>OZ007574.1:50994006-51329006 GCA_963931925.1 Onchidella celtica | reverse complement strand
TTTGCATTCAGAGGTGGAGAATTTGTGCATTATATAATTAGATGAATGGGAAAAAAAAAAGAACAAAGAAAGAAAGCAGGAAGGAAAGACCATGTTGTTAAGTAACTAATATACTGATAAATTGGTACATCAGAATGGATGTAAGAGTGCACAGTTTTTAATAGAAGTCTCAAGTCGGTGCAGTTTTTTTCTTTATTGGAAATCTATTGTTTCCCCAATTTTCACTAGGCTCATTGACGTGCTGTAGGTTTTTATGACATCATCACGTCCTGAAAATTTTCGGTGCGCACTGCTGCACACTGTGTACTGTCCTATCGCTGAGGTCTTGGGGATGACCCTACGCATCTCGGCTTTTGTTCTTATTCCTTTCGGTCTGAAGTGGCGTCCTTTGCTGTTGCATCTCTCTTATAAGCTATCTATGCAGCATTAATGTCTTTCTTAGTTCACAGGCGTCTTAAGTTTTACCCCCCCCCCCCCAAAAAAAACACTACACAAACCTGTTCATCGAACGAGTATTCAGCTAGTATATTGATAAATTAGAAATTGTCCAAAATGTGGGACATATGGCACCCGAGAGACGTTTCCAGATATGGTAAACCGGGCACTAAAGGGCTAAAAGCTCTTCAGAAGATAAAAATGTCACATGAAAAATATGCCGGAAATAATGGTTAACGATCATGTCGATTTTAAGGCCGTGAATATCAAAGATTTAAATTCCACCGTGCTCATTTAATTTTTGAACTGGAATTTTGTGTTTATAATTATGGTTATTTAAACCGGGCGTTGTGAAGGTCTGTTATTAACTGTAATATCATCATAAATGAGTTATTTAAAAAGGATAAAAATTGACTATTTTTTCGTTCACATTTTTTAGTGTCTACGTCCCCAGTATTTAACCCTCTTGGCCTTAGGGGTGAAGCGAAAACAAATTTTGTAACATCTCTTCAGATTCATTTGTTACCGTGGATTCGACACCACATTGTCTTTTTCATAAAACTATGCGGATATAGAAAATCATGCTGACGTAAATTTATATATAATAACTTAGATATTTGGCACTGCAAGGTACTATCCTTTTGTTTGAAAAGTCATATTTCTAAGTAACAATGGTTCATAAATGGCACCGGACTTTAGAGGGTTAACTTTCTTAAGCCCAAACACAGGCCGTCCTTAAAAAAACAACAACAACAACCTAAAACACAAAGAAGAAAACAGCCCGATGGAGAGCCCTTTTGAGGACTAGTAGCAGAAACAAAGATCATGCAAGAAAGACAGAACAAGATCAAGAAAACACATAAACAGCTGAACCCAAATGGGAGCCCTTTTGAGGGCTGAGAAGGAAAGAAAGACAGAAAAAAAGCAAGCAGGCCTGATGATAACGAGAATACCAGAGTAACAAGGAAAGAACAAAAACAACAAGAAAAAGTGAGGTGCAAATGCCCAGAGCAAGTGAGGTGCAAATGCCCAGAGCAAGTGAGGTGCAAATGCCCAGAGCAGGGATCCTCCAAAGATAAAAACCCTTAAAAAAAGAAAAAGAGAAAAATACAACCAAAAACGATAACAACAATGTCTAAAACTTACAAACTTGATTTTAAAAAGTCAATTAAAAAAAAAACAATAAACAATTTTAATATAGACATTTATCCAGAAAAATACTTTATTCACTATGAGTGTTCCAAATATAGGAAACTTGAAATCACGGGGTACAGTAGAATTAACTTCATTATGGTCAGCCTAGTATTTGTCTCCAATTTTGTCACAAATCACTGTTGTCTTCGAGAAGTTTATGTCCATGTAACTGGTGCTGATGGCTCCCAGGAAAAAAAAAAGGGGGAGGGGGAGGGGGGGGGTGGGGGGAGGATTGGGATAGGGAGGGCCACTTTATGAAAATTGCGTCATTTAAATACTTTCAGGCTGATTTCTCTATCTCTTATACAATGGATTTGTTATCAAACCGGTTCATTTTAACTCTTTTTTTTCAATACAGGTAACGAAATAATGAAAACAAAAATCATATTTTTGCCCTCCGCTATTGGCCTCAACAAGACATTACAGGCAGATGTGTGACATATTTGACCAACATTCCATGCCCTGTTATCTCTTTGACGAAATATTATAAAAACCACATAAAAACAGTGGGGTCGCAGCAGGGCTATAAGCAATGTCAAAATTGGGCAAAAAGAAAAAGTTGTATGTTGCAAAGCCCCGCGTAAACAATAATACCCAAACAATACAATGCAAACTAAAAGAGAAGACAGAAAATCTTCAATATTTCGGCTGTCGCCTTTGTCAAGAAAAAAAAAAAAAAACAGGAAAAAACAACAACAAAAAATTGGGAGCAGAGAAAACAATCGAATAATAAAACAATCGAACAACAAAAGATTTCAATAGGAAATTCATAGAATGTAAACAGAATATGTGGACTTATCTGCGAGTTCTTGCTTGGTTAGCAGCACATCTCATGTAAACTAGCCTGTTATTGAATTATATATTTACGTAAAGATGCGTTCGGTGTGTGCACCATGTATGTGTCCTTAAACGATCTGTGAAAGAGAATTTCCCACATGTGATGATAAAGTGACTCTTATCTTATCTTACCAGTTTGTCTTACTGTTAACCAAATAGCATGTTCATTAGTGCCAGTACACTTTTCTAACCACTATGTTGAATTTCCGGCATTATCTGGGATAAACCTTTGAACCCACCGTACCATCTCTGTCTCTTTTTGGTCTAGAAAGTTTCCCGTATTCTACAGTCTTACCAGAGAGTATAGATTTAGATCTAAATCTATACTCTCTGGTCTTACTACAGATTTCATACGCACCACTACGCGCTCATTTCTGGTAGGGAAACTGCACTAGTACTGCACTACTACGCACTCCTTCACGGTAGGGAAATTGTACGCACCGAACTGAAGGCGTATTAATATCGTCTCCGGTGCGGTGGGCTTATTGCAGGGAGCCAAAACAAAGATCATTGTATTTTACATTTTTACAACATTTTATTTAAAAATACCTGAAACTTGAATCAACACAGTCGGTGATACAAAAGCGATTGGGCTGGATTAGTTGACACTTGGGGAAAATTAACTTTATCATTGTTGAACCTGTCATTTAGGCTGTAACGTCGGGGTCAAAGGGTCAAAATTGCATCACAATGAATTACTCCCGCCACTATTTTTTTTTTTTTAAATAATAAAATAACCATACTCTTTCTTCTCATTTAAATGGCACTCCCAAATCCCTCTTACAAATGTGGCGCTCAAGGCACGCACACCACACGGCTCACCGTAGTTACACCACTTGTGGAAGAGGAAAGTTAATTGATTGAAAGAATCCTCACCCTCCCCCGCACACACACACACCAGCTTGTAATCACAATGATATTCACGACTTCAGGTGATATGGATCGGACTACCTAGAGATATTGAAGTAGTCACTGATGGAGACAGACGAGTGAGCGGGGTTGGGCGGTTGGGGTGGGGATGGAAGGGGAGGGGGGAGGGGAAGGGGGAGGGGGAGAGATACGTCCCCGAGATTTACGACACGCTATCATAATCTGTTCAAATCGTTATCTTCAGCGGCCAGGATATATTGTATTGCCCGCAATACAATACGCCAGCTCAGGGATGTCTTGTCCTCCTTTGTAAATTGGATTAAACCCAGCAATTCACGAGATGATTTATTTTCTGTGGAATATTTCCAATAGTCTAGCCCAGGGGTCACCAAACTTTTTTCACAGAGGGCCGGATAACTGACAGACTTACAAGCGCGGGCCGCATATGCAATCTGTTCAAAGCTTGTCCATCCCGTAGCTCTAGATATCCCTGGTTTTATCAAACAAAATCAAGTACCATGGCGGGCCGGATGAACTGACGTCGCGGTTGGTGACCCCTGGTCTAGAACAATGGTGTTCTCAAGCTTCTTCAGGCAGTCACCCTCTTAGGCTCCAAATTTTCTTTCATCGCCCCCCCCCCACCCCCACCCCACACCCTCCCCCCAAAAAAAATCAACAACAAAAACAAACAATTAAAAAAAAAAAAAAAAACACGTACTCAAACCCAATCGATACATTTCAAAAGAAGGCAGATTACACACAAATTATGCTGTTAAGTCTCTCAAGGCTTTAGTACCAGCAAACGGCATTCTTATTAAATGCACTAAAAAAAAAAGCGGGGGGGGGGGGGGGGCCTTATCTGTTGATAAAATCCATTTACGCGTGGTGTTGAACAAGTCAGTGGCTGCCCTGTATTTGCCCCGAAATTGTTCTCCATTCATGATTACCCCCTCCCCCCCCCGGCCTTCATCTTTTTGGCCCCCTTTTCTATGTTTCGCCCCCCACCCCACCCCCCCCCCCCGGGGGCAATTGGTACTTAGATCCCTTGTATTTCTAAACCCCTTCAATTTATTTAAAGGGGTAGAAATAGAAGGGATGTAAGTGCAAATGGTACTTAGATCCTTTGTAATTCTAAACCCCTACAATTTATTTAAGGGGGGTTAGAAATGCAAGGGGTGTATGTGCAAATTGGTACTTAGACCGCTTCTGATTCTAACCCTTCAATTCCACTCCTGAGATATGAGAGCCTAGTGCCCCACGTTTGAGAATCGCTGTTCTATATTAATATTGCTGATCTAATCACTTGCTATTCATCTTTGAAAAATGCCATTGGCTCGTCGTTATTTGTACGTGTTCAGGGAGACAATTAAGACCTGCCATTTCCAGCCAACGGGGACAATTTATGTTCATAGAAGAAACATCATTATTTTAGCTATCTCTTCAGACAAACTGCAGGCAAAAAAAACAACAAAATGAGGAATTGTTTCTTCAGTGTAGCCAGGATTTCGAAGGGACCAGAGCAAAAAAACAACAACAAAAAACCAACCCAAAATTTCACCACAGATGCTCCCGCCACTTTTTGACTTTAATTTTTATAAGACTAGATGAGGTAGGCCCTACCCGGCATTATCCGTGACGAACCTGTGAACCCGCCGTTCTGTGTATGTCTCTCTTTTTGGTCTAGAAAGCTTCCCATATTCTACAGTCTTACCAGAGAGTATGGACCCTTTTCACTTCCGCGTTACGGTTGTTTGCGGGGAGCCGCACGGCATCGAAAAGCACCGTGTAGGGCAAAAACCTCAACTTGCCTTAGTGATGGCATCTGAATATGTGCACAGTCTAAGCAAAGATGCATTTTTATGCCAGAACCAGCATGTAACGGGTTTGTACAGTTGGGTGCCCAACAAGAGGATAGCATGGTTCGACCGTTGTCCATCGCTTCCGCCCTACAAGTGACGCACGCCGCCATTTTTTTGCAAATCACGTGATATGGAGGACGCTAAATGAAAAGGGTCCATAGATCTATACTCTCTGGTCTTACAACAGATTTCATACGCACCACTACGCACTCATTTCTGGTAAGGAAACTGCGCGCAAGGAATTGAACGCGCATTAATATTGTATTCGGTGCGGGGGGGGGGGGGGTTTACTACAGTGAGCCATATAAAGATTATCATATTTCACATTTTTACAACTTTTTATTTAAAAATACCCGAAACATGAATCAACACAATCGGCCGATACAAAAGCCGATTGGTCTGGCTTAGTTGGCACTTATGAAAATTAATCTAATAATTTTTGAAACTGTCATTTAGGCTAGCGTCGACCCCCCCGCCCCCAAAAAAAAACAACCAACAAACGCCAAAATTGCACTACGATCGTTACTTGTTTTTTGTATAATAAGATAATAATTATGATGTTGGCTTGAGAGTTTGTTCACTCGGAGCTCTATAACAAACTCATGTTGTACAGTTGTTATTGTTTTTATATTGCAATTTTGAGACATTATGTATTGTGTGTGTGTGTGTATGTATTTTTTTTTTTTCTTGGCCATATGGTGACCTCAGTTTTCGTTTGCTCTATCTCCACTTTCTGAAATTTTTTTAGGTCTTAGTATGTAGGAGAGGTATAACAAATGCACATTCTGAGACTTGTTTAAAATGCGTTGTGGCACTTATCTAGCTGTTTGTACCGTTCCATTTTATTCTAATTCCTTATCAAATACATGCACTAAAGACGCGAACATTAAACTTTGACGTCGAATTTCTCAGTTGCGCAAAAAGTGGAGTTGGAACAAACAAGCGCACTAAGGTCGTGAGTTGTTTGGACATTATATTGGAATATTGACACATTTTGTGTATGTGTGTGCTTTGCGATTTACTATTTAGTAAGTTAATGAACTAAAATCATTGGCCAGTTGTCATTTCGAAGCTGTTCAACACATTGCGAATGGTATGCTTTCCATTTGTTAATTTACAATTCAGTTTTGCATTTGACATATGAGAAATAAACAACAGACAAACAAGAAACATCATTTCAGTGTGGAATTCGATCTACAGAGACAAAAACATATAACAGAACAGCCAACAGAACAAGAACTGTTCAAAAAACGAAACAAATTCGGAAGAATTGTTTTATCGTTTATTATGTTCCTCTCGTTTCCTGCCATTCTTCGCCCAATCTCACTCTTTCATTGGTCAATCGTAACAATCACTAAGGAACCAAAATTTACCAACTCACTCACTCACTTACTGACTCCAAGCATTTACCCACTAATTCATTCACTAATCGACAAATCTACTCACTTACTCATCCATGCACTCACTGACTGACCTACTCACTGACTTACCCACTCTCTCATTCACTCACTCACTCACTCACAATAGAAAAAGAGAACATGATATTGAAAAGAGAAGACATAAAATACAGCATCTGGAAACAGTTGTGTCATGACGTGACCATTTCATTACATACAAAATTAAACCAGTATTGACTCCATCCAAATATCATTACATCAATCTTGAAAACAAACCAACAAATAATAATAATAAAACAAAAAAACACAGAAAGTGACCAGCACTTGAAAAGTATGTACATGAGGAAATGGTACTACATACATTTACATCACATCAAAGATCATGTTGGCAACTTGAACATTGAATATCACAAGGGTTAAAAGAAAAAAAAATTACCGCTATAACTCGCAAGACAGAAAAAATCTGGACACATTGAATGTACAGTACTACAATAAATTATTACAATATGTAATAATATATTTAGTCACACTCAGTGTTTGAAAGGGAAAAAAAAGTGGAAAGTGCGAGACTTCTACGTAAATGGCTGTACAAATAAAAGGAGACAGTCAAAGAATAAAACTCAAATATTAAGGGAAATAGTGGTAGAAAATAGATTTATATAAAATCTAGACATGACGTGCTTCCATAGCTGCTCGACAGAGTGAAGAAATGGGATCTATTATTTGTAGGTCTCCTCAGGGATGGTTGAAATATGTTTTCACTGAATTCGCTTGTGATTGAATCATTTAAAATGCGTTTTCTCTCTTTTTCACTCACACTATCTTCTTTCTGTTTCTCATCCTGTTTTCGGATATTTTTTTTAAATTTGTCGCTTTGTTTTACTTTTCCCGTTGCATCTTCCAGTGTTTGAAAAGTGATACTTGATAGTTATGTGAATTTTTATTTCTCGAAGACGCCCGTCCACCTTGTGAAACTCACTCGTTCATCCATCCATCCACCTATCCATCCGTCCGTCTGTCCATCCATCCATCCACCCATCTCTATATCATTATACATTTCAACCTCTGAGTAAATCAATAAATAATACATACAAGAGGTAGTTAAACAGCAAGAAAAACTAAAGAAAATTCAGACAGTACGAAATACGAAATTCAAGCCCTATAACGTCTCTCTCCTGTACCTACATCCTGAGCTTATAACTTGGTGAATTCCCGAAAATCACTGTGTAATTAACATCACACTGTGGTATTGCCTTACATTTTGTTCACTCTTTTTCTTTCTCTCCCGCTGCCTTGGCCAGTAGTCAAACCAGAGGTTCCCAACTTTTGACATTTTCTGACCCTGAGTTTTGAGTTTGAATTTGCGTTTTACTCCGCGTCGGCACGAAAATGGCCACTTCGCACCTTTCTAGGTCTATTTGGATACTTGATTCACGTCTTGTATTCAGAGCTTCATGAATCTAAATTTCATAATCAGAATTAAATAGTTCGGTATAAACCTGATTACAGTGGTAAAATTCTATTTTCAGAAGTTGTTTTGTATAGATCTGAAAAGAGTTTTGTAATTGTATATGAAAGTTCTTCAATGAAATTGTAGATCTTTGCCTCTGTCTGAAAGGACACGACGTGACATGGGTCCACGTCAGAAAATAATTCTTTCATAGGTCAGTAATGGAATGTTTCGTAACAGAAACTGGTGTCTCGTACATACATGTACACAGAAATCAACGTTTCGAAAGAAGCGGTTTCTCTGAATGGATGAATAGATGGATGGAACAATTTGTTGAAAACGTGAGTGGAAAGATGGATGGTGGGGAATAATGACCCAAAAATAAAAAAAATTGTTAACCCCTTGAATGCCAACAGCGTATTGTCATGAATGATCTTTTGTATCTCGGCTGTGAAATTTGTCAAACACAATAACAACTTTTCAGACGTTTCATGACTTTGCATTAGACATTCCCATTTACCTTTTGGAATAATCGACGTGATCAAATTTAACAGTAACAAGGACACTACAAAAACCCTTGCAGTACTGCTTCGGCGAAGAGTTAAAGGAGAGACAAGTGAATGAATGAGAGAGTAATATTTGTATGAATGTCAGGCGAAAGGGCGTAACTTAAAATTCTTCATATAAAACTAAACCTGTACTAGAACAGAAGATACGTTTAAATCTATGTGAATGTCACAAACGAAAATATTACCGACATTAAATCACATTTCTAAATAAAAACGACAGAATTTACATTGTACTTAATGTGACCATAAATACGGATGACATAATTATCTAAATATAGCTCAAATATTAGGAAACAAAAAATATCATTCTTTGAATGTACAAGCGAAACACGAAACAATTCAATGAATGTTCAATCCACACTGGCACGGCTCAGGAGTTTTCTGTCTCTGTGACGATGGCTGTCTCGCTGTTGTTTCTGCTGGGCGGAGTCAGATAGATGACGTAGTATGTGATGACGTGTACGCGATGATGACGTATGATGCTCGTCTTCCGGTTCCTCGTGATTGTCCTCATTTCGGAGTCGGGTATGTTTGATGTGGCTGGTGCCGTTGCTATGGTGATCTTTTTTACTGTCTGTAAACAAAAGAAATCAACATGTGAAATTATTTTGAGTTTTAGTGTAACAGTAGTAGTAGTAGTAGTAGTAGTAGTAGTAGTAGTAGTAGTGGTAGTAGTAGTGGTAGTAGTAGTAGTAGTAGTAGTGGTGGTGGTGGTAGTAGTAGTAGTAGTAGTAGTAGTAGTAGTAATGGTGGTGGTGGTAGTAGTAGTAGTAATAGTAGTAGTAATAGTAGTAGAAGTAGTAGTAGTAGTAGTAGTAGTAGTAGTAACAGTGGTTGAAGTAGCCTACTAGTAGTAGTGGTGGTAGCATAATTAGTAATTGTAGTAGTAATAGTAGTAGTAGTGGTAGTAATGGTTGTGGTGGTAGTAGTGGTGGTAGCGTAAGTTGTAGTAATAGTAGAAGTAGTAGTTGTAATGGCAGTGGCAGTAGTAGCAGCGGCCGTAGTAGGAGCAGCAGTAGTAGTAGTAGTAGTAGTAGTAGTAGTAGTAGTAGTAATTAGTATGAGAAATTTCAGAAATCATCAAAATGGAATCTACGTCCTTCACGGGAGGCCTTAAACACTATTCAGTTATGTTGAAAACGTTGCACTGACGTTTTCCAAATAAGACAACCTGACATCTTATTTTGCAGAAATGCCCGTTGCTGACTTATTCATTGTATAGTGCATGCGTGTTTGGAATAGAGATGGTGAGTAATGCAGGGAATGCAAGAAAATATTCCCCAAATAAAGACAGTAATCGTAAAATATAATCATAGGTCGCCCATTTTTTAAAAGTTATAACTATCAAATCTGCTCCGTCTAAAAATAGACACGTGGAAACACGCACGCTTCGAATCATACTCGAGAGTCCTTGAGGGTTTGAACACAAGAGCTCTTCCGTGAGACATCAACAATATCTTGAAGTTTACCATCTCTCTCCCCCCCCCCCCCCTCCATCTTCCTTTCAATTCTTTTCTCTCAGTGACAGCAGATCTATACTTACTAACTCACAATACAAAACCTTTACTTTCAGCGCATCCTCTCTAGGGGGAGGGTTGCGTATAATTGTGCCAGCATTTTTCTGTCTACGTGCACGAAATCATACCTTGAGCAATGTATAATTATTTGGTTTAGTTATATAACTGTTTCTTTTTTTGCTCTTGTTACTTTTTGTAAAGTTGGTATTTTGTAGACAGCGAAAATGTCAAGGGAACGCATAGAGAATAACTGCTTTTCACTCCCGCTTTTCAAAACACAACAAAAAGCAACATTAGCCACCAAAGGCAGAGCTAAAAGCTTCTGGTTATTTCTAAAAACCTACTATTTTTTGCCCTCCTCCATTCCCCTCGGTTATAGAGTGCAGGTGCTGGTTCTAAGACTCGTGAAATATTCATGGCGACAGTAAAGCTATCGTCGATTCGCGCAGAGGACAAAGTAAACGAACATTTTTGAGACGACTATTAGTTCAAGAATTTTCGGCTCGCAGGTGTGACATTTTGTGTGAAATATTCATTCTTTTTTAGTCGGTTTACGAGTAAATGTGATCTCCTTGTTTTTGTCAGGTTTCCTAGTTCATTGAAAGCGTGTGTCTGTGTGTATTACGTGTTTACATGTAATATATAGAGAGAGAAAGAGAGAGAGAGAGGAGAGAGAGAGAGAAGAGAGAGAGAAAAAGAGACACAGAAAGAGAGAGAGAGAAAGAAAAAGAGACAGACAAAGAGAGAGAGAGAGAGAGAGAGAGAAAGAAAGAAAGAGAGAGAGAGAGAAAGAGAAAGGGGGAGTGAGAGGTACAGGAGAGAGGTGGCAGAGAGAGAGGCAGACAGACAGAGAGAAGAGAGAAAGACACACACATACGGACAGAGAGAGAGAGAGAGAGAGAAAGAGAGGTGGGATACACACACACACACGCAGTTAGAGAAAGAAAGAGAGAGAGAGAGAGAGAGAGAGAGAGAGAGAGAGAGAGAGAGAGAGAGAGAGAGAGAGAGAGAGAGAGAGAGAGAGACGCACACACACACAGAAAGAGAGAGAGAAGAGGGAAGAAAAACTTAGAAGGTTTTGTCATATTCTCCAGAAGAGTAATCCATTCGATCTTGGTTTCGAGAACTCTTGACCTTTGCTGTAGACATTACGTTAAAAAGGACCGGAGCTGGTGTGCAGGGGAGAAGCCAAGCGTATAATCGATTTCCAACCTCTTGGGTTTATGCCATGCAGACATTTTTTCCCCCGTTTTTTGTCTGTGCAGACAAAGTACATTTCTGCCCTGGAAAGACCAGATCTATAGAGGTTTGATTTGGCCTCAGTAAGTCAATGATTTATTACCTACCTTTGATTTTCTCCAGAAGTCGAATGGCTCGCTCTGACGTGGCAGCGTCCGTGGTGAGCGCGCGCCGTCGTTTCTTCTGGGCATGCGCAGATCGATCTGTGCCATGTTTGTCCTTGTCATTTGCGTTGCCCTCATTTGTGCTGATTTGCACCTGTGGATCAGTCAATCAATCAAATCAAGCAAACAATCAATCAATAAAGCAAGCAAAGAGGCAACAAGGTAACTAACCGACCAAAAGACCGACCGAATTATCGATCAACCAAGCAAGCAAGCAAGCAAAAGCCAACCAACCAACCAATTTGTCTACCCGTCCTCTCTCCCTCCCTCACATTCACCCATCCATTCACTTACTCACTCACTCAAACCAATCAGATACGTTAAATCCCGCAGATTTTTACACCCAGTGTATGTACCACCTCTCATTATAGGATCAGACGGATTGTATAAAAATCTGATGACTTTAAGGTTACGGTTACAGAAAATAACGCTTTTATCTCCTTATTGGAAGAGTCATTTAGACCTAGTTCAGTTCACTAAAGATACATTTCGTTTTGCTTTCTTTATACGTGAGCCAGAGCTAGACTCCATTCTCCGCTCCTTAAGCACATATTACTCCTCCCTCTTCCCGTACCCTCCTCCTATATCACATTCTCTCACTTCCCTCTCCCTCCTCAACTCTTCAGTAGCAACCACCAAAGGCCTTTACTCTCACAAAAATCACGCTTTAAATCCTATTCAGAGAATGATTTCACAGGGCAACCCGAAACGGAAATGACGTATAATAATGGCGTCGTGATCAGACACCAAGGTCAGCCTCCGGCGCCATCTTTGTTTGATGCAGCTGCTTCAAAGACATCACACCAGAGCACGAATCCAGTTCAATGTCCAGCGGTGATCTTTTGTTTCGTTTCTTTTACATTCAACCTTGTTATCGTTCCGGAATTTTTATAATGTTCAATGAACATTTTTCTTTCCTCTTTTTATGTATATTTCCATCTTTGGGAAAAAATGGAGATATTCACTTCTTGCACTGAACCGACGATTTATCCTCGTGCAAGGTCAAAGATGTAATGTTATCTCAAAACAACACAAAAAGCCATTTGATCTTTTCAAACTTCAGAAAACAAACATTGCTCAGTTATTTTTTTTTTTTTGTCATTGACAGCGCCACGTCACCAGTTCGCTAACTGACGCACGAACCAGCCATTTGATCGTCAAAACGTGGGCTTTCGACCGCCTGGGTGGTAAAAAAATCTGGGTGTTTTATGATTCTTTTTATATTCAGATCTGGGTACGGAAGCCAGTCGAGCAGCCATTGTGGATCCACATAGTCACATCTTCCATTAACCCTCTAGCGCAGGGGTCACCAAACTTTTTTCACAGAGGGCCGGATAACTGACAGACTTACAAGCGCGGGCCGCATAAGCAATTGCCCACCCCGTAGCTCTAGATATCCCTGGCCTTATCAAACAAAATCAAGTACCATGGCGGGCCGGATGAACTGACGTCGCGGGCCAGATCCGGCCCGCGGACCGTAGTTTGGTGACCCCTGCTCTAGCGTCTAGTGGTTCCATTATTTGAAACATATCATCTGGCACCCAATACCCCGTTCAAAAATTAAAAAAATTAAAATTACTTGACCACTTACAATGATTTCTTCCCCATGTTTGCTACCGACAGTTTTCGCTATTATTTGACCATTCAAAATCAGTCTTGCGCGTGACGGAAGTGTTGGACAAGCCAGTAGATGTTTGGGCACTGGAGGGTTAAATTAAAAAAATAACTGGAGGAAAATCGTAACTTTACAGCCAACCTGGCAATTTGAACACCCCCCCCCCCCCATCACCTTTCTCATTAATTTATGCTCCCCTTGAAAGCAAAATACCCCCCCCCCCCCACACGTAGAGAATTAATACTGTAGATCTATGTGATAATGTGATTGAAATTTGTTGTTTTTCTTTTACTGAAGAAATTTAATGTTGAGCTTTGAGAGTTAATGTCAAATGTGGCTGGTGTGGTCCTCACTGGGAAAACGTTTACTCATCCGTGTTCTTCTGGAACTTTCCTTCCACAACAAGTAGAGAGGGTATTACGCAACCCGCAGCCCAGGAGAGGGGGATACACGATATTCCAATCACTGTTAAGCCTAGTCTTAAAATGCACCCCCCCCCCCCCCGATGTTGTTTCTCATCAAATACCAACTCTGAAACAATTATACCTGGAAATGGCGCAACTTGCGTAGTATTTAATTTTCACGGACCGACAGCGCAGTGTTGGCCTTTGGACACGCGATGTCTGGGAGAAGGACCATTAACAGTGGCGGGTCTACAATGGAAGTAATGCAGCTTAAGCTTCAGGACCCCAGTTGTGGGGGCTGCAGTGAGGGGGGGGGGGGCTCTGAAGAAACTTTTTTTAACGAGTAAATTTTGGATGTTGTGCTATTGTTTGCGGGCTGCGAAGGGGCCCTATGACAGTTCAAGCTTCAGGGCCCCCAAAAGTGTTGGGCCGCCACTGATGATTAACACACAAAAGATACTCACATAAAAGTGCAAACACATGTACATACTCGCACGGCAGTGAGCACCAGTCGCGTGGGCACAGTTTGTTTCAAGTGAACCTCGGCTAGCGCTTACAAGGAACAGTTTACACGCTTACAATGAGTTTAAATTTCAGAGAGAATGTTCGCAAATGTTTTCCTGTTTCCTGAATACGGATGTAGAGAAAGACTCGCCAGTTTCCATTTTCAGTGCATTAATTCTCTTCTTCCTTGCTCTACTAATTCTTTTTTCAATTTTTCCTAATTTGGTTTGTTTGTTCTAAAGTCATCAGATTTTTACCTCGATTATACTGAAATCATCTAACTTTTAACTCAGCCATACTGAAATCATCACATTCTTACCTCGGTTACACTGAAATCATCCCATTTTTACCTCCGTTACACCGAAATCCTCAGATTCTTACTTCGGTCATGCTGAAATCATCCCATTTTTACATCGGTTAAACTCAGATCCCCAGATCCTTAACTCGGCTATTCCGAAATGATCATCATTTTTACATCCGTTATACTGAAATCATCAGATTCTTACCTCGGTTATACTGAGAGCTGTGAGGTCCAGACCGGAAGTAAAATCATTCTCGTTGATGACGTCGCCCACATAACGACTCCTCCTGGAAAAAGTCCCTTGCGCCAGCTCCTCCAGGGACAGAGACCGGTCATCATTTCGGCAGCAGTTGCGGCTGGACAGCGTGTCGAGATCAAGGCTCCGTCTACGGGGGCCAACTGGAGATGCTTTTTCCGAGCCCCTCAGCGTGGCCATGGCATCTCTGTGTTTTGAGGTGGTCTTGGTGGAAGTTGTGGTTGTTGTTGATGAGGATGGAGACGTTGACGTGTTGGCGGATGTTGATGATGATGAGGATGATGATGATGAAGTTGATGAGGATGTTGTCGACCTGTAGTGCGGTATTTTGCAGGTGGTCTCGTGGAATGTCATGCCACTGTCCTGTGGATGGTACGGATGGTTGTCGGACAGGGACACGCCGAAGAGCCCGCCAAAGACGCAGGACTGACTCTGGTACCCACAGGAGGAATCACTGTAACCCAGGACGTTGGAGGAACCGTTGAGGGCGTTCAGGTGCAACCCTCCCATGGGGCCCACTGGACTGTCATCGGCCCGCATGGCCGGGTGGTGGATGGCTGGCATAGTAAACATGATGGTCAGAAAAAATTGTGCGTATCTGGAATGAAACAAGAAGAAAAAAAACGGGAACTTGTTTAGTGGACACACAGCAATATTGTCATTCCTCTACGATAATGGCATATGTCAGACTTATAACAAAAGGCAAGTGACGGTTTATTGCATCCCTGAGCATGAAGGCTATCAGATAATGTTATAGAAAAAGAAATGTGCCAGCTGGAAAATGTAACAATCCAATAGAATCATGATGGCACAAGTCGCCAAATGACAGGAAAAGAAACCGTTTTTTTCTTAATATCTCAAAGGTGTCAAAAATGACTTATGCCATTAGGTTAGGGTAGAGCAGCGATGGTGCAGTAAAAAAATACAGTTTTCATAGGGAGTTATTTCTTTTCTTCTTCTTCTTTAAAAAAAAAAAAAAAAATTATTTTGTCCTGATTTGCAATCAATTTTAATTACCCTTTTGATTGACGGTATCAGGTGTGAGTTTGAGCGAGAAAGCACGTCGACGCAAGAACTGTCGCATTGTGGTAGGAAAAATCAAGACGGTAGACAGGTAGCGTCCACCAACCACTTTCGCGCTTCAGGGAGTCGATCCGATAACCGGTCACATTGTGATAGGAAAAAAAGTAAGACGATAGTCAGGATATAACAGAAAGAGATGACAGAAGGAGAGCCATGCAGATGTGCGCACCAACCACCCGAGTAGTTACAGGCGGGAACACTAGCAAATCGGATCTCTCTCTCTCTCTCTCTCTTTCTTTCTCTCTCTCTCTCTCTCTCTTTTCTCTCTCTGACATGAAAAGTGCGATTCCAGCGTGTTCTAGTATTTTTATGTGATAGATGATGAGTGATTGTTTTAGTTACCATTTAATGGGCTTGATAACTATATTATAATTGCAACAATCGTTCAACAATTATAGAAGTATGAAACTTGGCACAAATATTGCTCTTTGGAGGTATTTGAAGAAAAGGTATTGGCCACGAACAACTTTAAAATGGCACCCAAAATTCAAGATGGCTGACACATATTGGAAATAGGCTGAGTATGCAAAAATAACTGGCCACAAATGCTGTCTTTCCCTTATTCATGATACAGGGAGATGGAGCCTTGTAGCAAACACGAACAAAAGGCTTAATAGGAGACTTAATCAAGGTAAAAAAGCACTTTATTTAAGATCACAATGTCGAGTCTTAACCACTGACGGACCTACACTTTTAGGAATCCTTCGCAACCAGCAACAATAGGGCAACCACAGACTAATAAAATACCCAGACTGGATGATCCCATTGTGTGACGTCACAAAAGAGCGAAAGGTCATGAACCATCCGCCACTGTAGGTTTACGGTTGCGACCGACGCTTCAGCATAGCTACAATGCAGCGGTCGCCAAAAGTCCATACGGTTATCATTTATAACAATAAAAAAAAAGGCAGCCGTAGACAATAAAATGAAAGGATAGGCAAGTTAATGCATTATTAATACATGTACAACCAATCTTGACAAATAAAAAGAAATTTCTGCTGCAGATAGAACTAGAATCGGAATTTCCCAAGCGGGGCCATGTTGGTTATACGGCCGCATCTCATTAACTTCCGTAAAAAACGACACAGCCCGAAGCTTGTGTTTCCAGTCTGGTTGATTTATTAGTCTGTGAGTACAACAAAGTTAATTTAAAAAAAAGTTTCCTCAGGGCCCTTTCTGGGATTAGGGACCCTGAAGATTAAGCTTCATTAGTTTCATGGTTGATCCGCCACTGGTCATAAGGGGCCTGACATCATTAAGCTCCCCTTGTCTCCTGTCCGTGACCTGGCTTCAACGTAATCAGGATTGCTTTTTAATAAGTCAAGTCTCTCACGTGAATCCGAGAAACCAGGAAGTCGAATGAGAGACGTCATTAGCATCCGAGACTGATTAACCCTGCAAACATGACGTAGATCTAGCCCTGTTTACTACCATGCTCAGAATAAATATATGCCAATCAGGTTGAAGAACTCAGCGAACAACAAACGCCAGTGAACTTTAAAGCAGATGAGCTTTCCGTGTCCGTATAACGGAAATCCTGTTAATTGAAAATATGACACTGTCAGGGGACCGGGGCTGTCTATGACGTGCATACAGTCAATTTTGCCACTCCTCCATGTCGACACTACTCTACGCTAATGGCATAAGTCATTTTTGACACTTTTGAGATGTTAAGACATTCCTGCAGGGCACAGTGCAAGGAGGGAGAAGGAGAGACAGACAGAGGAAGAGATGGGAGGAGACAATATCCCAGAATGGACGAGCTTGAGGTTGAGCGATACAATCAGGAGGTCAGAAAACCGAGAGGATTGGAGGATGCTGGTTGCCAGATCACCTGTGGCGCCCCAAACGGTCCACAAGAGTACGGGATAGAGAGAAAGAGAGAGATGTTAAGAATAAACTGCTTCTTTTCCTGTCATTTGGTGACTTGTGCCATTAAAATTCTGTAGGATTATTACATTTTCCTATTGGCGCATTTCTTTTTCTGTAACTTGAGATACGTGATTATGAACAGAGATGACAACATACGGGAAACGGTGATGTCCCACTTCGCATTTTTGGCAATTTGCATATATTATTATTCCAGAAATAGATCAGCGCCGGGCGTTGCCATTCTACTTCAATGTGAAATGGCACAAATTTTTCTAACGTCATCACCTTCATGAAATACAACACTTAAATATGTGTGTGTGGGTGGGTCAGTGTGGGTGTGGGTGGCTGTTTAGCAGTGTGCGTGTGTCTGGTGATCTTTATCCCAAAACAACATCTTATTATAGATCACCAATCACTACTGACGTCAGTTACGTCATTTGAAAATACAGGGAGATGGTGAGTACATAAATAGACAAGAACAAACAGATATACAGACAATACCAAGGGCAGAGATCTTTTGAAAACAAAGTCCTCAACACAGAACTACAGAACACAGGGGTTGGGGGGGGGGGGGGGGGTCGGATTCTGGAATTTAAGAATCTTTCGGACATAAAAAAAATCAATGGATGTGCGCATTGTTCTGTCTTCAGTCGCGTTAAAACAACAAATTTTTGCCACGCTAATGTCTCGGCGGGACAGGAATCTGACACTGTGAGAACTTGTGACGTAATCTGTTGGATGACGTAAAACACAGGCGAGGCGCACATAGCTGTGGTTTTAGCGCTGGTACAAAAGCTGTATGTCCCTTTCCTTCCCATTTGCCCAATTTTCTCTCTCTATTTTTGACTCGTCGGTAGGATGACGTTATTCGAAATTTGAGGGGTTTCAAAATGCCACAGAACTTAGATTAGAACAACATTTAGGCTGATGGCCTACTGAGTGACGACTGTTTTGTATCGGATTTAAAGTATTAAGATACATCGAGAAAAAAATATTTACTGATGAATTAAACTGAGTTTCTATGTGTACGGAAACGGAAACGGTAAAGCGAACGTCAGGAACCCTTCATATGGTGAAATAAAGGGAATATTTTCATGCCGTTTGCGTACACATGGATACACTCTTTCTTTTTTACTTCTTGATGGATTTTGCCGTTTCCGTTTCCGTACACGTGAAAACACGACTTCAGAAAGGTTTCAAAACCGCGGAGCACTGGACACTAGATAAGGGGCGTTTCAAATATAGCATGCAGGTGGTTGGTGGGAGCTTCTGGTAAGGTCTCCTTCTGTCCTGTCCTGTCCTGTCCTGTCCTGTCCGGTCATTCAGCTTTATTCTGCCTAGTGTCTTGCTTTTTCCTGGCACAATACGACCGTTATCGGGCCTGCGTGCTTTGTCCTAACCCAAAACTCAAAACACAAAAAGTCAAAATTGGGCAAAAAGAAAAAGTTGTATGTAGCAAAGCCTCGCGTAAGAAATAATACCTAAACGATACAATGAAAGGCAAAGTAAAAGTGAAGACAGAAAGTGGCCGATATTTCGGCAACAGCCTTTTCCAAGGGGAAAAAAAAACAACAGAGAGAAAAAAATTGGAAAATTAAACAGATAAAACAATCGAACAACAAAATTGAATAGGAAATCTAAACAGTTTTTCTGTGGTTTTTATAATATTTCGTCAAAACTCAAACAGCGCACTGGATTCTAAAGGTTTCTAAAGATTCTATGACAACAGCCTCATTAGAAAAGACACGAACAGGAAATACGATATGAAGGAAAGACGTCAAATCTGATGGCACAATAATCAGTTCTTTTTTAGACAGACTTTGTCCTTCATTCGGTGACGGAAAGGTGCATAAACAATAACAGGTGTATCCTCAGAGCCGCTTTTGTTAGCGGGCAAAATCCGTTCGTCTACCATCAGGGGAAGTCTTCGCCTTTGATTACCACTGAGGTCGTCGCGGATAATGATCGGGAGTACTTATTGTTTGCAAGACGAAAGAAAGTTCTTCCATTAGTGCTGATACCAAATAGGAAAGTCCATTAGCCGCACGTATCCTTAAATTAAACTCATGGCAGTGGCGAAGCCAGGGTTGGGGAAAGAAGGGTAGTTGTCCTACTCATCAATTTTTATTATTATGATTATTTTTGAGTTGGGGGGGGGGGGGGGGGCTTGGAGGGAAACGCCTTTTTTTCTAGTTAAAAAATTCAACATGCATATGGAATTCAATCAGAATATTGTCATTCCTCTACGATAATGGCATATGTCAGACTTATAACAAAAGGCAAGTGACGGTTTATTGCATCCTCGAGCATGAAGGCTATGAGATAATGCTTTAGAAAAAGAAATGCGCCACTAGGAAAATGTAATAATCCAGTAGAATCATGATGGCATAAGTCACCGAATGACAGGAAAAGAAACCGTTTTTTTCTGAGTATATCAAAAGTGTCAAAAATGACTTATGCCATTAGGGTACAGCAGTGATGGTGTACATGTATTAAAAAATACAGTTTTCATAGGGAGTTTTTTCTTTTCTTCTTCTTTTTAAAAAAAATTGTCCTGATTTGATTTTAATTACCCTTTTGATTGACAGTATAGAGCTGTGGTTCTAAAACTCCTTTACATCCTTTAATGATTCTCTCTTGCCTGATGATCAGAAGCTCATTGCGTGAACATAAAGGAGAGGGTTTAATAACAATATCACCGCCACCACAACCATCACAACCATTACCACCATCATCATCACGACAACAACAACACCATCATCACATCACCACCACCACAAAACAGCTACAGCAATACCAACGAAGCGGTAGCGTCACCACCACCACATCACCATCAACAGCAGCAAAAACACCATCATCACCAGCATCAGCATCACCACCACCTCCAAAAATAGTTGCAGCAGCGACAACAACAACCACTAAACACAGCGTGAGAACATCAGTCAAATACCAAGACGCCCCCTTAAGATATCCTCCAAACAAGAATTCCCCAGGCCTTGGTTAGTCAGACTGACCACGCACGTGAATTCATCTATTGTCAACCAGTGATCGAACTGGGAATACTCAGTGCGTCATTGTATGGAAATCCACCCCCACTCCCCTCTGCAAACTGAATCTTTACAAAATCATTGCTTTAGCCGATAATGCGTAGATGGATTGGCATTCTAATTTTCCTGATATAGCGCAGAGTGGCTGTTGGCCTGGATTGCTCAGGTTTCTTTCAAAACCAAGGACCAAGGTAAAACTAAAATCAAGATATTACGAAGACAGGTACAAATAGGTCATACTAAATAAGGAAAGAAAAGGGAACAATAGAAACGAACGTAACAAAGATAATAATGTCAAGCGGCCGGGTGAAATGAGTCGAATAAGAAAATTTGAGATACTGAGATATATATATAATTATATATACAGATTCCCTTGACAGGGATTTCATGAGAAAAAGTCGAAAACAGTCGAGCTGATTCATAAAACCTTTATTTCATGACAGAAAAATGGCTAAAATGTATGTTCCTGTGAAAAACAATAGTTCGATATATTTGGACCCGCTACCACTAAAGTCCGATTTTCACAATAACATCCGACTCATTCCACGTGACCGCGCAACATATTAATAAGAAGAGACGAAAGACTGATTAAAAAAAAGAAGAACATATTAATATGATTTTAAAAAAGAACAGAAAAAGTACAATAGAGATGGGAAAAAGTATAGCCACATTTTTTCTCTGAACAAAAAGACAAATAAATAGTATTTTAGCAAAGCTGTCGGTTCTAGTACGTGCATTAGGGAAATCACATGCAACAAACACGGTAAGGATTCGTACGCTGTAAATCTGAATAACACTGAGATAGAAGCAAGAGAGAAGGTGGAGAAGAAAGAAAAAGAATTTAAAACAAAAGAAAGAAAAGAAAGAAAGAGAGAACATAATTATGAGAGAATAATAATCTGGGAAAAAAAACCCTACAAAAACAAAGTGAAAGCGAGCTGGCATTGAAAAATTATTATCAAAACACCCAGCCCACCATTGCGCAATATGTGCATGAGAGAATAATACAAAATGAAAAAAATAAGAGTTATTGCAAACAAGTCTAAGCGCTCCATTAAGCATACTTGATAATATTATTACGCGGTCCATCAGTTGAGTTACAGCTGTCAAACATTGACCTTGACTTAGCTTTGCCTCAGAAAGGAAAGCAGCGTAAAATCTCTCACAGCTTTCAACGCCTGTTTAGTTCAATGTGGGGAAAAAAAAACCCCAAACAATAGCAAAGCGCTATGTCGGAGATAAAGACCTGAAGAAAGCGATGCAATGCAATTCTAAAAGTTTTGAAATGAAAAAAGAAAAAAAAAATCTAGCTAACAGTCGCTCAGTAAAAACTTCATCCTGCAAAAAATGGAGAACAATTAAGCAAATTTTACAAGAATTTCGTGTTTGATCTAATTATAAAGCCGAACAAAGAAAACACCGAACTGTCTTGACTGTAGCTGTAACTTATAATGTAAAATAGCCGGTCCCCCTTCATCAACCTTGTGGGCTAAACTACTTAGATGTGGTTGGTCCGTTCATTTAGAATAATCACATCCCATTATGCGTGACGGAACATGTTCAACTTATTATTCAATTTATTGACTCACGTGAAACCTGTTCCCTATGGATGAAAAATCATTACTAATCACATAATGAACCCCATGAAATGTATCATGTTGAACGAGTTGACATAATGTTTAGTGATGTCTCGGTAGAGTTGACCAGAGGGACGCGCTTAATGCATTTCTGATAAGGATCGATTAGTTAGATACACACGGCGTAAATTTCAAAATCCTCAGGCAAAGATGACAGTCACCACTACTTGTTAACCCTCTAAAACAGGGATGGTCTGGTGCAGGGATGTAACCGAGGAGACAGACTGAGACTGTCATTTGTGCCACATAGCACTGGGAGTTTGAGTTTAAGTTTGAGTTTAACGGCTACTTTCCGCCTTTCACGGTTTTTTCGTCTTCGCACGTTGGGTTAGTTTTCAGCTTTCAGATTCTTAGAAATAAGATCAAATAAAAGTGAAATTGAAAACTTAACGGGAAAAAGGCCCGTATAGTAAAGTATGTCTATCTGTAATATGAATTTTATAAGTAGGAAAAAAAATCTGTTAACCAACGTGTAGATTTCGGACTCTTTCAGAAACGTCAAGATTTGCTGCGGGTCCACATCAGAAAATTGTTCTTTCACGGGGAAATAAAGGTGAAATTTAAGGAAGCGGAATGAATAACGGAAAAACACACTAAACCTTGAAATTACGGGGTAAAAAAATCTCCTCTTGATGCATTTATGAAGGGAGGCATTGACGAGGACGGAACACAGAAATTGGGATGTAATGGGTGAGGCAAAAATAGACAGCGTGTTCTGGACGAGAGGGAGGAGGAGGAAGCGGAGGTGGAGGATTGAGATGAAGAGAATTTGAGTTCAGAGTTTGAGTTTGGAGAAATCACCACGACATGATAATGGGCATATTGTGCTAGGCAGAAGCAAAACGACAGACAATGTAACAGAATGGTAGGACAGAATAATTATTATAAAGGAGCGAGAAACTCTTAATAATTATCGAAGAACGCGTAATGAGCTCACAGCATAAGACTTCAATATGATAACCCGCGCGTAGACGGTATAGTATACAACACTCAAGGCAGATTAAAGGCATTTGTTTTAGTTCAGTACGGACTGAGATCCACCAGAAAAGCACGGATAAACAAATATATCTTTTAATTCAACCAGTGAAGAATAATCATCAATGCGTAAATCTAAAAACAAGAGTTCACATTTCCACATAGTATACTAAGCTCATTCTGGTTAAAAAGCCGAAATATTACGCGGAACAATATAATTCGATATTATATATCCACGATTGATAGGCAATCAATTGTTTTTATTCCTATTTTCTTTTTCGTTTGTTTGTTAGAACTCTTGGATTGCTATAGAATATTCAAAAGTAGATATAGAAACAAATAAATAGATGACAAATACATACCTTATTCCAATCAACACATTTGAAAGACTGCAGAACAGTGAAACGAGGCGCTCGATACAGCACCGATTCAGTAAGCGTGAAGGAATACCTTGGCTGGCTGACGGAGTCCGCTAACTGGTGACACAATGTCAGAAATGCCGGGAATTTATATACTCTGGCACCAACCACACGGCAGTTGCAGAATTTTTGGGGACAGAAAGAAACAAATATAAAAGAAGTGGGAACAATCGATAGTTCCAGAGATGTCCGGGAAAGGCCACGTTGTGCGGAAACTTGCGCACGCCACCACACGAGCTACTGTGACGCTGCCAGCCAGGTGTGAGGCAAAGTTTTGTCAAGTCTACTGCCTCCCAGTACCGTCTAGGTAATTCTTGAATTCATGGTTCGATCACGAACTAGCAGTGTTGAATTTACTAACCAATATTACAGATATCGATGTAACACATTGAATATCATTGGTGAAGTTTCTTCATTCTGGTTACCTCACATCAATCAGTTTTGACAAAATTGAAATTAATAGACTAAAACTTATCCATATCACCCCCACCCGCCCCCCCCCCCCTAACCAGCAACAACAAAATTTTATTATTCATTATTAAATATATATTATTATTAATAAATATTCAAATATTATTTGAGTTTTGAGTTGTGAACTGAGCCTAACAGGCTGCGTTACAATTTGCTCTGAGATAGAGAGAGGTAGAGAGAGAGAGTGGGCGAGACAGTGAGAGAGAAAGAAGCAGTGTAGTGTGTTGAGCGCTTCGCATGCGCTCCATTCTGCTCTGTGGTTGACATATTGCTTCTGTAAAGCGCATAGAGCATTTTAAATGGATATGTGCTGTATAAATGCCATCCATTATTATTAATATTATTATTGACGATAATTATAACTCCCAGGCCCGAATACACATCGCATCGGCCATTAAAAGCAATACTTCTTGCCCAGCCACAGATTTCCACCACAATCTCTTCCAAAAATCTCAAAATTCCAGAGAACATTTCTCTTTCAATCTTGTTCTGTCTCATTCTGATAACTGCCTCTTCCCTCCCCCGCCCACCCCGACCCACCCCCAAATACTTCTCCTTCAACCTTGCTATTTCTCATCCTGGTAACCTCCCTCATCACCATCACCACCACCACCGCTACCTCCACAACAAACAGCTGCAGTAATACCAACGAAGCGGTAGCATCACCACCACCACATCACCATCAACAGCAGCAAAACCACCATCACCACCAACAACAACATCAGCATCACCATCATCACCCCCCAAAAATACTGGTTTTGCTGCTGTTGATGGTGATGTGGTGGTGGTGATGCTACCGCTTCGTTGGTATTACTGGGGGGGGGGGGGTGTCACACACACACACAACTCCACCAGTTACATAATTTCCCCCTCTAGTCTCCAGGGAGAAACCTTAAGTGGTTGTTGATATTGAGAATGCTGGAGGTCCCGGTACCCCCAGGAGCCAATCAGAATCAATGATCAGGAAATGACCGTTATGCAACTCTGTTACACAGGTGTGGTTGGGGGGGGGGGGACTTTGAGGGAGGTCGCCCCAAGGTAGAACTCGACCTGGTATCACGAACTGGAGCCAAAGTTATGGGGAAACCTTTTGTCAACCCAGTAATTAGCGTAGCGGCACGGGGGAGTGGCCGGAATAAGGAAGTGCTCCGGCATTGTGGAGAGCAGTCCATTCAGGCCGAACAATCGGCTGGTCAGACAAGCATGATGATACTTTTGATGTTGATGATGATAATTATAATGATGATAATGATGATGATGATGATAATTATGATGATGATGATGATGATAATGATGATGATGATGATAATGATGATGATGATGATGATGATAATGATGATGATGATGATAATGATGATGATAATGATGATGATGATAATTATGATGATGATGATGATGATGATGATGATAATGATGATGATGATGATGCAAAAGAAAAAAATATGAAGACGAAGGGGCGTTCATGTTTGTGATACAGGGTTTCTCCTTTTTTGTTTGTTTGTTGTGTTTTCTATTCCAGGCGGAGGGCACAAATACAGTAGAAATTTAAAGATAGAATATACATTCAGAGACACTAGAAATATATCGGGGCCAGAGAGGGGCGGGGGCATGCATGCAGATGTACGATGTTCTCACACTGTTTGGCAATTTCAACCCAAAAAGCGGAAATTCACACCCGGATTTTACGCAGACTCGCGACGCTAAATCTGGTTGATTATCCGCTTTAGCCGCTGGAAAACAGATCAGCTGGGCACACGCAATAAAATCTGGCAAACGTCACGAAGATTAGACCAATACTTTACGCCGCAATAAACTAATGAAACGGTCTGTTTTGCCGGAAACAATCGGCATTTCCGGTATGGGCGGTACTTTGTGTACGATGACGTCAAATCGAACGTTGAGCCTTTTCCGGCAAATCTGCCCCAATCGCCATAACCTGCCAGGGAATCTACACCAATCTACTGGCACAGTGGCTGCATCTGTACTGTGTCTTTGGCCGAATTTTTGTTGTTCTTCTGGCAAAATCTTCTCTCACGTTTTTAGCTGCCGACCACTACCATTACTACTAACAACTACTATGAAAGAACTAATGTCTGTCATCATTTCCACCATCACTGCTGCTGCGTCCATCACAAACACCACTTTTACTACTTTAACCACAGAATCTTACTATAATTGAGCTAGAGGGTGAACCTGTAAGCAGCTATAACTTCGCGACCACGCCATCAAAAGTTATGAAACTTAGTGTACTGCATCAATTTTTGACGAAGAGTTACGTGGACACATTCATTTTGAACAAAAATCCGTCCTTACTATTATTTACATTAACATATTTTGAGCCGAAAAAACAGAGATGCATTTTCATCGGACAGAACCGAAAAGTGTGACCGGAAACTGCACTCTGGCTGGCCGGAAGTCAACTTATCATCTTGTATATATAATAATGACTCCGAAATTCATCTGAGAAGAGAAGATCAATCAGAGACAATAACTAACATGCGGTTTCAAAAACTTCAACACAAAAACACATGAAAAGCCCAAATCAAACAATGAAAAAAAAAAAGACGTGAAAATTTCTGATGCAAATTCAGTGTGAATCTCCAGAACAGTGGTCCTCAACATTTTTCAGACCCTCGCCCCTTTAGGCTCCAAAGTTCCTTTCATCACTCCTTTCTCTCTCCTCCTCCCCTACCCCCCCCCCCACCCCATCCCTACGCAAACCTAACAGATACATTCCACAAGAAGACAGACTACACACCAATTATGATAATAATGTATAGCAATCTGATACAGCAAGTTTTTTCTCAAAGCCCTATTATAAATGACAATAGCCGTGTTTATTCATTATAAAGCAGACAGTATCCTGTATCAGATGCACTAAACATAATACAGGCCTTTTCAATTCATAAAACTCACCTACGTATGCTGTCGAACAAGTCAACTGTATTTGCCCCCAAATCCTCCTCCATTAATCGTTTTGCTCCCATCCCCTTGATTTTTTTCACTCCTCGTTTTCGCCCCCCCCCCTTGGAAATCAAACCTCCCCCCCCCCCCCCCCCCCCGGCCATGTGATTTTTTTTCGTACTCCCTTTACCAAATTCAGGAGCGTGTGGCAGCAATACTCCCCCAAACACAGGTCATCAGCTAAGGGATTTCTCGTCCTATCGAACACTGCCATGGGTGCTGCAATCTCTGGATTGTGTATGATATACACGAAATAGCGAAGGTGAAGGACGGTTATTTCCGGGCAAGGCCCACTGGCAACAATCTCCAGTAAATAACTCCATATTTAGCTGCCGTCGGTCGGCCGTGTCCAACCCTGAATCATTACAAATGGCAGTGATTTTTTTCCCCCAGGGAAATCAGACATAACTATCGGTGTTATGAAATTGCATATCCAAACGTTCTGACTTGCCAGAAGTACGAAAAGCATGTCAAACTATTAAAATGGTTGTGTTTGATAATAAAATCATCAATTAACCGTAGTCATTTGGACATACAAAAAAAAAATATATATATATATAAAAATTAATTAGTTAATTAAAAGAATATAATACAATAATTTCAAAGGAAATTATGTTACCACGTGAAATGGAACCATGAAAATGTTGTAACATCCACATCAAGCTTTTTTGATGCGCAGAGCTCGGTCATCAAATTATGCAGATGGTTTTTAATTATGCCCCCCCCCCCAAGCATTTTGCGCTAGGGGCGCGTACATGTCCATGGTCATGTTTTGTTGCCTTCATGATACAAATTTGGCACTTGGGTCTATCTTTCATTTAGAAGCCCCCACAAAGAATACATTTCCGGAAAGACGATTTGATTGGCCCCTGGCAGTCAAGGGATGAACAAAACCGCCAATTTGATTGTTTTATGACGCAGTACTAGGGTTAACTGCCATTTTGTATGGCTGATTGACTGATTGATTTCAACCCCCCTCCCCCCCCCCGCCCCCTTCCTCCTCGATTTTCATACACCGGTACAAACACCGTCCAAGATTCTTACCCTGGAAGTCAATCTCCCCCCCCCCCCCCCAAAATCATTGCTGCGGGGCACCTCCTCCGATTTTCATACGCTGGAGACAATCCCTCCGCCCCCGGATTTTTATACGTTGGGGGACAATCCAACCCCTCCCCACCACCCCCACCCCGACTTTTATCTGCTGGAGTCGATTGATTTGAGGTCTTTATTTTATGAGGTTCGCTGCCCTTGGCATTTACACCTCACTTTACTTGTTTTATTATTTCTTGTTCTGGCGGGGGGGGGGGGGGGGGGGGAGATGATATGGATAAATTTTAATCTATTAATTTCAATTTTGCCCGGGCAGCGGCCTTTCGGCCTGCTCTTTACGATTTCCAACTGCCAAGGTATCTTTAACGTGCGCAACGTGCACACGGGCCCTCCGAATTTTTTCGTCCTTATCCGAGAAGACTGGGTACTCGATCCTACCCCCCAATAGGACCAGGGACTTGAAAATATGAGAAAAATCCAATTTCCAAGAACTACTCGATCCTACCCCCCAATAGGACCAGGGACTTGAAAATATGAGAAAAATCCACTTTCCAACATGCCTGCACTGCCCGGGTTTAGAACCCGGGACCCTTGGCATGAGAGGCGAGCACCTTGCCTCTAGACCACCTTGTCCCCGAGTCAATTCGTTCCCCGATTTTTATACCCAGGAGACAATCCATCCCCCGAGTTTATACGTTGGGGACAATCCGCACCCCGATCTGTATAGTAATTATACGTTGGGGACAATCCACACCACTCCGCTTCGATTTTTATACTTTGGGGACAATTCATCCCCGGATTTTTATACGCTATAGACAATCCACTCCCCGAGTTTTATACGTTGGGGACAATCCAACCCCACCCCCCGCCCTCTCCGATTTTTATACGTTAGGGACAATGAATCCCCCCGATCTCTATAGTAATTATGCGTTGGGGACAATCCACCCCCCCCCCTCCGATTTTTATACGCTGGAGACAATCCATTCCCCGAGTTTTATACGTTGGAGACCATCCACCTCCCGACATTAATAGTAATTATAAGTTGGGGACAATCCACCTCCCCCCCCCCCCCTCCGATTTTTATACCTTGGGTGACAATCCATCCCTCCGATCTCTGTAGCAATTATACGTTGGTGACAATCCATATCCCCCCCCCCCCCCCCCCGTTGCTCTATCAGCCGGACGCTGAAAGCGGAGATTGGTATGCCCTGTAGCCGGGTGGTCTGCACCAGTTCCTACCTGGGGTACGAGTGGACGCCGCTAGTCAATAAAATACAGGATGAGCAACACCACACATTCTGATAAGGCGCTAAAATTGTCGTCCCCCGGGGGGACAGGCCAGATAAGCTCCTCCAAGGAATTCGAGCAGCCCGGGTGTTATTTTCCCCCTCCTCGGGTTACCGACGGACCACACAAACACTCCATTGTAATCTCGGCATTAGCTTTTACTTCATGGAGATAACCGGAATTAAGAAGAAAATAATGCGTTTGTGTACGAGCTATAAGCAAACCGTGTATTTGCCATTCGTCAAAATATTTGATTCGGTTGATAGCGCTTAGATCTGAAGCTTTTTTAAACACGTTTCCTCTTATATTTATGTCACATGGCTTTTATTTTCCTCTCAACGATTGAGGTTTGATTTTTTTAGTTCTAGCAAAAGTATTGAGACAACCCGGGTTAATGTGGAATGAATGAAATGCTACAAATACACACACACACACACATACACACACAGAGATTTAGAGAGAGAGAAAAAGAAAGAGAGAGTGAGACAGATAGAGAGAAAGAGAGGGAAAGAGAAAGAAAGAGAGCCAGAAAGAGAGAAGTGAAAGAGAAAGAAGAGAGAGAAAAAGAGAATGAGAGAGAGAAAGAGGGAGAGGAAGAGAAAGAGAGAGAGATGAGAGAGAAAAAGAGAGAAGGAGAGAGAGAAAGGGAGAGATAGATAGATAGATAGATAGATAGATAGATAGATAGATAGATAGATAGATAGATAGATAGATAGATAGATAGATAGATAGATAGATAGACAGATAGATAGATAGATAGAGAGAGAGAGAGAAAAAAAAACGTGCGGGGTTGCGCCTATTACGGCGTTTTAACTTGGTGACATTTGAGACTTTTCAAGACCGGATATCTATCGCCATCAGGCTAGAGAACAGATTAGCTGTCTGGAGTGGAGAGTTCCAGTAATGTGAGTCTCTGTGTGTATTCATATAGAAAAACATCTCGGTTATAATATTGTCTTTTGTGTTTTGAACTGCAACAAACAACCAAACAACTGGAGATCTGCCAAATCTGATAACGCCTGGCTTGTGATATCATATTTTGGTTGCCATTATTTGGTTGATTGCTTGTCCAGGTGGAATTTCTCCACTATTTTGTTTTGTAAATCTTTTTTTTTCCTGTCTTATGGGCTGGGGAAGGGAGAATAAGATATTGGTGAGGAATGGATAATGGGATCTGAGAGAGAGAGAGAGAGAGAGAGAGAGAGAGAGAGAGAGAGAGAGAGAGAGAGAGAGAGAGAGAGAGAGAGAGAGAGAGAGAGAGAGAGAGAGAGAGAGAGAGAGAGAGAGAGGGGAGAGAGGGGGAGAGGGAGAGAGAGATAAAAATGGCCAGTGTATAGTAGCATCTGAGACACAGAATACCGAGAGGGACCTTCCTTCTTTCACTATATGTCCACAACTTGCGCGCGTATAAACACGGTGAGTACGAATTGTTGACATGGATGATACGCTCACAACTCGACAGACGGCATTTGGATGATTGAACCGCCTCGGTATCCCGTGTCTCGAGTAGCATATTAAATTAACTTCAGGTGAGATTCTCTGCGTGGACATGCAAGCGTCCTATTCCGTTCAAAAATAATAATCATCACAATTTAGTTATATAACGCTTCACTGCGTAGTTCACCTAATTAAAAATGGGTCATTGCACTGACCAAATTCCCCTTTACCCAAAATCCCGATAAAATGGAGGAAACTTTCACATATAATGAATGGCATGAACAAGACAGTTTGTTTTTCCACTTATGATTTCAGTAAAATAATTATGGGCTTCCCTAAATCTGAAATCGATTTTCTCGAGTGCCGCCTGACTAATTCGGCCTTGCACGAAAATGCAGATTTTCATGCCAGACTGTCAACAACCGCCATACATCATTATGTCATATAGGACAGATTCAGATTACATTGTGAACGAGAGAAACCACTCTATCGTCCTCAGAAATATCCCCAGACTCATTAAGATCCAAGCCTAGATCGGAGCTGATTCAGGGGCGATAAGGTAGATTTAGTTTCTACCAGTGGTTCTCAACCTTTTCCCAGGCGATCGCCCCCTTTTAGGCTCCAAATTTTCTTTCATCGCCCAATTCCTTCTCTCTCTCTCTCTAACCGGCCCCCCCCCCCCAATGTTCTTTCCGTACTCAAACCCAACAGATACACATTTCACAAGAAGACAATACTACACACAAATTATGACGTTACGCTTTTCAGAGCCTCATTCATGATAGGCATATTATTTATTCATTATAAAACATAAAGCATTCTCTATCAAATGCACCAAAAAAGATAAACCTCTTCTATTCATAAAACGTACTAACGATTGCTGCTGGACAAGTTAGTGGCTGCCTTTATTTGCCCCTAAATCGCCCCCTCTTCATTGTTTTGGCCCCGTTTGGAAATCAAAACTCGCCCCCTGAGGGTAATATCGGCCATGTTGAGACCCACTGGTTGATGCGGTACATGCATTCTGTGGGGACCGAATTTTTTTTTTGTTCCTTACTCATGATGAGTTCACGCACTACAGTATCAGATTGAACTGAATGAATGAAAAGCTTCACTGAATGAACGAAAGACTTCACAACGAAGGCAAACTCTAGGGGAAAATGCCAATGACAGACTTTTATCAGCCATCATTTTTTACGAATCAAAGTATAAGCATGTAATCCAGGACGGCCTAACATCCCAGTGACCCTTGATACTAGCTGAGTTAGGGAGGTATACTAAGCCCGGAATGTCTCAGCCAGTTGCTGCCAGCAAAATGTACACCCTTGAAATAGTGGTAGAATCCAACTGTGTCTGACCGGGCTTGGTATGACAGGGTCTTCTCTGATTTACTAAGTTTATATAGGAAATTATGGTGTGCATGCACATCTTGTTTGCCAGAAGCTGACTGTGTCTGACCGGGCTTAGAATGACAGGGTCTTCCCAAATTTACTAAGTAAATATAGGAAATTATGACGTGCACACCTTGTTTGCAAGTAGCTGACTGTGTCTGACCGGCTTAGTATCATACCCCCCCCCCCCTTACCCGGTATTGCCCAGGATAAACTTGTTTGTTAGTTTCAGTTCCTAGTCATTATTTTGTATCTGCTTCAACTGGACGGTTCCTACGGGTTTAGTTTGTTTGCTTTTCGGTAAGTCTTACTGCACTCCCACTGCGCGCTAATGCCCTGTGAATCCCATCAGCATTTGAGACGAAGATTACCAAAATTGAAATAGCAATTAATCTGCGCTTGTCAACACCAACACCAGCAACAATAACAACAACAACAACATTAATGGCCAGAAATCATTAACGTGAACAAAAGTTACAACAATAAAAACAACAACACTAACAAAAACACATCAATGACCAGGAAACAATGGCATATATTTCCCTCGCCAATCCTACTCGCCACAGCAACAACACAGCATATCATATAAAGTCTATCAGCCGTGGGATTCTCCTTCAACAGTCTGTGTCTAAACTAGTGAATACATTGCAGGAAGTGATAACGTCCTGGTCTGGCACAAAAGAAAGGATCTGTGGGCGAAATTAACGACACAAAGCAAACTCAAAAAAATACTTTCCCACCATTTCAAGTCTCCAAATCTAAAAACAGAATCTCTTGCAGGTCGAAAAGAAGACACCTTCAATTTTTCACAGAAATCTGAGCTGTATGAACGATGACCGTCTCGTTGTTAAAAGTTCTCCTAGTTTTGTCGTCATTTTTACGTTCATAAAAAACCCAGCACCAACTATTATCAGAGAGTACATATGTATAGAGAGGTTTCACTATTGGTCGATTTGCACTGCGAGACACGGGAGGCTCTGCGAAACCATTGTTAGCTTGGAGCGGAAAGTAGGTCGCCGAGGTAAACAATGTCCGTTTCAGCATTTCTACGGGGCGTAGGAGTTTACAAACGGATCTAAATAGTTTCAATCAGCCCCAAAATATGAACAAACCACAGTAAACAGAATCTGATATGCATACTATCTTTGGTGAAGAAGGTCTCTTTCAATTCTTCAATTTCTTCTTTCCCGCAGCGACCTAGTTTCGCAATTTGGCGGAAGTGAGATCTCTCTATACATCTATAATCTCTCCAATTACACAACTGCACTGTCCTTTCTTTATCCCTCGGGACGTCGCTCCTCTTACGACATTAATCAATAGTTAATGAGCTCTCTCGGTCGAACGTACAACTGTTTGTTTATCCCAAACGCAAATTATTTTATCTCTTCTAATCCGGTATGACCACTACTTTATACAATGTATTTGTTTTGTTTCGTTAAAAAATAGAGTACATGTTTTTTCTTATTCCCCTGAGGTTTCATGGATAAATTGTGTTCAGTAAGTGCGTTCTAGAGATTTTGCAAGAGCTGAAGTGTATTTGTGTGCATGAGCATGAATGTTAGGGGTGTGTGTTTACTTTTCCATGATGTTGTGGTTATAGTTCTGGGTTAGAGGAACTGGTCTGTCTGTCTGTCTGTCTGCCTGCCTGCCTGCCTGCCTGCCTACCTACCCACCTACCCATCCATCCATCCATCCATCCGTCTGTCTGTCTGTCTGTCTATCTATCTATCTATCTATCTATCTATCTATCTATCTATCTATCTATCTATCTATCTATCTATCTATCTACCTATCTATCTATCTATCTATCTATCTATCTATCTATCCATCCACCCACCCATCCATCCATCCATCCATCCATCCATCCATCCAGCCTTTCCCTTTCTGTCTATAGACGGCGAAATATTTCATCACATTTCTGACATTCTTAAACCTCTATATCAACAACAACAGAACTGTGGCACAGATATCCTCATCATCAATTTCTTAGAACATTCATCATTATATTTCATGTCTAGGCCACTTTCGTCCGTGAAATACGATACTATAGTGCTATTTTCCCCACACGCAACATGTCCTGGGCTGTATTTAAAAAAACAAACATTTGATGAGACTCACAGCGCAAAATGATAGGCAGCTCTGTTTTCTAAATAAAAGGGCTTTTCGCCGTGGCCAAAGCGTGTTTTTAAAAAAATTATTTTTTATCTTGCGTTGCAACGTAGAACTTTGCAAAGAGTAAAACATCAAAAATACCCTAATAATGAAACTGATTATTATTATTATTATTATTATTTTATATAGCGCATATCCATTTTTAAAATGCTCTATGCGCTTTGCAGAAGAAACCTGTCAACCACAGAGCAGAATGGAGCGCCGGCGAAGCGCTCAACACACTACACTGCTTCTTTCTCTCTCCCTGTCTTGCCCACTCTCTCTCTCTCTTTCTCTCTCTATCTCAGAGCAAATTGTGACGCAGCCCTTTAGGCGCAGTACACAACTCACAACAGTTCACAGCTCACAACTCACAATACAAATAATATTTGATATTTATTAATATAATATATATTTAATAATGAATAATAAATTTTGTTGTTGCTGGTTGGGGGGGGGGGGGGGTGATATGGATAAATTTTAATCTATTAATTTCAATTTTGCCCGGGCAGCGGCCTGTTCAGCCTGCTCTTTACAGTAAGTATACAGTAAGTAGGTTTCTAGCCTCAAAATTTCATAAAACATGGATAGGAATATCGTAACTTTAGTTCTTGTTTGTGTTCCAGCTCCACTTTATGCACAATTGAGAAATTCGACACTGCACGTTTGCGTCTTTAGTATTATGATACAGAGTTAAAACAAACCGGAACTGTGAAACAGCTTGGTAAGTGCCACAAGCCATTTTAAACAGGCATCTACAAGTGCATTTGTTATACCTCTTCTACATACTAAAAGATCTCCGGTTTTTCAGAAAATCGGGATAAAACAAACAAGAATTAAGGTCTAGCCTAAAAATATCATAAAACAGGAGTCGATAACCTCAGGCTCACACGCCACATGCAGCTCATTTACCTTTCATGTCTGGCTGTTTCCTCCATTTCATAATTGTCAGTGAAGAAAAATCTTTACACGAGAAAAAATACTATTGGTATTATAGACGTTGATGCGTCTTGCGGCTCAGTCTCACGTCTAATCCTCCTGAAAATCTCAAATGTGGCTCTTCTTATCTTAAAGGTTACTGACCCCTGTCACTTTGTGAAGACGGCCTGTCTAGAGACGCGGAGCCTTTTTAAAGGTGTATCCCTTAGATGCATTTTCCCAACCTTAAGTCTGTTTAATCAGTCGCTTCTGAAGGATATATCTTTCCTGTAAACATGAAATTCTGTCATGTATTTGGGCAGATTATAGTATAAAGCTGGAGTGAAATTTGCTTACGGCTGATTTATTGTGGCAGAAGCAAAGACTAATAAATTAACCATACTGGAAACACGAGCTTCTGGCTGTGTCGTTTTTTACGGAATTTCCCGAGCGACGACTGTATAACCAATATGGCCGCCGCTCGGGAAATTCCGATTCTAGTTCTATCTGCAGTAGAAATTTCTTTTTATTTGTCATGATTGGTTGTACATGTATTAATTTCTTGGTGCGGAACCAAACTTCCGCGTTCAGTAGGCGCGTCAAAATGGTGTCATTCAAAATTGTAGCTTTGCTGAAGCGTCGGTCGCTACCTTAAACCTAATATGGCGGATGGTTCATGACCTTTCGCTGTTTTGTGACGTCACACAATGGGATCATCCAGTCTGGTTAATTTATTAGTCTGTGGGCAGAAGGACTGAGCAGCGTGACGTCATAACATTGAGTTTTAGTGTAACCAGAGAGTATGTATGTATAGAGAGGTTTCACTACTGGTCAATTTGCACTGCGAGACACGGGAGACTCCGCCAAACCACTGTTAGCATGGAGGGGAAAGTAGGTCGCTGCGGTAAACAATACCCGTTTGTGCATTTCCACGGGGTGTAAGAGCTTACAAACGGTTGTAAATAGTTTCAATGAGCCCAAAAATATGAACAAGCCACAGTAAACAGACATGCTCACTGTCTTGGGTGAAGACGGTCTCTTTCAATTCTTGTTTACCGCAGCGACCTACTTTCGCGATTTGGCGGAAGTGAGATCTCTCGATACATAGGCTACATGCATACTCGCTGGTTTCACTGAGACCCAACTCGTAGGCTGGTGTGCGAGGTCTCGTTGTCGTGACGCCACTATCCAATTAGTCCGCAGATAAAAATTCAGCTAGAGCACACCTAGGCTAAGTTTCTCTGAGACCGCGGCGTGCCAGAAATCAAGTTGGATCAAATTGAAACTCAATATCGTGATGTCATCACCCAATTCACTGGCGTATCAAATTTGGCTGATGCGCGTCTAGGCTTGAAGGGGACAGGGAGAGTGGGGGGGGGGGGGGGAGAAGGAGGTATTATACTGGGTCCGGCCAGACACAGTCAGATGCTGGCAGTCAACAAGTGCATGCCATAATTTCCTATATTTTCTTAGTAAATTCGGGACGGCAATATCATACTAAGCCCGGTCAGACACAGTCAGATGCTGTCAGACAAAAAGTGCACACCGTAATTTCCTATATTTTCTCAGTAAATTCGGGACGGCAATATCATACTAAGCCCGGTCAGACACAGTCAGATGCTGTCAGACAAAAAGTGCACACCGTAATTTCCTATATTTTCTCAGTAAATTCGGGAAGACCCTATCATACTAAGGACGGTCAGACACAGCCAGCTTCTGCCACTATATTCTGGGTGTATATTTTGCTGGCACCAACTGGCTGTGGCATTCCAGGCTTAGTAAGATACCCCCCACCCCCCCCCCCCTTACGACTACAAGGGCAGAAATCGATTTAGGAGCACCAATTTATTAAAAAAACAATGCCAGTAAAGCCGTGTAAGAGATAGTTTACACTGAATCATGTCTTACTCTTTGTCGTGGTTGTTTTTGTTTTTTTTTCTCTTTCATGGACCTTGATTTATTTCATTTTATTTACTCATTTTTATATCTACCTATCTGTCTGTCTGTCTGTCTGCCTCTCCGTCCACCCGCCCCTCCCAGCCCCCCCCCCCCATCCATCAATCTCTCTCTCTCTCTCTCATCTATCTGTCTGTCTGTCCGTCGTCCCTCCCTCCCTCCGTCCATCCATCCATCCATCCGTCCATCCATCCATCCATCCATCCATCCATCTATCTACCTACCTATCTACTGATCGCCATTTTCGGCCTCGTAATTTGACCTGGAAGTGAGTTCAGTAACTTGGAGCACGTGAACCACGAGTGAGAGAAATTGTACAGGTAGAATTCCATGTTCCGATTACAAGGACTTGTCGATTAGTACAATGAATAATTATCAATGGGTCCCCCAGTCGTGATCTAGCTGATGAAGGTTCGGGTGTCCCAGTAATCCTTAGTCAGCACAATTCTATCACGTATCGATTCCCCCCCAGAGACTCGGAGGAATAGTCAGGGATCTTTCTGTAATTATCAGCGTGGAATCACAGCATCGATGTCTCTATGTAAAGATAGTATAACTACTTATCGATTCTGATTCGTGAGAAGTGAAAAAAAAAACACACACACGCACGCACGCACACACACACACACGCACGCATGCACGCACACACATACACACACACATGCACGCACACACACACGCACGCACACACGCACGCACGCGCACACATACGCAGACACACACACGCGCTCACGCACACACACACACACACGCACGCACACACACACACGCACGCACACACACACGCACACACACATCCACAACCTGAACGAGGGGTAAGAATTTTCTAGGCTTAAGAAAAAATGTTAAAAGGATCGAAATGTTAACTTGCAAAAAACAGATTAGAAATTACCATTTTTTTCCTGAAAAAAGTCTATATAATAGATTGTAATTGTAATAATGAGCTTGCATGGCGCTCAAATACACAAAAAATGATTTGCTCTAAGACGCTGAACTAAAATTAGAAACGGGAATTAATATAAGATCAATTCATCATGCTCCCACTCACACACATTAACAAAACTTAATCTACTCTCATCCTCAAACCTCTGAGACCCTTATTATCTTCTTTTATGTAATTTATAATTTTATGTATGTATGTATGAATAAAAAAGAAACACAATTATATCTTTCAGTTCATCGACCTGACATTTTATTGCGTGCGTGTATTCAAGCGTAGCAGGTCACTGGCATTTCTGTACTTCGGAGACCATGTTTGAGTTTCGGTTTTGGCCCACATTTTCTCTGATCCTTACGGAGGAAGCGGAAAGTCGGGCATGGGACCCTACTGAGTGTTTTGGTAGGGTACATGGATTATACAGTACTCTAACTACCCAGCCGGCATCCAAAAGTCATATTCGACATACATGTAATTTGTACAGCATTTCCGCAGGGGCGGGTTCCCTGTATCAAACAGACGTCGGCACGATGTCGTAACCAGCGGATTTACATAGGTAGGAAGTTATTCGTATGTATAATTTTGATGTCAGTGCTACATATGGGATTTCCGTAGGGTTTCTGGTTTGGGTAACTAACCAACCAACCATCCGACCAACCAACCAACCAACCAACCGACCAACCAACCAACCGACCCACCCACCCACCGACCGACCGACCGACCGACCAACCAACCAACCAACCAACCAACCAACCAACCAACCAACCAACCAACCAACCAACCAACCAACCAACCAACCAACCAACCAACCAACTAACCAACCAACGCACTAACTAACTACAGAACTACTAGTGCAGTTGGGGGAATCGTCTTCTAGACGTGCCAACTATGAAAGAAGAAGAAGAAGAAGAATCCAAGAGCAGAAACAAAAATCGCACCTCTATCGGTACGGCCGCCATTTTGGCAGTGGCATAGAAACGATAACCCATGCACGACCCTCAAGAAATCTGATTGGTTGAAATATTTCTAAGCCTGACTCAAGTCACAACTTCCTTTTTTTATCCAGTGACCTGCAGGGGCGTTTCAAGCTTTTCACCATCAATATGAACACACCCGTAAACAGAGAGGATGCACCATATTACTCGCTCCAATATTGGCATCTATAGAGACCTTTGCTGGGCTAGTAATAATGAAGGCCACATCAGAAGGACACTAGACTCTGCAGTACAGTCGAAAACTACAACAACAACGGCGCACCAGTGACAGGGGAATCAACAACAACAACAACAACAACAATAACAACACAACAACAACAACAACAACAATGACACATCAATGACCAGAAGATCATCAACAACTACAACAGCAATAAAAACTACAATAACAACAGCAGCAGCAACACCAATGACTTATCAATAAGTAGGAAATCATCAGCGACTACAACAACTATAACATCACCACCACCACTACCAACAGCAACACCAACAACAATTACAACAACAACAATGACACCTCAATGACCAGGAGTTCACCTACAACTACAACAAAAACTACAACAACAACAACAACATCAAATCAATGACTAGGAAATAATCAACAACTACAACAACTAAAACTACAACAACTACGACAAATCAATGACCAGGAAATCCTCTTCAATTACAACAACTACAAATACAACAACAGCAACAGCAACAACTGCGACATATCAATGACTAGGAAAACAACAACAACTACTACCACCACTACAACATAAACAACAGGAGCAACAGCAATGACAAATCAACATCTAGGAAATCCTCAACAATTGCCCCAATAAACACGACAACAACAACGACACATCAATGACTAGGAAATCAACAACGACAACAACTACTACTACCACTACTACAACAACAACAACAGTAGCAACAACAATGACAAATCAGCATGTAGGAAATCCTCAACAATTACATCAATAAACACGACAACAGCAATGACACGTCAATGTGTAGGAAATCATCAATAGTCACAACAATACAAACAAGAACACATCAATGACCAGGAAACAATGGCAGGGTTCCTCTCGCCACAGCAACAACCCAACAAACCATATAAAGGCTATCAGCTGTGCAATCCTCTTTCTCTTTCTCTCCCCCCCCCCCCCCCCCCCCCAATTCCCAATTCCATTCCTGTTCATCCCCGGATAAGGAAGAAAACAGAAATTTATTGATCAAACAATAAAGTAAACAGTTCCGTATGGTTTCTGTATCAACCAAACGCACAATCACACAAAATGTATTGATTTTTGATTTTTTAGTTCTAAATCACACAAATTTCCCCTACAATTATCGACCGAATGTTAAATTAAACATGTATCATTGCTGGTGTTGTTCGCTTTGATTTTGTAAAGCCATGGGGTTATTATAAAGGCTTCAGTGCTTCCTTTCATGTGTTTTTGGGAGATTCACATGTTCCCCGTTTGTGAAGACGTCATAGATACCCTAGTTCCCAACGATTTTTGACAATAGCGTTCAAAGGCCAATGGGCGACAAAAAACCCACTTCTGAGACACCGCAATACGTCAGCAAAGCCAGAGAATATTTACTGGAACCCACAGTAAGGGGGCACCGGTTCTTGATGAATACAATGGCGTCCTATAGCAAGGCCAGATGAGATATACGCCAAAGTTCAAACTTCGTCTTATGGAACCAACGGTGAGTGGTGGGGAGGTGGGGCACCGGTTCTTGATAATTACAAAATGACGGCCTATGGCAAAACCAGATACAAGCCTAAGTTGAAACAATATCTGTCCTTCTGTTACTTGTGACCAATCTTTCATTGGTCAGTGTCGTTCTTTGAGAAAAGCCGCGAAGGAAAAGACAAACAGTTGTATTAATATGCATAGTCCACTGTAGAAACGAAGAAAATGCTACAAAAATTAACCTTTTTTTTCATTTCTCAATATTTTACAATTTATTGTATTACCATTAAACTTTTAAAGGCTTGCGTAATAAAACTTTCTCGCTCTCTTTCTTTCTTTTTTACGATAATCTCTATTGTGACCTCAGTTCTTGTTTTTTCATCTCAATATCCTGAAAAACTGGAGACTTTTTAATATGTAAAAGAGGCGTAGCAAATGTACACTTTGACACCAGTTTAAAATACGTTGTAGTATTCGGAGGGCCCGTGTGCACGTTGCGCACGTTAAAGATACCTTGGCAGTTGGAAATCGTAAAGAGCAGGCCGAAAGGCCGCTGCCCGGGCAAAATTGACAATTGAAATTAATAGATTAAAATTTATCCATATCATCCCCCCCCCCCCCCCCCCAAACCAGCAACAACAAAATCATAAATATATTGTTATTAATTAATAAATATTCAAATATTATTTGAGTTGTGTGTTGTGTGAACTGATGTGAGTTGTGAACTGCTGTGAGTTGTGAACTGTTGCGAGTTGTGAACTGCGCCTAACAGGCTGCGTTACAATTTGCTCTGAGATAGAGAGAGAGAGAGAGAGTGAGCGAGACAGGGAGAGAGAAAGAAGCAGTGCAGTGTGTTGAGCGCTTCGCAGGCAGCTCCATTCTGATCTGTGGTTGACATGTTGTTTCTGTAAAGGGCACAGAGCATTTTAAATGGATATGCGTTATATAAATGCTATACATTATTATTACATTATTAGTATTTATCAAGCTGTTCCGCAGTACTGATTTATTCCAACTCTTTATGATAATACTAAAAATCAGCAAATGTTTGATGTCAAATTTCTCAGTCGCGCAAAAGGTGGAGTTGGAACAAACAAGAATTATGATGGCGCTGTTGCTGCACGTGTTTAGCTCTTTATTTTAGGAGGTTTCACTGCCCTCGACATTTACGTCCCACTTTTCTTGTTTTTATTTGTCTTGTTGTGGCAGGGATTCGTTTTTTGTTTTTTTTTTTGAGAATTTTTCCCGGGCAGCGGCCTGTTCGGCCTGCTCTTTTCGATTTCCAACTGCCAAGGTATCTTGAACGTGTGCAACATGCACACGGGCCCTCCGAGGTTTTCGTCCTTATCTGAGAAGACTAGGTACTCAGTCCTACCAACCATAGGGTCAGGGACAGGAAAATATGAGAAAAATCCCAAATTTCCAACATGCCTACACCGACCGGGATTCGAACCCGGCACTTTTGGGCATGAGAGGCGAGTACCTTGCCTCTAGGCTATCGTGTCGCTGTTGCAACATCCAGGTTTTCTGTGTTTTTATTTTAAAAGTAGTAGGAAACCCACTTATATGAACGACGGTTACGTGGTTTAGTAGTGTCAAAAATGGAGTTTACAAAACAGAGTGGAGTGCCAAGACAATCATTCCATACTGCTCCATGGCAAGATTTCAGTGCCCACCGAGAATTTTGTTCATTTTATGCATATCTCGACCCAAGAGGGCACTATACCCGCGGATCCACGAAAGCATTATTTTTTGACGTGGACCCACAGAGCGTCTTGTCCCCTCCTGAAAGAGGCAAAGATCTACAATTTGATTTAAAGACCTTAAAAACTCAGTTACAATATCACATCTACACAAAACAACTTAAAGACTTTTACCATTGTAATAAAAGTTTATACGGGATCTTTTTAATTCTATTTGTGAAAGTTAAATCTACCAAGTTCCGAGTACCAGACATAAATAAAATACCCAAATAGACCGCCAAAGGCGCAAAGGGCTGTAAAATCCAAACTCAACTTCAATTACATCAATGAACATGGTGTCCTGTTCATATCACTCTAGCGAATTAACAAGTCAACAATTAAGCACCGTAATGAAGCACATTCTCACTCGTACTGTGGTTTGACATAGGGATATGGATACCATCTTCTAATGACCCTCAGTGTGAGATCCTGTGACGTCATAACAATCTCTCGCTCGTTGTTTTTCACAGTTTCTATGACGTCATTCTCTGGGATATAGGCTAGATAACCCGTGATGACATGCTAAACGGGCTTGTTTGTTCTAATTCCTTGACGCTTATACCTGGTCATTGCACCCAGAACGAGTTCGTCTATCGTATTTACGTCCCTATAATCACTATAATGAATGTTGACTTTAATCAAAGCTTCAGGATTCTACTTATGAACATACGTCCATTACTTGGGCCAAAAACAAGAGGTGTTTGATTGAATAAAGTCAACATTCAGTTATTAACAATATTCGTGCGACAAAGAACTTCTGACAAAGCTGAACTCTATTGTAAAATGTTTTTCTTTGATCAAACGTTTTTCTTTGTTCGCTTCTGTTCTAGATAATGGAACGTGTGTTTAATGGTAATGCAAATGTTCATTTGTGGGGGGGGGGGGCATTTTTTGGGGAGGGGGGAATTATTAACCTAGACCAAAGCTTCAGTTACCCAATATTTATTTGGAGTAAAAAAAAAGTCATTATAAATAACATCGACAATAACATCAGCAACATCATCAACCATAGCAGCTACAGCATCGTCATCATCAATATTACCAACAATAAACGACAAACAAATATTATCGTCATCACCACTACCAACCACAGAACAACATTAACAGCGACAACAACATCACCACTACCAACAACAGAACAACATTAACAGCGACAACAACATCACCATCAACAAGAACAACAATAACAGAAGCAACAACAGCCAGAACGACATCAACACCATCATCACCAACAATAGAGATGTTTTGAGTCGGCACGACAACGACCACATTTTTGCCTTTCATGTTTTTTTCCCCCTCATCTTACCTTGGGCTCGCTTTCAGCCCTCGCATGCCTACACAATAACAGAAAGGCAAAAACAACGTCATCCTCAAAGTTAACAACAGCATCATCATCAGCAACAACAACATCAATGGCAAAAACAATAACATCAACTTCATCATCACCAGCACCAGCAACATAAAAACGAGGACAATGAAAACATCGACAAAAGCAACAGCAGCAAAACAACAACAACAGTACAACTGTAACATGACCGTCATCATCATCTTCACTGTCATCATCATCAGCAGCAACAGCATCAACAGTAACAACAATTAAATAACAACAACATAATCACCAACAACATTAATGAAAACAACAATAACAACAACAACAACATCGTCAGATCTAGATGAAAGAGCGAGTTTAAGCTTGAGTTCGAGTTTGGAGAAATCACGACGTCACGGTAACGGCCACACTGTGCTAGGAAGAAGCCAAGCCAAGATGATGGACACAGCAGAACGATAGGACGCACTACCAGAGGCGTCCACCAACCACCCCTAGATGAAAGCGTGAACATTTCTATCATTCTGATGTCAATCAATACAAAACTTGTTCAAGCTCACAATGACGTTGCCGGCCTGCAGCCACTTTTCATCATTAATTTAAGTAATTTAACCTTTTTATCATCAAAAGTGCTCGTACTCCTCCCTCGCCGACATCATGCGACTTTGGTTCTTGTTTGTTCTATCTCCATTTTTCTGAAAAACTGGAGATTTTTTAGTATTTAGAAAAGGTGTAACAAATGCACACTTTGACACTTTTTTAAAATACGTTTTGACACTGATCAAGCTGTTTCGTAATCCGATTTATTCTAACTCTTTATCGTAATACTAAAGCCACAAACGTTTAACGCTGAATTTCTCAATTGTGTAAAAAGTTGAGTTGGAACAAACAAGAACTAAGACCACGAATCAGTTTACAAGTTCGTTGTTTCCCTGGCTGTCCTCTGTCCCCATGATATTTAAACACCGCCCGGAGAGAGAGAGAGAGGCGAAATTTGCCAAAATCTGAACCCTTTTTTTCCACCAAAGATACTCACACTTGCTCACCTTCGTCAGTTTTCGATGTACGCCTCTAGACACTTCTCCATCAACGGCAATGTTTTAACATTAGCAGGATAGACAGACATACCAATGTTTCAAGAAAGATGAACACCCATTCGCAGAGTTGTCAGTGTTTGTCTGTCTGTCGTGTCCTGTCTTTTTACTTGTATTTTGTACACTTCCTTGATCCCATTTTGGGAAAATTTGCCTTTGTGTCATTGCATTCCAGTTCGATTGGAGTAAACAGGTCATCGCCACACACAATGCAGTGCCTGCGTCAGTCTGTGAGGAACCGATATCGATTTTGTTCGATTTCCTGTGGCGAATTTCAAAGACTGAAATGAAACAATGCCTTCTGTCTGGACGGAAATGTATGGTGGTTCTTTCCGTTCTTCATTGTCTCATTGTCTCAGTATCGGTATCGTCCGGCACCTGAGGCAGGGCAAAAAGAACCCACCAAGAATAACAACAATACCGAATCACCTCGAAAGAAAAAACAAATCGATCAATCATCTGTAAGAATCATTAGTTACAAATAACATTTACATAGCGCTTCATTCCGTCAAATTGCTACATTAGTTCCTGCTTGTCCTATTTCTATTTTCTGAAAAACTGGAGAACTTTCAGTATGTAGAAGACGTATAACATCCAGTTCTCCAGCACAAAGAACATGCTACACATTGGACAACAGTCAGAAGCAGCTGTGGATTACAACCCCATAATTTCATCAATTAAAAAGATACGCTTTCAGGCTCTTCTGGAACACTTCCATGTTGTAGATCAAACTTAAGTCTTTGAATTTTGGTTTGCTCCAGTCCTAGAAATTCAATTTTCGCGACTCTCGTTATATCTCCACTTTCTGAAAAAGCTGTAGATCTGTCTGTATGTAGAAGAACAATAACAAATCCACACTTAGACATTTGTTTATAATGAGTTGCGGCACTTACCAAGCTGTTTCACAGTTCCAGTTTAACAGAACTCCTTAACATAATAACTAAAGCCGCAAACGTTTGTCGTCGAATTTCTCAGTTGTGCCAAAAGTGGAGTTGGAACCAACGAGAACTAAGGTGTCGTTTGGTGAAGTTTGACTTTTGCACGTGTTTCGTCATGTGGCGCGAAACTCCCAGAATTCCTTTCGTCCTACATCCAGACACAGATTACTAATAGGTCAATGTGACCCCGCTGCTGCCAAGGCTTAGTCTTTCCATCACGATTTCCACCGCCAAGGTTGCCATTTGTAAAAGTGTCAAATTATATGAATCACCAACAATTATCAGGCAAGTTTGTCTGAAGTTTTTCCTGGCTGTCAGTCCACATTTCCGGATTTTGAAAGCCCGTCCTCTGATTCGTATTGATTTTTTTGGGCCCCAACAAAACTTGCCAGATTCAGTGGCGGCTCTACAGTTTTTGGGACCCTGAAGCTCCAACTGTTATGGGGGCCCTTCGCAACCAGCAACAATAGGGCAGCACCCAACAATGTCCAAAGGGCCTTGCTGCCTTTGCAAAGAGACGTCGAGTTTCTTCAGGGCCTCTCCGGTATTAAGGGCCCTGAAGCTTAAGCTTCATTACTTTCGTAGTAGATTCGCCACTGGCGGGATTTGAACCTTTTTTTTTTTTTAACTTAACTTATCATTTCTCTGTTACCATTCACAGTTGGAAAGTTGCTGAGCTTGCAGAAATGCCCTTCCCGCAAGCCATGATGTAAATTACTCATAAACGAAGACAAGTCATGATGCTGTCGTGTAATATTATTGGCTGGGATTATAATAATGTATATATACATATCTGGTGTCTGGAGACCATGAAAAGAATTACATGTATGTGTAATAGATTTAAAATGTTATCAATATAGGTGTTTTGGTCTTTAATTTAGAGAGATAGAAGGAGAGGGAGAGAGAAAGAAAGAGAGAGAGGGGAAAGAGAGAAAGAGAGGGGAAAGAGAGAAAGAGAGAGGGAAGAGAGGGGGAGCGAGAGGGAAAGAGAGAGAGAGAGAGAGAGAGAGAAAGAGAGAGAGGAGAAAAAGAGAGTGAAAGAGCGATAGAGTAAGACAAAGTGATTTAGAGAAAGAGAGAAAGAGAATGAGAAAGCAAGAGAAACAACGAAAGAAAGCATGAGAGAGCAAAAGAAAGAAAGCAATGTAGAGAAAGCGACAGAGAGAAAGAGAAACAGCGAGAGAAAGCGTAGAGAGAGAAAGATAGAGGAAGAGACGGAGAGAGAGAGAGAGAGAGAGAGAGAGAGAGAGAGAGAGAGTGAGAGAGAGAGAGAGAGAAAGAGAGAGAGAGAGAGAGAGAGAGAGAGAGGGAGAAAGAGAAAGAGACAGACAGAGAGAGGTTACTATTTCATTGTAAAGCGCTTTGGGTGGCACCGCTATTAGAAGCGTACTCCATTATTAATATTATCATAGATTCATTATACCGTTACTTGATTATACCAACATACAAGTTTCCCCACTATGCTCAGCTTGATAAGTGCCACAACGCATTTTGAACAAAAGTCAGAGTGCGCATTTATTATACCTCTACTACATACTAAAAGATCTCCAGTTTTTCCGAACAGACAAGAACCAGGGTCGCGACATGTCATAAGACTAATGTCTCAACTGCCATCAAGTCTTGGGTAAACCACAGTCGAACGTGAGGCGCCCAGTTTTAATAAGTTCGAAAATCGTCTTTTGACACGCCCTGACATGATTGAATTACGTAAACAGCTCAAGGTTTGCTATTTCTGGTGCTGAGTTTAGTTAAATACAGATCATTCATGGAGTGCTCGACTCTAAATAAGCAAGCAACAACATCGATTTTGATGCACTGCCTGTCTTATGTTGTCATAGTGTCTGAAGAGCGTTCATTTGCGTATGTGTCTTTTTTGTTCACTATGAGTATGAGCAGATGTAACAGATAGAACGTCGATTTTCTCAGAATTTTTTTTTGTCAGTTTGTTTGAATTTTTGCTTGAGGCGATAATTCACACAAAACAAGTAGTTCTCAAGATGGCGCCTGGCAATGTCTTGATGGGACGTCGGACTTCAGAATGGGGCTCAAGGATTTTGCATAGAAATCTCAGTTTGGTGTGTATTTCAACTGAACTCTGTAGATAACCTGTGGTTTTGTTTTATGTCATGTTGGTGATTTCCTTGTTTACCTCGAATGGACTCAAAAACTACTGGACGTATTGAACTGAAATTTGGCACACACAATTGTACGATACTGACCAGTGTTCCTATGTACATAGGCATAAAAAAGCTTATGGGATTCGTGAGTTATTCCAATAATGCGATAAGAATGGAACAGTAAATTTGCGAGAGCGTTTGATCCGAATTGTACGTTCGTTAACCTATGACCTCTTTCTTTGTTAATCGCTTTTCCACTTCCGGCCCCGGAATTCGATTCATAATCACAGTAGTGTCTGTGAGAGCTAGATCTAGCATGCACTGATGCACCATGCCCCCTAAAAAACGTACTATCGGTAGGCACACAAGTCTCAAATCGCTGTAGTTTTTTTTATTGGAAATTTATTGTTTCGCCATCATTCAGATCTATTTGGAGTCATGGTTCGCCATTTTAAGGTTTCGTTATCATTACCTGCGATGTGTTCACTATCAAACACACTATCCCGTGCGCAAATCATGCAGTTGTACGGGATGCGCAGGGTGTCAACTCACAAAGGCAGAGCAGTAAGACTTATTTAAAAACAAACAAACAAAAATAAAATAAACAAATAGGAACAGGCCAGATGAAGCAGGTCCATAATAACCACCCAGAACTGAAACCAATATTCAGACCCATTTTTCCCCGGCAGGGCCGGGAACCTCAGCTAGTTTAAAAAAAAACTGAAGTGGGGTATGGGGACAAAGAGAGTTTGAGATACCCTGTACTAAACCTTAGGGGTGAACCAGACCAAGGCTGGCGTCGGCTCCACACTGGTGGCTCAACGCTTCATTATTATGCATCAAACTATAACACTACTACCTGCCCACACCGCCGCGGTGCAGTGCTCTACATGCCTGCTCTACACCATCCTGCCCGGAGATTTGCTCCAACTTGGCCGGGACTTCAGGTCCCTTCGGATAGACCTGAACAGGTTTTTGGGGACGTGTATGGCCTCGCCGTGGTGGGGAGCCGTTGGCCGCCAGCGATGGTGATACTTTCTAGAGGAGGACGAGCCCCGTGCTGTATGCGATGAGTCTGCGTCGTTAGCCGACCAAGATATGACATTGACAACTGAAATTTTTTCTTCAGTTGACAGACGTACAAAAACCTATAGCTGTGATCGTTTAAACAAAAGAATTTCAACCCTGCGCTATACACAATTTCTATTTCCTTTTTACACGCAGGGTTGGTTCGCGTCATGTCATAAGACTAATGACTTCTTTTTTGTTGCTTTCTTTTCCTAAAGGGAATGGGATTGAATGACACAGTTACTTTATTTAGATTTACGTCATGGGACACTCGAACTGTTCAACACGGCGGTTAAGCACAGATATGGACTTTGTACACACTTTTCATGTGTAGTTGATCTTTGTGCCTCGAACCGCCCTTGCTAAGTTCATAACAACTGTGCTTAACCACCGCGTTGAACAGTTCAAATGTCCCATGACGTCATGCACACGTGTTTAATCTCGATAGGCTGAATACAGAGCCAGACAGGAAACAGTTTAGTTCTGTGTATTCCCAGCTGAGTCGAGATACTGACCACCTGGAGGTATTGTTTCTTTACCGGTATCGTGTTCGGCCAGTAAGTTTTTGTCACATCTCCGGCCGTTATGTACTGATTGCACCCCGGAGTAAACTCATAGAATATTTATGTCCTTGTGCCGTGTTGGGAATCGATCTTGCCCTCGCTACAACTGCTGTAAACACTGCTGACTCCAGAAAAATGAAGTGACAGACAGACAAACAGGAAGATAGAAAAATAGATACATATTAGATAGACAGACAGATAGATAGATAGATAGATAGATAGATAGATAGATAGATAGATAGATAGATAGATAGATAGATAGATAGATAGATAGATAGATAGATAGATAGATAGATAGATAGATAGATAGATATCAGACAGGTGGATAGATAGATAGATATCAGACAGATGGATAGATAGATAATAGATAGAGCAGATAGATACAGAGAGATAGATAGATAGATAGACAGACAGACAGATACACAGTCTGACAGATAGATAGATATAATTCTTTATTTCCAATTAGTCGGTACAGTATTTCACACACGATACCCATACAGGAAACAATAGAATGGCATTGTAAATATTAATCCGTCACATGACTGAACATAACTGCTGGCTCTTGGCTTATTTTATCCATAAATAGATGGTAAAAGTGGACCATAACTAAGACTGGCGCATTTATTATTGTAAACCTCTCATGGACATTTCCGAGACTGCCTATAATTAGCACAATGATTTCACAATGATACCCTATGGCGTTGATCTCTAAAGAAAATGGGTAGTACTTATCAAACTTTGATTTGTAAGCTTTATCAATATAAGCATCAAATGGTATCGATATTTGTACTAGTTTGACTGTTTTTCTTTTTCTGTCAATCACTGTTATATCTGGCCGCACTTCTCTACGATGGAAACCGACAGGGTCACTTTCAAATATAGATGGTTTGAGGGGAGTGTCTTTCAATATGGTCTTGTTTCTGTTGAATGAACGAATCTTTCTTTCCAAAATGTCCAAGATGTTGTTGTGTCGTTGTTGGTACATAAGGTGAAATTTTGTGCAGCCATTAAGGGCGTGTGATGCTGTTTCGCTTGGATGATTGCGCACGACTTGGTGTAGGTGTTGGGGTAATCTTCTCCACCTCACCGTGTCGTAAAGTGCGTCATTGTTGTTGACACCGCCATTTTGAATCGTTTTCGTGTTGTTGTCATCGCAGCCCATTGTTATCCTTCTTACTTTACCAGTCCGAATAGCTTCCTTCACCGTCATCTTCAGCCCTGGTACTTAGGCTAGATCGAAATGCCTTCTCCATAACGATAAACTCACCCCACAGCTAATACACAGACAGATAGACAGTCTGTCAGATAGATAGATAGATACATAGATAGATAGATAGATAGATAGATAGACAGATAGATAGATAGATAGATAGATAGATAGATAGATAGATAGATAGATAGATAGATAGATAGACAGATAGATAGATAGATAGATAGATAGATAGATAGATAGATAGATAGATAGATAGATAGATAGATAGATAGATAGATAGATAGATAGATAGATAGATAGATAGATAGTCAGACAGACGGACGGACGGACGGGACAGACAGACAGACAGACAGACAGACAGACAGACAGACAGACAGACAGATAGATAGATAGATAGATAGATAGATAGATAGATAGATAGATAGATAGATAGATAGATAGATAGATAGATAGATAGGCCAAATGTGAAGACCAGTGCTAGAAAACATAATCACACACCGCCCAGTGATGACTAGAAATGTTGATGTTAGACAACTGTGAATAATTCATTAAACAATTAAGACTGATTTGACCTTTAAGTAATCAGTAGACTGGGGTAGATAGAAGGTCTCGCGAGCACAATTCTATACAGACTGTTATATGTCTATATATTTATCTGTCTACCTGCCTGCCTATGCATGCATGCATGCATCCATCCATCCATGCATCCATCCACCCACCCATCCATCCATCCGTCCGTCCGTCCGTCCGTCCATCCATCCATCCATCCATCCAGCCAGCCATCCATCCATCCATCCATCTATCTATCTATCTATCTATCTATCTATCTAGTCAGTCTGTCAGCCACTCTGTCTGTCTGTCTGTCTAGCTATTTACCAGTCTATCTACCTGTCAGTCGATCTGTCTCTCTTCCAAACCATCAATTGTACCAAAATTTCCATCGAACTTTGCTACCCATAGAAAATTGCATTATAAGAACATTCGGCTGAACATCGGGAAAATTCCATGGAATACAAAATGGTTAACCATTTCATATGGGTGGGATGGGATGGAGGTGATGGTAGTGCTTAGGGGAAGGGGGAGGTGGAGGAAGATTCCAGAAAGCATACGGTCTTAGACTCTCGAGGATTGGCAAACTGTGGGAGAGCTGTTTGCATTTCCGTCCTATTTAATTGGCTCTACTAGAAAACCAACACAATTAAACATTTGCGCAGTTTGTCACTACACCGAGAGCTGTTCAACGCACAATTAGCGCTAATTTCCTTTGCGCGACTTTTACGGGTTTCCTCATCACGAGATCGTGGCTGCCTGGTTAATTTAATTTGAGAGCGCTAATTACTTTTTACACGATTCCGAAGGAGCAATTATTGCCATTTTAACATGTCACTTATAAATGTCATCTTTTCTCCTTTTAACTCTTTTGCTGTCGAGTCCAAGCACTCCCTTTTCCATTTAGACTACAAGAATAATGGATTATCGGGTAGGAAGACAGCAGGAAGTAGTACAAAATTAGGAGTGCAAAACAAGCCGGGATAATATGGACCCATATATCGGCCTCGCGGCAGTTTTAGCATGAACCAGTGAAGCCGATATACAGAGCTTGCAGCAGTCTTCAGTATGGTATGATGGGTCTGATATAGTGGCCCTGTGGCAGCAAAGAGAGTTAATCTTTAATTTATGTGTTTTTCTGTCTTTCCCTCTACCTCTTCGTACATTAGCTTGGCATTTCTTTCGCACTGTCCGTTAATTAGCATTAAATTAGGATAAAACAACAAGAACAACAACAGCGGCTACGACGACAACATCAAGAAGAATAACAAAAAAAAAAAACGACCGAGAATAATAACAACAAAAAGACGAAAAACGACAAGAATAATAACAAGAAGTAGAAAAAGAAGAGGAAGAACAATTAACACAGCACCACCACCAACAACAACAAAGCAACAAAAAGATGAAAAACACCAACAACGACAACAACAACTTTCAAAAAAATACTCACTCCCCCCCCTCCGAAACAACAACAACAACAACAAAAAACAACAACACGAAAACTAAACAACAACTACAACCGCAACTACAATATTAACAAAACTAGTTTTCTGCTTTTGCTCTACCACCACCAACATCCTTCCGGGAAACGTAAGAACTTTATCGATCCTTGGAAATAAATGGTTGACCTTACAGAGAGTCATTTAACTAAAACACACAAATAAACAGGGGATGGTTGCAAAAGCACCGAACGTTTTTAAGAAAAGTAACAACTGAGTTCGCAATAACCGGGTTTTACATCATGAACACTTTAAAAAATGTAGTATCCAGTGACACGGTAACTAAGTAAGAAAATACATACAGTACAGGTAGAATGCTCATGACGTCACAGAATGTTTTTTGTTTTGGTCTTCCACCACTAAAGACGGCCGGTGGATCAGCTGATGAGTGTAACTTCGAGATATGTATGTCTAAGCGGTTTCAAATTTTTATGGCAGGGGTGGAAAAGGACGGACCCAGGTTGGCCAGATTCCCTACGATACGTGTAAACAAAGAAGGGAAGCGATGAAAGAAAATTTGGAGCCTAAGGAGGCAATGGCCTGAAAAAGGTTGAGAACCATTGATATAGAATGTTTGAAGAGAAAAATGCCGCACAATGGGGCCGATGCAAAGAGGTTATATATAGCTAGAGGTCAGACTAGCGCTACGCAAGTCTCCGCGTGGCGTCGTCGGTAGGTGAAGTAAAGATGGCGGCCAACTTACGGCAACCTGCCTCAACCTAGACAGTACGGCTAAAGTAAAGCCAACTTACGGCAAGCCTACGGTCTTTCAGATTGTTTGAACGGGGATTACAGTAGTAATGAGCAGACTTAATTTATGGATTAGGTGAACAACGAAAATGTAAAAAATGTAATCCCACCAAAAGAAAAAAAACCAACATTATGAATTATGACAAAATACAAAATGTACGGATGAATTTGAACCTCCATCTCTAAAGGGGAATGAACAAGAATAAAATACTGAGGCCTTCCGACAAAAACTACTTTCGTTAGCACTGGCCTTGACACAGTATTTGCAATCGCTTGCCGTAAGAAAAGATGGCTGCCGGGCTTTCTATTTTGCGGACATGTGACGTGACCGAGTCTTACCTCTAGGTCTATTATAAACTCTTTGGGCCGATGCAAGAAAACTTTGAGCCTGAGGGGTGAATGGCTCTGTAAAAGGTTGAGAACCACTGTTGTAAACTGAGATACCCCAACGAAGGTGAACAAAAATCTTCCAATCTTTTCATGGAATTGTGGTTTAGCTCCTCCGGGACAAACTAAGCTACTTCCTGCCTTTTGTCAAAGTTTACTGGTCTAAATCAAAATCCACTCAAATCCTCGAACTCACTTATTTTGGACTGCCCCAAGGGTCTCAATATTTTCCAAACTGAATAAAAAATTAATGTATTTGTTACTTACGTGCTAAGATTTTCATCCCAACTCACATTCTCACCAGATGCGGTGTAAATGTCATCCCCCGATAATAAAATGACATTAAGCAATGTTCTTGTTAAGTAAAAAGATGCATCGCTTCAGGCAAATAAAAAAAAAAAAAAAAGCATTTATTGGAGCATGAACTTTTCTGGGTTTACAGACTTTTCTTTTTTTCATTGCCAATTTCGTGTTACAGCTGTACTTCCGCAGACAAGTTTTGCTCTTCTCGATATGCTTAGCACATGAAAGTCCACCTATCTACCTCCCCGCCTACCTGCCTTCCCTTACTTCACTGCCTGCCTGTCTGCCCACCTACCCACAAATCTATCTGCCTGTCTGCTTACATTTCATCAACACAACATCTATTTTGTCTCCTCCCCCCCCCCCCCCCCATTCCCCCTTCCCTGAAGCCTGTTCAAGTTCTTCTCTGCTATAAACAATCATTTTTAAAAACCAAATCTCTCGGGAGCCTGAGGGAAGGTAGGTATCAAAGGGAGCAAAGCGAGTGCACAAGAGCATAGCAAGAGGCATCGCCCAGCATGGAGGAACAGTACAGCAAGGGGAGATAAGCCAGGGTGCAAAAGTACGGCAGGGGTAAACAGGCAAAGGCACAAGAGTACAGGAAGAGATTATAATGCCATCTTCAAGAGTACAGCAAGGGGAGATGAACCAGTGTGCAAAAGTATAGCAAGAGCAGATACGCCACGGTGTAAGAGGACAGCAAGGGGAGATAAACCATCGCGCAAGATGCAAGAGTATAGCAAAAAAAGATAAGCCAGTGTGCAAAGAATACAGGTAAGGAAAATAAGTGACCCTTCAAGGGTACAGCAAGGGCAAGTGGCCCAACGTCCAATGGTACACAAAGGAGATATAAATGAGTGTGCAAAAGTGCAGCAGGGGAAATAAGCCAGCACCACAAAGGAAGATGTCAGCTTGCAAGGTCACAAAGGGAGGAGATAAGCGGACGTGCAATACAACCAGGACAGATAATCCAGCATGCAAGAATTACAATAAAGGGAGATGAGATAAGGCAGCAAGAAAGAATACAGCAAAGGGAGATAACCGAGCTTGGAAAAGTACAGCAGGGGGAGATAAGCCAGTGGGCAGGAGTACATCCAGTGAAGGGCGTTAATCAAGACCCCAGTTTATCATGTTATCTTCCAACAGACTTTGATGGCCTTCACAACAGTGCAAACACACGGGAATCAATACTGTCATCACTGATAGCAAGATCTCTCAATTATAGCTCATATCTCATTCCAAACGGTCCTTGTAGCTGTCACAGAATAAATTAATCAACTTAATATGTTTGCAATAATTTCTATGGCATGCATAGTTTAATACGAAGTTGAAAATCTAGCGCAAAAATAAAGAAAGTGCTCTTTTGCAAAGCCCCACGACAGATTGTGTATAATGTTTAATTTTCTTTAAAAAAAAATAAAAATATATATATTGTATTTGAACTATTTTACATTTACGTATTTTTGCAAAATGCAATCTAGTGACGACCCCATAGCTTGTGCATTTTGTATGTGTCGGTTAGCCCAGTTTTCTATCATATGGTATCATATAAGAGGGCTTAAAAAATACGTTTACCCACAGTTAAAAACTGGACAGACAATGAAGTTCTACGAGCACAAACACGAGAGCTTATCTGTATCTGTGTAGTGTGACCGATTTTTCTGGGGGGACAAACTCGGGAATTTGGTGCAAGTCACGGTTTGGCGCTGTTCAGTGCAAGATGAAAAACGTAATACAAAGGGTTAGTTCACCCTGTGAACATGCACCAAAAGTTTGGCTTTCATCTATTTCTTGCGCAACTTACCAGAGAAAAGCATTGACATTTCTACATGGTTATGAACTGTAACCTTTTCCAGGGCTGTTGTTAGGCCGGAGGGCGGATAGGGGGTGGGGGTGGTCGTTTAACATTATAACATATTTATATTATTTATTACAGAACATTGTAGCTGAACTAATATTATATCAACGACCCCTAAAATCAGAGCCTTGAAAGCATATGTATGGTCAGTGCTTTTACACTGATGTGAATGTTGGGCAATGAACAGAGAAATAGGGAGGAAACAAGAAGCACCAGAGATGTGGTTTATTAGAAGAATATTGAGAATATCACGGGTGGAGAAAAAATCAAACGAGTCAGTCTTGAGAGACTAATATGAAAAGATCATTAATTAAAACAAGAAGACAGAGTCAACTGAAATTTCTAGGGTACATCTGTTGCGTTACGAGCCTCAAACATCTAGCGGTCACAGAGAAGATCGAAGGCAGGAAAAGCAGGGGTAGACAGAGAAAAACTTTCACCGAAAGTCTTAGTTCATGGACAACAAATAAACGTCACAACAACAACTCCTTCTCGAGGTTGGCTGATGCCAGATCCGAGTGTAGAGCCATGATCGCCAATGTCTGTTCCAGACAGGGCAACTGATGATGATGATGATGCTGATGATGATGATGATGATGATGATGATGATAGCTGAACAGTGAACACAGCCCTATTTTTTTCGCGTTCGACTTTGTAAGTAGACTACAGTCTCCTAGCAACATCCCTTTTGGGGTAATAACTTGAAAAATGAGTTTAGCATCCTGACGACACACCGAGTCAAACCTGTCTTGTTTCACATTTACCAGAGAGTCTGTATGTTTAGAGAGATTTTACTATTGGTCGATTTGCACTGCGAGACACGGGAGGCCCCGCAAAACCATTGTTAGCATGGAGCGGAAAGTAGGTCGCTGCAGTAAACAATACCCGTTTGTGCATTTCCACGCGGCGTAAGAGCTTTCAAACGGCTCTAAATAGTTTCAATCAGCCCAAAAAATATGAATAAATCACAGTAAACAGATATGCACACTGTCTTTGGGTGAAGACGGTCCCTTTACCGCTGTGACCTAGTTTCGCGATTTGGCGGAAGTGAGATCTCTCTATAAATACATTATCTCTGCTGAAACTCAATGTTGTGACGTCACCCTGCTCAGTCTTGCACCGATAAATCAGCTGTAAGCAAACTTCACTTCAGTTTTGTGTTATAATCTGCCCACATACATCACAGAACTTCGTGTTTACAAGAAAGATCTATCCTTCAGAAGCGACTGATTAAACAAACTTAAGGTGGGGAGAAAATGCCTCAAAGGGATACACCTTTAAGAAGGGTCCGCGTCTTTAGACACGCCGTCTTCATAAATTGACAGGGGTCAACAACCTTTCAGATTAGGAGAGCTTTTAGTGTGAGATGTGGTCGATCTATATAAAGATGGCCTCCTGCACAAGCGAAACCGAAAACCCGACACACCTAGTTAGGAGGCGTCAAAACTGTCTCGAGACAGCTGGTGGACAGACAGACTTCGGGCATTGAATCAAAATAGACACAGATGGGGCTCCACCCTGCGCGTCACCAGCCTAAATCTTTCGGCCATGATAATATTTACAGAATAAAAAAAAAAAAACACAGAAAAACTGTGGGGTCACAGCAAGGCTACATGCAAAGTCAAAATTTGGCAAAATGAAAAAGTTGTATGTGGCAAAGCCTTGTTGTATCTGTTCAATTTCCATTTTTTTGTTTCGTTATCGTTGTTTTTTCGTTTGTCTTTTTTCCCTTGAAAAAAGTCTGTTGCCGAAATAGCGGCAATTTTCTGTCTTCTCTTTTAGTTTGCGTTTCATTGTATCGTTTTGGGTATTATTTCTTCCGCGGGGCTTTGCTACATACATTTTCGTTTTGCCAAGTTTGACTTTAATATTTACAGAGGTGATGAAGAAAAGGGTGGAGAGTAACTGTAGACAATAACACCAGTTTGGGACATCTTGGACTTATCCAGCCAGCATTCCTACGTCAATCAGACGCGGATTTGTATAGGATTTACATAGGGTTGGTAAGATTACCGTAGGTGCGAGTTCCTTACATTTTAACCGACATCGTAGTATTTCCGTATGGTTGGTATAAGATTACCGGAGGTGAGGGTTCCCACATTAAACAGACATCCCCACCATGTCATTATCAGCGAATCTACGTAGGACCGATGTCATTCCTATGTGCAAACTTGACTTCAGTCTTACGCGTCGGATATTCCTAGGGTTTGCTGACTGGACACTCCGCTATACTATTAAAGATGATACCATAACAGTTTGAAAGTCAACCAGGCATGTTTATCAATAACAAAAGTGGAAATGGGAAAGGGGGGTCACTGTCAGTGCACGTACGTGTTTGTTTGTATGTCAGTTTGCGTACAAGTGGACATAGCAGTTTACATGTTCTTCCTGGTGCTGGCAAACTTAATGTTGTAAACATAACTATCCATGTTGTTATGTGACTCAGTCAATTACATCATCAAAATGGTGAAGTCACAGCTAGGAGATCAAAACGAGGCTTGCCTTTCATCATCATCTCTTTAAAAAGAAATCCTGCCTCAAAATGCCACACCTTGTCGTTGTATACAAGTCTCTTTCATTTCAATACATTCCGTGAAAGCATACACATAGATCACGTCCCTTTCTGAAGTCCCTGACGTCAGATGTGAAACATGACGTGGACCTATAAATAAATCATCGCTGAGATAATTTACCACAACATTTTGCACTTGTTTTATCAGTGCGACCCTGGGATTGTCAGCCATCAAAGTAAACCGTATGGTCAAATTAATTATCCATACAAAAAGTATGAAAACGTTTTAAAGCATTTTTGACACGTTTTGCACGAGCGTGATCCTTGTACACAAGTATTGTTTGAGAAATTTGACCACAACGTTTGAAATCTTCAAAACAAGAAATAAAGAAAATACAGATGTGATGAGTATTAACAAATACTTAGGGACAATGTCTAGACTTGAAATTATTGGAGATACCAGCCCACCCTCGCAAGATAAACTTTATAAATTCTTTATATCAACCCCAGCTGTATAGCTAGATCGAGGTCACAATATGGATTCGATGCAAAGATTAATAGAACTTACTGTTACGCCACAACTCTCGGCAGAATACACAGATGTCATAAAGTTGCTTTTCCAGCAACGATTTGTAAAAGGAAACAAAGAACGAAATTTCCAATTCTACTTTTTGACTGTACTCGGCGAAAATGCGTCCCCTTTTGTATATGCAGCCATAAACATCAGATAATATTAATGACTGAATATTGTGTATTTTTTGTCTTTTTTTATATTTTGAATAATTCTTTAATTGGGAAATTTGCCTTAGTGTCATTGCAGTCCAGATACGACTGGAGCAGACACGTCGTCGCCACAGTGCAGCGCCACTCGGCGTTTTGAGAGGGGGGGGGGAGGGAGGGTGTTACGGTTCTGGTACTAAAGTCCCCTCTAGCTGTTATGAAGAGGGTCTTCTCAATGATGGTATTATGACTGCATTTAAATCGAGAGGTATTTAATATTTAATCTTTCGTACCATGCCACACACTAAGAACAATCTGAATAAGTTTCATAAACAGACCTGCAGGGCCACAAATTTAATTACATTAATTACCCTAACAATTTTGTCTAGATCTATTACATAGTAAAGACAACATCAGCAGCATCAAATCTAAATTCAATAATATGTCACTAGAAGTCTTCTCTAGATTCCTATAATCTTATGATAATTCTGACTCACTAACAATTTAAGTACTAATTATCTATCTCTCAGATATAGTCTGCCTACTATATATCAATCAATATACTAATATGGTCTCTGGCGACGATGTCATCTCAGCTATTTGTGCCTACCGCTTATAATGAATCGAGCCCGTCAATATAAACTGACGTAGCTAAGTCTAGAGATCTACTCTAGGATGGGCTGGCAATCCCCAGCCTCATCCAGACAAATCAATCCCAATTCACAGATGTGTATGCCAAACATTCATACTAGTTGCAAGTCAATATAAATCTTTGTCTTGCATTCTTGGGCAGCATTCCTAGTATATGCGGCAATTCTGTCCTAGTGGATAACTTATGTTCAGCTCCTCGTTCATTGTTGAGTCATCAATGGACAAACACTTACGCTTGGTCCCTGGTGTTAGAAACAACCAGGGAACAGTGGACAATAGCAGTGGGCATATCTCATTCAAGCATATGGCTTCATCTCAAATGTCTATAGTGGACTAGACATGACATCGAACAGACTTAGGATTCTTCAGGCAGAATCGTGCCGACGCCTGCACAGATTGGAGTTTTCTGTATGGAGTCATGGACATAGGTATGGCTACACTTTTATACTGTGCAGCCCCCTGCAAATTACCGTCCAAATCCCTAGATTTGATTGGTGCATCCATGCGAGCTCATCTCGCAGTATTAATATATTCTACGTGGGAGTTGGTCACGGCCTTGTACTAAAAACAGACAAGGTCAATTTAAAATGTCAAAACAATTACTGAAATCTTTAAACCCTCGTGCTTTCTACATTTTATGTACGAATTTCTGAACGCGACTAAGCGTCTTAAACTATCTATCCTTATTCGCCCCTTCTCTTCCCTTCTAAGTGTTCATCAAAATCACGGGGTCGAGAATTGCACTGTCACTCCTAACTTATCCATTTATTCTATCTCGCCCCACTTTCTTTCCATCTCTAAGAAAAAGTGTTTCAAAAACAAACTGTTCACGAGAACAGTTCAAGGACAAAATTACGCTGGTTATAATCAACGAGACCGTGAAAAATCAACTCCTTGCAAGTCGTGACCCAGCACGGCATTTATAGCACTTAAACCATGACAGAGGGAGTGGTAGCTATTAATTTTATTTAATTTTGCCCGGACAGCGGCCTGTTCGATCTGCTCTCCTCAACTTCCAACTGCCAAATGGACGTGTCCCTGTAATTTGTCGTAAAAAATTCAGGCCGTGCACAAAATGTTATAATTTTTGGTCACGTGTTCACAAAGCTTTAGATGTTTACATGTTCACTCTTCACCTCCATTGCCGTGTGGTGTCCGATGTCAGCTGAGCTCCATTGATGACCGGAACTCCGTTTTTCCTGCATGTGGGCATGGATCACTTTGTAAATTGGAGTGACGATATATTTGACCTTCAGATTCCATTTTTTTAAAAACCTGATTATTGATAAACAAAATCATTTCTGAACTTGGCCTGAAGCTAGGACAGAGAATTAAACTATCATTCGTGACATACAAGAATATTTATACCAAGGCCATGATCAAGCCATGGTAAGTGCCACGATAATGGCCATCTAGACACAAGGGAGATCATCAAACTCTTCCGCTGAACGGACTGGTCACGAATGTTTCATTTAATTTGACACGTTTGTCAAGTTGTCCTTGTCTGAACAGATCTGGTGTCCTTTAATGAGAACAGCAAGTGTGGGTTGTATTTGGTTTGATTGGTTTGAGTTTGGGTTTAAAGGCACATCGGTCACTTTGAACTTTTCACGGTTTTTTCACTTTCTCACTTTTAGGCTAGCTTTCAGCCCTCAGATGCCTGTAAGTAAGATCAAATAAAAGTGAAGTTAAAAATCTAACGGGAAAAGGCACGTACTTTAAAGTGGTTCTATATGAATCTTGTAAATTTGATAAAAGTCTGTTAACCGTGTAGTGCCCAGTGTTCCATATCTGAGACATTTTACCTGATGATCTATATCCCACATTTGCAACACATTTTATTTATCAGTAAATAATTTTGTATGCTATTTTATTTATTTACTTTTTTTCCATTATTATTTTCAAAACTTTTTGATTTTGTTATTGACTTTCCATTCATTTTGGCCACTTTACATCAGTTTTGCATGTTTCAGATTTAATTTCTTGTATTAAGATTTGTCTGGGCACAGGAGGGTTAAATGAACACGCAGAGTTCGGCCTCTTTCAGAAATGGTAAGTTGCGCTGCATGAGGCTAAGACTGTAAGTCTGAACATGAAGAAAGCATGTCGACGTGATAACGCCCGCAACGTGCCAGGAAGAAGCATGCAAGACCATTGACAGAATGCACAAAATCATAGGACAGAAGGAGATCCTATTAAAAGCGCCCATCAACCACCTGTGAGTAGCACATTAACGATGATAGTCCCCGGTACAGCGTAGGTGGTCTAGAGACAAGGTGCACGCCTCTCATGCCGAAGGTACCGGGTTCAAATCCCGGTCGATGCAGGCATGTTGGAATTTTTGAAATTTTTGAAATTTTTCTCTAATATTTTCATGTCCCTGATCCTAAGATAGGTAGGATCGAGCACCTAGTCTTCTCGGATAAGGACGAAAAATTCGGAGGACCCGTGTGCACGTTGCGCACGCTAAAGATACCTTGGCAGTTGGAAATCGCGAAGAGCAGCCCCGTACAAGACCACTGCCCCGGCAAAATTCTAAGAAAAAACGAATCCCTACCACAACAAGAAAAATAAAATAAAATAAAATAAAATAAACAACAAGAAAAGTGATGTGTAAATGCCAAGTGCAGCGAACCTCCTAAAATAAAGAGCTAAACACAACTCATGGCGACATAACAAGTTCAAGTTCAAGTATATTGTGGGCAGTGCCTGATTAAGACATTAGCTTTATGGGCTGTAGCCCGTGGGGTCTCCGCCAGCTGAGGGCCTCCAGAGATTAAGTGAAATTATAACTATCTCTTCTCTTTTTCTTGTGTTACACTTGCATCCATCTATGCCGGTTTAGTGGTTGACATTATGCTGTGGACGTTAAATAAACTGATTTCAAGAATCCCAAATTCGTGCTTTTATTAATTATTACCAGGGCCTCACAGTGTCTGTAGCCCAGGGGCCTATAAAATCATAATCCGACCCTGATTGTAGGCCTAACGGCCAATTCAAAACACACTCAGGAAAGATGTATATATATATATACAAGATTTGAAGATAAAAACAACAAACAAACAAAAACCGCATTCAGTCGTTCACTCTCTCCGCCCCTTGCTGCCTAGGACAATTTATACATTTATTTATATATAATAATATACAACAAAATGTAATTCGATTGATAACAAGAGGCAAAATAAATCATCTCCTTGGAATGACAATTTTTTTTTTTATCCACTTCTTGGCAGAACTGAGTTACACACAAGGTCGATCGGATACAACGTGTGACGGGGAGCATTCACTTTAACAGGACAATCATATCAATAATTCATTTGAGTATAAAACACACAGCTCAGCGGGGATGGTTGTGTGATTCAAACTTTAATGATGACGCCAAACATGGCGACCACATGCGTTTTCATCAATAAAAGTTGAAATTGTAACGATTTCCAAAATCACAGCTGGTAATTGTTGTGTCAAACTACTGGACAAAACTGTTTAGTTTCGCTAGAACGAGCACCCATTCTCCCTCAAACCATCGTCCACGTTTACTTTACCGAGAGTATTAAAATTTGATGTGATGAACTTGGTTACCCTCTTCAACTTGAATGATAAAAAATGTTCGGTTAAACGCAAGAGTCATCGGGGACAATTCCCTTTACTCTTATGGTCTGTTTACACTGGTAGGTTTTAGGAATAGAAAAAAGGAATGGGGGACTGTGTGGGAAAAACTCTCCTATCTTTCCGTCTTTTGTTTCCTGATTTCCCCCTTCGAAACATGACCAAAATAAACTTATGCGCATCGCTTCTCATTCAGAAAACGGGCCAGTGTAAACAAACAGCGTTTCGAAGGGGGAAATCGGAAAAACAAAAGACAGAAAGCCAGGAGAGTTCTTCCCACACAGTCCCCCATTCCTTTTGTCTATTCCTAAAACCTACCAGTGTAAATAGACAAATGACATGAGTTTGAGTTCGGAGAAAGCACGCCAAAACGGTAGCGACCACGTTGTGCTTGGAAAAAGCAATACGAAAGACAGAATATACCAGAATCATAGGACAGAAGGAGACACTGAGAAGCGGCCATCAACCCCCTCGTAGATTTGTTCTTTTAAGAAAATCTACGGTTTTCTGCAGTTCTGGCAGAGCACCATAGAGTTTGATATTCAGGTCGGTGGGTTTGGGCCAATATGTTTCTCGTAGTGCTGAGAAGAGTGTGCAGTTCTGCAATATATGCTCTGTGTTTTGAAGAGACTGGCTGCACTCACATATGGCAGATGTTCCTATTTTAAACTTGATGACCATATGGTGGTGGAGCCTATTGTGACCAGTTCTTAGTCTGAACAATATTACTTGATCCTCCTTGTTCAGGAGATGGTATTTATCATGTTGGTTTATTTGCTGCCGTCTGTTGTTTTTGGTGAGGTTTTTCTTCTCATAGTAGTTTAATTTAGATTGGTGAATGAAAGAAGAAGAAGAAACCCCTCGCACAAATGACATGAATTTCCTGCTGATATCATGTCCGAATTCCTGAGACAAAACAAAGGCATTGGTGATTCAGTGGCATGCCAGTGTTTAAGCCAAGACTCCCGGGAACTCGGAGCGGTGGGAGAGGGGGAGGTGGGGGTATGGGAAACGAGGAGAACGAACTGATAAGTGGCGTCAAAGATGTACAGACAGACAATCAGAAATGAGGTCACAGTCTTCTCGATCAACATCTACATTTTCATTGTCTTGATGATGGCGGTGGGAAAGTAAAGTTTTCGTCACAGAAAGACCCCAGCCAATATCCTACGCCAATCCAACGCAGATTTGTATAGCATTTTCCGTAGGCTTGGTAGGATCATCATCGGATTCCATACATCAAACAGACGTCGGTGCAACGTCGTAACCTGCGGATCTACGCAAGCATGATTGCCTTCCTATGCGCAAATCTGGCATCAATCCCACGTGCCGGGATTTCTCTAGGGGAACTGGCTGGGATAATGACTGTTGATGACTTCCTTGTACGAAATAGGAGACAAATGATCTCATTCGCGCGCAAACAGTCTGAAGCCGGATGGTAAGCTTAATAATCATCAGCATTTTCATCATCTTGATGAGGAAGATAATTATGTGTAGGTTCCGTCAGTGCGGGATACCATTTTTATTATAATTACATCCTTGAACACGTAGAAGGAAACGCATGATTTCACGTGTCTTGCAAACAGACAATTTCATACAGAGGACTCATACTGTCGACAAAAAACGGGGGGGGGGGGGGAAGGGAGGGGCGAAGAAAAGAGTGACAAACGGGAGGGGGGAGGGGGGACGGGGGCAGGGGGGACGGGGGCAGGGGGGACGGGGGCAGGGGGGACGGGGGAAGGGGGGACGGGGGCAGGGGGGACGGGGGCAGGGGGGGCGGGGGCAGGGGGGACGGGGGCAGGGGGGACGGGGGCAGGGGGGACGGGGGCAGGGGGGCGGGGGCAGGGGGGGCGGGGGCAGGGGGGACGGGGGCAGGGGGGACGGGGGCAGGAGAAAACATGAATGGAAAACGCTCTGGGAGCTGAAAACAGGGCAACCGTTGGCTGTTGATCAGTATGAGTGGAGGAGTTTCACAGCCAGAAATGGCTTTTTTTTTGCTAGTGCATTTGATAACGAACGCTTTCTGTTTTACTGTGAATAATCAACACGCCTGTTGTCATTAATAAGGTTTTGATAAACTTAACGTCGTAATTTATGTGTAGTCTGTCTGTCTTCTCGTGAAGCGTATCTGTTGGGTTTGAGTAGGGATTAGGTTTTGGGAAAAGGGGGTGGTGGGGGGGAGGAGAGAAGGGGGCGATGAAAGAAAACTTGGAGCCTAAGGAGGAGACTGCCTGAAAAGGGGTTGAGAACCACTGATTCTTCTACCTTTGAACAAAGCGGAGAAAATGTTCTCAAAATGCACGGGACTCCAATGACACAAATTCCAGACGGGTCGATCAGCCGGACGGAGAAAAACTTTGCCAGGTGACCCAGAAACTACTTGTCACTCGGCCCCTGCGTCAAGAGACACTGATGATTTCTGTGTTTCCCTGCCAAAAACACTGTCCATGACGTTTGTGTTTTGAGTTATTGCGTGGGCGTTTCTGGTTGAGACTCATTCTGTCCCACCATTGCTGTTATATTCTGTCTTTCGTCTTGCTTTATTCTAGCACAGTATTTTTTTGTATTGTGTATTTTGTATACTTCTTTAATCCCATTTGGGAAATTTGCCATTTTGTCATTGCAGCCCAGTTACAACTGGAGCACACAAGTCGTCGCCACAGTGCAGAGCAGTCGGCGGGAAGTTGTTTTTTTGGCGGGGGGGGGGGGTGGAGGAAGGAGATATGGCGGTTATCTCGTTGACGTGCTTTTACCAAACTCAAGCTCTAATCCAATCTCTAATCTAATTTGATGATGTCTTTGTACTGCTACAATAACATCCCGGATGGGTGACATTTTTCCGTACGTGCTTAAGGAAATTCAGGAGCGGGTGCAGCAACAGACCCCCAAAACACAGGACAGCTCCAACACATCCCAGGGATTTTCGGTGACGTTCAGAGTCATACCAGGCACAGTTCAGAGATTGCAACACCCATGGCAGTGTTCGATAGGACGAGAAATCCCTTAGCCGACGATGACTTGTGTTTGTGGGGTGTGTTGCTGCCCCGCTCCTGAACTTGCCAAAGCTCGTACGGAAAAAAAATCTCGCATTCCGGACATTTGAAACCTGGTACATATAAACGCCATCAGAAATCCGGATGCTATCGTAAAAATGTCGTGACCCGTTCAGTTACAAAACAAAGTCTATCTCCGGGGAAAAACCCGTAGGTAGTCGGAGTTGTACAAAAACTTTCCATTAGCTTTGATGACATAACTGTCAGCAGTCAACACGATACGTAAACAGTCCAGGTAGGGTTAACACAATGGCCGGTTCCAGGAAGTGTCCGGGCGCTAATGAAGGAACCGATACCCGATACCTTTGCCCGTGCAGCGATCCATTAACTGTTCAAACACACTAACAAGGGGGGACACGACTCATATCTCTACCTCACTGATCTGCCCTTGTTTCATCATTATTTTCATCATTTATTATTTGATGCCTGGGTATCGGAGTGGGGTTGCAGTGGGTTGGGCCAGGAAACAATGGTAACTGTCCATAGTTGATGCAATCTCTAGTAATTAAGCCCCTTGGTTGCATCAGATATTACATCAGAACTATTTATAGAAAATACACTCCGTGGGATATCTATTGAAACATCTAAGCCTTCGTGAGATGACCCAAATTAAACAGGAAATTCATTTAAAATCTCTGCCAGGATTGTCCAACTTTTTTATGTTGTTGTTTTGAACAAGGGCCACAGACGCAAATTTTAATCCTCGTCGGGGGGACGCGCGATTTTAACTGTTCAAATGCTGCACCACCTGATGAATTTGATGGACTTGAGTCTTTTCAAAATGTAGAAGCAAAAAGTTTTTAGGTTTATCAAGAAAGAACAGCGTAGGCTTGTTGAGTTGGTCCGGCCATACAGGATGTCCACAGTGGGGCCGGATTCTGGACAAGCCTGTTGGGACTATCCTTAGCACTTCGACAACGATCCAAAAGTTGACCTACTTTACGAAGGACATCTTTCTCATCAGACACTCCACACCTACATCCTATGATATACGAGAGGTTCAGTTAGAACAATGGTTCTCAACCTTTTTTCAAGCAATTGGCCACTCAAACTCCAAATGTGTAGCCCCCCCCGACAAAATGAGGCACATTTCGGCACTACCCGATTCGAGAAAATCGGTAAAAGGCATCATAGGGGCAAGTTTATCATTTTTGCGTTTTCAGTATTTTTGAAAAGTTCAATCTCTTTACTATCCCTTTCCAAATGATAATCCTGTTTGAGAAGGGTAAATGCCTCAAAACTGTCTTTCAATCGAGTCACCATCAATAATTTTGACTAAAACCTGAAACTTTAAAAGAGTTTTTCTCAAAACTGCGGTTTTGTCACTTCCAGTCTTTGAGAGGCCATATTTTCTCTGCTAATAAAAGAGAAAGAATTCTTTATCAAATGCACACACAAAAAAGACATTTCTTTTCATACAATGCGTCTCTGTGTGCTGTTGAATAAGTCAGTGCTGCTCTGTATTTGCACCCAGGTTTTCGCCAATTTGTCGGTCCTGTTCTTCGTTTTCGCTCGGCCTCCCCGAATTCAAAATTGCAATCCCGGGGACCATATCGCCCATTTTGAGAAACACTGAGTTAGAAATTAAGCCTTGAATTGCACCAGTTGACTTACCTTTCACAGGATATTCCATACCCAAGATTTATTCCATCTCTGGTTATAATTTAAGCCTCCAGGCTGAGTCAGGTGATCTACTTAATCTAGAACATTCTATGCCTGGCCTTCGGAAATGTCATACCTAGTCAGAATTTAAAAGTTTCATTATAACCATATTGCATCTTCTATATAGGATATCATTCACCTGTGGGATTTCTATTCAGAACTCAAGCGTCAAAGAAGCATTATATTGCTTCTCTCTCTCTCTCTCGCTCCCCCCCCCCTCTCTCTATCCCAGAGTTGAGGCGTCATAGGAGTCTCCGCAACCAGCTTCCTCCATTCCCTCCCGGTTCTCAGACGCCAGCAGGCAGTTACCGAGTGTGAGGCCAGTCCATTCACTGATGTTGTCCTCCCATCTCTTTTTCTGTCTTCCTCTGCTTCTCCCTCCTCGCACTGTTTTCTGTAGAATGGTTTTGGCAAGTCCTGCTGATCTTGCCTCAATAGTGCCTAATTCCATCTCCACATCAGAGTGTTTCAAGAAAATGACCAGTTGAACTTTACGACAGTTTCAGGACAACTTTTTAATACTTTCAAATCTGCTCTAAGGGGTGAGATAACTTCACAAATTTCAGTGGAATGATAGAATACACTTTGTTATCATCTTACAATAAAATATAGCTAAAGGGTGAACATGTTAGCATCTAGAACTTCGTGACTTTTGACTTTCACCTTTCACCTAGGTATTGTCCATCCACTGCAGGATGTAGCCCCTCCGCCAATGACTTTCATTCCTTTCTGTCTGATGTCTTCCTCATCCATGTTGTCCCCCCCCCCCCCTTTTTTAAAATCATCCTGACATCTTCTTCCTGGTCGTCCTCGTGTTATTTTCCCTGTCCGTGGTTGCCATTCAGTGCAGCGTTTTGTCCATCTATTGCCATTCATCCTCTCCACAAGTCCGGCCCAATTCCACTTGGGCTTAAATTTGTGGAGCCATCCATTTCGAAAAAAATCTGGTCTTTAATATTATTCATTTTTTTTTTTTTTTTGAGCCGCAAAAAGAAGGCACAATTTTTTTATAGAGTAATCACATGACAATTATGATCGGGAATTTCTTTCTTCGCCTCTAGTCGGCATTGCTGGTCGAAATTCAAATTTCACATTTGGGCACTCTGCAGGGAATTGTGGTTTAGGAGTTGTTCTATTAGTCTTTGCATCGAAACCAGGGACCTTTATTAATGTAACATAAACCTAGGTATTCAGCTGGGCTTCGCAAAAAAAAACAAACAAAACAAAACAAATGTAAGATTTGTCTTGCTTGGGCTGGCTAGTGAGATATAAACTGTCTTATCTCAATTTGTGTAAAACGCGGATGCAGAATAAAGCAATACTGAGTCGTGTCCAACTGCGTTTGAGTTTTTAACGACGCGTCGGCACGATAACGTCCACTTTGCACTCTTCACGCTCTATTTTGGAACACTTTCTTTATTTATGTTTCGTATTCTGAGCTATTAAGTTTAACTACTGAAATCCTCATCAATTTTAACCTCTTGTATCACTTCCTCCCCGGGAAATTTGAACTGATGAAGCTGTAGATATCAAGCCTAAATAAAATGCCCCTCAAAAACGGTGAAAGGCTCAACGTGGCCGTCATCGTGCCAACCGGCCGTAAAATCAAAGATCCTAGAAACGATAAGATGAGACATTCCCTTCTTCGCATCACTGAAAAAAAACCGTGCACACAATTTGTGCACTGATCGGGGGGCTTGATACAGTAGTAAATTTATGGTGCAAAATTGTGACAGGGCTACTGCAACTAAAAAAAAAAAGAACAGAAAAAATAACCAGAGTTTTCCAACAGCGATTGAGGTTATAATTCCACAATAATTGACGCCAATCAAGGCCTGTAGCGATAGCTGAACTGTGAACAAAATTCAATATTTTCCCTATTTGGCACTTTTCATGACTTCCGCGCGTTTGCCGCTAGGTGGCGGTGCGACATCTGTGCACTCTAAAAGCACTTGCTGTCTTATCTTATCAGTTACAGTATCTTTGGTAAAACCCGGTCTGAAGCTCTTCCTCCAGCAGTGCTTCCTTTTCTGTATTCACCTTTGTAATTAGACTGCGGTGCCCCAACAAATTCCCCCCCCCCCTCCCCTGCAGTTCTTTTTTCATCGCTGTTCTCCCCCGTTTCAGCATTTCTCGACCTTAGTTCTTGTTTGTTTCAACTCCACATTTTGCACAACTGAGAAATTCGATGTTAAACTTTTGTGGCTTTCGAACTAAAATAAGGAGTTAGAATAAATCGGAACTGTGAAACTGCTTGAAAAGTGTCGCAACCTATTTTTAAACTAGTGTCAAAGTGAGAATTTGTTATATACACCTCTTCAACACACTAAAAGATCTCCAGTTTTTCAAAACACAGAGACAGAACAAACAAGAACTGGGGTCGCGATTTCCCTCGTTCATTGCCCCCTTAATCGCCCCCCCCCCACTCCACACTCCACACCCTTTCGGCCACAACACCTCCCACAGCTCAACTGCTGCGACAGTTTCCATCATCTCTTCCACAGACAATTGAATTCTCTCACCTACCAGCGTAACAAAGAACATGTTGTTGGGACCAGAAAAGAGACTTTCTCGCGCGTCTTTAGACTGACAGCTCAGACGTTCTGTTTTGTTTTCAATCGGCCGATTGTGGAGAGAAACATCAAAAAGAAAAAAGTGGCGCTGAAGTGTAAGGCAGAAGTGTTGGCAATATTGACCGGTTTCTGAGTGTTGTCTTCTCTGAGAATGTCAAGTGTACGGGATGTGTTGTGTGAGCATGTGTTTCTTTGTGTGTTTGATCGTAAGTTTGGAGAAAGCACGTCCGACACAGTGACGGTCGCATTGTGCTAGGGAAATGAAAGGCGGTAGATATTATTGTAACGGAATGATAAGACAGGAAGGGGACCTTACCAGAAGTGGCCATCAACCTCCCACTCTTTGTTTGTGTGTGTGTGTGAGAGAGAGAGAGAGAGAGAGAGAGAGAGAGAGAGAGGAGGGAGAGACAGAAAACAACGAGAGAGCGAGAGAAACAAAGAGAGAGAAGGAGAAGAAAATGGAGAGACTGACAGAAACGAGAGGGGGGGGGGGTGGACAGACAGAGAAAGAAGGCAGAAAGAAACAAAGAGAGAGAGAGAGAGAGACTGAGGGAAAGAGAAAGACACACACAGACACACACACATACACAGGGGCGGAGACATGAAGCAAAGAAGAGAGAGAGAAAGAGAGCCAGATGGACAGAGAGAAAGAGAGCCAGATGGACAGAAAGAAACAGAGAGAGAGAGTGAGGGTGAGAGGGGGAGAGAAAAAGGAGAGACAGAATGAAACAGAGAGAGAGAGAGAGAGAGAGAGAGAGAGAGAAAGAGACAGAAAGAAGACAGATAGACAGACAGAAAGAAATGAAGAGAGAGAGAAAGACAGACAGAGAGAGACAGAGAGACAGAGAGACGGAGACACAGACAAGGAGCAATGAAAAACGTGTGCCTTGTGTCCACTATTACAGAATGTAAATGGTTTCCATGTGTGATATTTATCGCAAGTCTTCAAGTATACTTGCATACATGCACGTTTGTATATATATTCTGTATCACACATACAATAATAAAAATTCCGAGTGATCCAGTGTGTCACAAATCCCAGACTGGGAGATGCGATGGTTATAACAGGACAGCAATCACGAACGAACAAGTATAACACTTAACAGAACAACCCATCAGACTCACACATTTATTAAACATAAATATAAAGATAAGGATAACAGTGCAATTACATACATACATTATATTCTTCAAGTTAACTGCCGTCCAACGGCCTTCTTCCGTAAGCACACTTCCTCGGGTCCACAACCCGGTAATTACTTCTAAAGACACCTCGGCCTCAGCCTCTCCACTCAGGGTCTTAATGACACACTAGTATTCTTTCACACCACAGTCTCTCAATAGCGCCTCCCTATGGCAATACACCTTAGCCTCCTATACACTTCACGTGGCCATAGCACGTTAATACTTCAATTCACATGAATATCTCATTCGCACAGTAATACATCCATGTCACAGTAATACATCTTAATAGCACATTCACGATCATATATACATCCCTGTCTGTGGCCAGACTGCCACGACTCATGTGCTGCGACTGTCCTACACGACAGCGTCACTCCTGGCCTATGTGTGGCCTTCGGCCCTATGCTGGCCTATCCCCTGTGCTCACCGTAGGCGGCGCTCTTCGGCCCGACCTCGGCACCTACAAAAATAACATTACATTGGTATAATACCATACCATTTCTAATCACTTCACCCCTCATTACAACTCATGAAGCGTACACACAATAGTTCACATTTCACTCACCAAACATCTTACGGTAACACCTCCACCGTATTACACCCTACTCACTCTCGCTACAAATCCATGAAGTTAACTTCCATCTATCGCTCATGGCGCACATTGCTATATACAGTATCAAGGACTTCCACATTCCTCACATATACTTATTTACATCATGGTCGTAGACGAATATAATACATCAATCATAATTATCAATCATCGTTCCACCTACCAGTCATCACTGGAAAACACTGTCACAATCTCCCGACTGTTCTCACTCACGTCCGTCCCCTGGGACCTTCTAACTTGCAGTGATAGTAGTACAGCGCTCTCGCCTCATGCAGACCCCCCCACTCACAACATGCACGCTTTTCATTACCCGTGGGCCGTGGGTTAACTTTACTCTACCCCCTTCCCCCGTAACTACTGATCCCAGCTCACCTACTCGTGACACAGTGACCCGGACAATGCTCTGCTGACTGACAATATTAAATGTAGGTCACTACAACCTTTACCGGCGAATAGGCTAAACTGTAATTTTCCACGCATGATCGATAAACTATTGTATTTCTGCACACCCGTTTAACCTTTATGAGATTTTAAGCGTGTTGTTCCTACCCGGGGCAATAAATGTTATTTTAGAATTTTATTACGCTTTTCACTCTAAACCTGGAAAGAAACCGTGTTTTATCGGGCTGCACGGAATTTCACGAGATTGACTCGTTTTGGGGGGTCATCTATAAAGTACACACGCCGCATTTTCGCGAACCCCCCCCCCCCCGCCCCCCCCCCCTCCATGCACGCTTTTCATTCGCTTGGCTTCATTCCTCCTTGCCTCTCGTAAGAACGTATGGCCACTGTCTAGTCGTCCCTTTAGAGCAGGGGTCACCAAAAGTTTTTCACAGAGGGCCGGCCGGATAACTGACAGACTTACAATCGCGGGCCTAAGGCCTGGCTTTTAACCCTCACTTGTATTGCGGAATCTTGGTTTGAGGAAGCTTGTCCATCCCGTAGCTCTAGATATCCCTGGTTTTATCAAACAAAATCAAGTACCATGGCGGGCCCGATGAACTGACGTCGCGGGCCGATCGCCGTAGTTTGGTGACCCCTGCTTTAGAGTGACAAGGTTCGATATCCACTTTTCGCCTGACACATTACACCACTACTTCTACGGGCCTTCTCCCATTCTGTGTCAAAGTATCAAGCGGATTCAGTGTGTAACTTGTACTTTTTACTAAAAAAAGAAAAAAAAAAGTCGAATCATTAAAAGATTGGAGCCACATGGAACTTCAAAACCATCAATTCCTCAAATGTTGACTGCAGCGAGTTAGAACCTTGTTCAATGTAAGAGGACATAGTGATTGTCCATGATGAGGCCTTGGTATTCTGAAACTTAAAGTGACTTTTTGCCTATACAACAAGTTAATTGTTTCATTAGAAACATGGCCTACATTGGATTTTTATATCAGCCTTCAACAATAGATATACACTACTGAACTAGATTCCACGCGTGATAGCTAGATAGCTAGATGGATAGACAGATAAATAGATAGATAGATAGATAGATAGATAGATAGATAGATAGATAGATAGATAGATAGATAGATAGATAGAATATAGAATAGAATAGATATATAGATAGATAGGATAGGATAGATAGATAGATAGATAGATAGATAGATAGATAGATAGATAGATAGATAGATAGATAGATAGATAGATAGATAGATAGATAGATAGATAGATAGATAGATAGATAGATAGATAGATAGATTAGATAGATAGATTAGATAGGACAGACAGACAGAACCACAGACACACCTTCTCATAGTCAAAGGCCTACACGCTGCTCCGTTTACAAAAACGATGACTGAAATAATGAGTCGCGGCCCATGCCATAATGGCCGCCAGCGCCTTCTAACAATCCCATTCAATCCGTGGCGTGTCTGGGCATTGTCTTCAACTTACTTTGCTGAAAAAAAAACCCTGACAAATGAAAAAAAAAAAACTTTTTGATTCATTAATTCATTACCGTACTCGAAAAGCTTGCATGCTCCTCCCAGACGTCCCATCCGTCCTTATATGTTTTGATATGCTGGAGGAACCTGCCCCCCCCCACCACTAAATACTCCACCTCTCGCACCCCCACCTACATACTCACCTAGAGCCCTTCTCCCTCCCCTTATGTACGTTTTTGATATGCTGGGGGCAATTCGCCTCCACCCCCTTCCCCTACAAACTCCCATTGGCGCCCACTTCCCTTCATGCACGTTTCTGATATACTGGGGAGGCAACCTGCCCCTACCCCCGTACATACTCCTCAGGGCACTTTCCCTCCCTTCATACACGTTTTAGATATGCTGGGGTCGTCCTACCCCCACCCCACTTCTCACATACTCACCTAGGTCACCCCAACTGATTCGTGTACGTTTCTCATATGCTTTGGGATTGGGGGGGGGGGGGGTTCATAGATGGACCCCCTCAGCATTCATACCCTGCCCTACGGACACGTCGAGAAGTTACGCATGCGTGAGGCATGTGATTGAAGCCCCCCTGGGCGCTCACATCCTAATCTTAAGGTCTGTCATCGCTCAGCTTGTCAAAACTACAGCTTAAGGCTTGAAACAACAACAGCATCATCAACAACAACAGCTACCCCCCCCCCCCTCCTCACCCTCCGAAAAAAATAATGAGATTGCATAGCAAACTTAACGTTTGGATCAAATATATCCTTGCGGGCAAAACTATAACAACAACAAAAGAGGGCCAGGATGACAAATCTTTAACCCTCTAGTGCCCAAAACAAAAAGTGCCAATCCCAACACTTCTGAAATAATAATTGTGCTGAACTGATTTTAAATAGTCATATTAATGCAAAAATGTGAATATTTAACGGGAAGAATGATTTGTTAATGAAATAGAGTAAGTTTATCAAAGACAGGATTTCTGCTCCAGGTGACCGATTTCAAATACGGCACACTGGGCGCCAGAGGGTTAATAATAACTCTGCTGAAATACCCCCCCCCCCCCTCACTTCCCAATCCTCACATCCCACCCACTCCGCCCTTTTCTTTACGTTTCCGCCCCGTTTTTCTGAAAATTCCAAATGGCAGAGCGCGAGCCCGGCGACAGATGACAGATGTCATGCGTGCCAATACCTGTAACCTGGGGCTTATTTGTTGTGACAAAATGTCAGCCATTGTTTTAAACACAGCGTTGACAGGCCAGGATTTCCAGTGATGCTGCACGCTAACAAAAGATGCACATTAACACTTGTCGTCATATTGTGATGTGGGGCAAGTTTCCTGCGCCTGTCACTGGCGAAACATTTTTCTTTTTTTTTTTTGTACAAATGTACTTTTTTATATATGAAGCAAAATTAAAAGCAATGCCAGGAAAGAAAAAACATTAGGAGCCAGGGAAAAAAAACAGAAACTAAACAGGAGGGGTTTTGAATTTGATTCTGACTTTGGAGGGAGCAAATCCACACGATCAAGATCACGCAAAGGTGATAGACAGAATATAATAGATCGTTAGGACGGCCCTAAGGAGACTCTACCACATGGAGACGCGTCCACCAATCACCCGCTTGGTATTGAGCAAAGGTTTAAGAAGGAGCTGAATAAACAGAGAAGGACAGAAGAATTATACGGAAGAAGACAGAAATGGAGGAAAGAACATTGGAAGAAAGAAAGATGGATGGAAAAGGGAGAGAAAAAAGGACAGAAGAAAGAAAAAAAGGTGAGATAAAAATTGAAAGAGAGAAAAAGAAAGAAAGAAAGAAAGAAAGAAAGAAAGAAAGAAAGAAAGAAAGAAAGAAAGAAAGAACGAAATAGCCAGAACAACGTAAACTATTAGCACTTGTCATTACAGCTTTAAGACTGCCTGAAACAAATCTCTAATGCTATCAATGCAGAAAACCCTCGACATTAACACACGTAGTATTATTTACAAAAAAAATATTACAGCGATTACAAATACTTCTCGCAGCTTACAGGTAACGTGGTTTTGACACAGTCCATATTTTGTGTGTTGGGGGGGGGGGGGCTACAGACAAATCTGGCGGGGAGGGCTGGGAAAGAGGAGGGCGGGAAAGTGAGGGAATTCTGGGAAAGCAAGTGAACGTCCGAAAGGTGGACGACTTCTTCATCTAACTTTGTGGACTTTAAGATTTCAAAGTTTGTAATTCTGTAGCCCCCCCAACAAAATGAGACACTTCATGCATTTTGGTGGTATGGAGATATTGGTGTCACCAGATAAGCAGGTTATTCAAAGTCCTTTCAACTGGTAAAAAAAAATGCTGTAATTTAATTAGCAGAGAAGATAATTGTGGCATATCAAAGACAGGAAGTGACACAACCACAGTTTTGGAAAAAAAAAAAAAAACGCCTTTAAAGTTTCAGTTTTAGTCAAGTTATTGACGGTGACTCGATTGAAAGTGAATTTTGAGGCATTTACCCTTCTCAAACAGGATTATTATTTGGAAAAGGAATAGTAAAGAGGTTAAACTTTTCAAAAATACTGAAAACGCAAAATCGATCAAGTTGACCTTGTGATGCCTTTTAACGATTTTCTCGAATCTGGTAGTGCCGAGATACGCCCCATTTTGTCGGGCGGCTACACAATTTGCTAGTTAGTTTTCAGAAAAGATGTTAAGTACAGTTGCTCACCCCGTGACGATTACAGTTTTTCCAAATTTAATGAATTAAGTTTAAGTGAAGGTCAAATAGTCGAGTTGTAGCAACAATGATACTTACATAGAAATCTGCAAAATATAGGTCTAAAACGGCGAAAACGGCGTTTTGTGTACTTCAAAAAAATTGAACTTCGAAAGCTCAATATTTAAATATAAGAAAGTATGGAATAAAAACTTGGGAAAACGTCTCATTTTCTAGTGAAATAGTGTCAAGGGTAGAGAAACCCTATCTACTTGCAAATGTAGCCATATCTGATGCCTTTTTGGGTAAAAATGGATATTAAAAAATGCATCCGCGTGAATCTAACAGGTGTGCAGATGAATTTGCTGATCATTGAAATAATTCATACACGAGGATATTTGCATGGCTGCTGGGAATTCAGTCATAAAAACAGGATATGGGTTTATCTAGTCTTAATTTTTGTACCACATTGTAAATCCATTTTTTTCCCTTCAGAATTTTGTTTTCATAAAGTTAAAAACTTTTAAAATAAAAATAAAAAAAATCTAATCATGTGCGTTTAACCTCACCTGTCAAGAAAAATTATTATTGACATGGATACCTGTTTTACAAAGAACCTCACAGGAATTTTTTTTAGGTCAAGTTCACAGAAAAGAAGAAAAATGGAGATAGCCTGTTGAAAAATCACCTTGACTGACGTCATTAAGATTTCATTGAGCGAAACTGTCGCATTTCCTTCAAATTTAAGCAGATTGGCGTGGCTTAACTGCCTGGTAGCAAAATGTTTGATGTGGCAGATAACGCGACACGTACGAGAAATCTGGCCAAGGGCCTTGACAATATAATTGGTGCTGCACGCGCATGGTCCCGCCCCAAGGGGGGAAGGGCAGATCACGCTGTTTGTTTTCAATTAACGAGTAGCTAGGTGAGAGGACAAAGTGGTCGAACCCGTGCGTGAGAATTAATCTGATGGGCTTATTGAGCGTGTCTAAGTGTGTCAACTTTGCCCATAATAATGATGGGAATTTCACGTAGTGGTTTTTGACAAACGTGTCCATGACCTTGTCCGGATTATAGATTGATAAATCGTCACCGCACATTGGATGATGTTTTTAATTGATTTTGTTTCAGCCGTGTGACAACCGGAGAAAAATTCACTGCAGAAGTTGAAAACAGGAAGAGAAAATCCGAAATAACGAAGGGTTCAGAAAAAAACAAGAAAAAAGTTTATGGTGCAGCACAACTAAGTCTCGAACCCGCGTTCGTTGCGTTCTAAGTGTAAGCTCTACCTATTGAATGGCTGTGCAGCTGGCGGAGTGGATCATGGTTCTGTTTAGTTGGAAGTTTTTCTTACATCCATTCTGACGTAAAGGGCATAAGTTTCGCGATCTGGACCCATAAGACCTTCGTTGGAAGAAGCAGTGTAGTGTGTTGAGCGCTTCTCCGGCGCTCCATTCTGCTCTGTGGTTGACAAGTTTCTTCTGTAAAGCGCATAGAGCATTTTAAAAATGGATATGCGCTATATAAAATAATAATAATAATATGTGCATGTTGTTAAATGCTCTGTGAAGAGAACTTCCCCCCATGGGTTAATAAAGTGATTCTTATCTTATCTTATTTTTTTTTTATCTTAAAACCGCGCAAAAGCAGTCTTGTCCCGGCGCCTCATCCGCCATACGGATGAAGAAACAGTCGATGCACAACCCATTTAATACGCATAATAACAATCGCGCTTACTTCAAGCATGTCTGCTTTCTCATCAAGCGAGCAAGTCTGAAGATGGTTTCAGATGGTAATGATTAGCGCCCCGGGGCAGCGGATGGAAGCTTTGCAGTTAGCAGCGATATCCCCAGCCAGCAAATGGCTGACGTGAGCTTGTCCTTGACCTAGCTGTTGCAAGCGTAACCAGATATTCTGTTGTGCTAACGAAAGAAAAAAAAAATGGCACGCCAATCTCGGTTATTTTCACTTTTTTAATTATCATTTTTAATTATAAAAAAAAATGTGACGGGAGTAACACTGTGTTGTAATTTTTTTTGGCCCTTTTTTTTTGCATATAAAATTTTTTAAAAATTGCTCAGTGCTACAGTCTTACATGACAGTTACAAAAATGTCAGTGGATCTAAAGAAATTGGGCTTAAGGTGAAAGACCCAATTCCATAGAAAACCTCTCCAAAGCAAGACAATTTTTCTATGAAAATTGAAATTCGCTAATAATATGACAGATTAGCTACTTTTCTGCATTCACGTATAAATATTTTGCTTGAAATCATGTTAGAATTATTTCTTTTTGATTTTTTTTAAAGAGATATAAACATTTTATCTTCAGTCCGAGTTTGTTAGTTCCTCCCACACATTACATAATCAATTTTCTCGAGTGTCAACTGATCTAACCCAATCGCTTTTGTATCCATCGATTGTGTTTATCCAAATTTCGGTGTTTGGTTTTATTTTTTTAAGTTGTAAAAATGTCAAATACAACGATTTTTTTTTTCGTGTGATCCCTTTGATAAGCCTACCGCAAGGGGAGACTCAATAGAATGATCCCACAGAAGAAGTCCCTACCAGAGGCACCCACCAATCATGCGCAGATTTTGAGGGTTCAGCTGTGCACAAACTACAGGACAATGACGCCAGTTAGCCAAAGCAAATGTGTAACCGCCCGACAAAATGAGGGACATATCGGCACTACCTGATTCGAGAAAATCGTTAAAAGGCATCATAGGGTCAATTTGATCGATTTTACGTTTTCAGTATTTTTGAAAAGTTTAACCTCTTTACTAGTCCTTTTCCGAGTGATAATTCTGTTTGAGAAAGGTAAATGCCTCAAAACTGACTTTGAATCGATTCATCATCAATAATTTTTTACTAAAAACTGAAACTTTAAACGCGTTTTTCTCAAAACTGTGGGTGTGTCACTTCCTGTCTTTGAGAGTCCATATCTTCTCTGCTAATTAAATTACAGCAGTATATATATATATTTTTTTTTTACCAAATGAAAGGACTTTGAATAACCTATTTAGTGATACCAATATCTCCATACCACCAAAATGCATGAAGTCCCTCATTTTGTCGGGCGGCCAGACAATTAGCCCCACCCTCTCTCTCACCAGTCACTCGCGAGGCTAGACGATAGACAGAATGTAACAGAACCTTAGTTCAGAAGAAGTCACTTCCAGAAGCGACCAACAAGCACCTGCGGATTTTTGTAGATTCCACTGCGCACAATCTATATGACAATGACACTGTAATTAGCCAGAATAATTAGTTCCATCCCCTCTTCTCTTTTTCCCGAGCGTCTGAATTTGGAGAAATGACATCGGCATGCACGATAACATTGAAGAAGCGAGGCTAAAGACAGAATATACCAGAATGGTAGGACAGAAGTTGCCCACCAACAACAAGCTTTTTCTTGAGAACTGGGACCCCCGGGGTTACACTCTGAGAGCCGCTACCCCCAAGCGTCTTGTACACCTTAGCTAAACTATAATAAAACCTTTGTAAATGTCACGAAAACGTTTTTTCTCAGCAATATAATTTTTGTCATGCTGTCAAAAAAAAAATATCCACAATTTTTCTTTCTTCGGCAACACGTTTTTTTAAAAAATTGTTGTAGAGTAGATGTTAGTATGTGAGTGGGATGGATCAATACCGCGCTCATGTCTCAGTCTGCTGGTGGTGGTGGCTCCATGTCTGGGACTGGGGTGAATCTTGCAGAGGACATAGAAGGGTGAGCTAAATGCTGGACAGGGATTTTTTCCTCTTAACCGGGTGATTTTGTTGTATAGGTCAAAGAACTTTGGGGGATGAATTGGAAAGACAGACAGACAGGTAGTTGGACAGACAAATAGAAGGAAAGGAGACAAGGACGTAGACAGACGGAGGAACGAGAGGACAGACAAACAGACAGATGAGTGTGAGTTTGGAGAGAGCACGACAACCCGACAACGGTCAGACCGTGCTAAGAAGAAGCAAGACGATAGACAGAATGACAGGACAGAAGGGCAAACGGACGAAGGACTAGATAGATAGATAGACAGACAGACAGACAGACAGACAGACAGACAGACAGACAGACAGACAGACAGACAGACAGACAGACAGACAGACAGATAGATAGATAGATAGATAGATAGATAGATAGATAGATAGATAGATAGACTAAAACAGACAACAGCGCAGTGTAACAAAATAGTATGTTTCTATTACTGTGAAACTATGAACGGAAACATTACATGTAAAATTACAGTCAACCAAACGATGAGGCCAATCGGAAGCGAATCATACTAAGATTACCCCTCTTGTTCAATGATCAAATATCGGCCTAGTTATGTCTCTGATTACGCTGCGTACCAGTGTATACATTCTGTGTCTTTGTTTTGCTAATGCACACTAAAAAAAAACCATGGAAGATCAAATGCCTGTTAATGAAATTGGCATTTCCGACCTTCCATACTAAGTTCATTAAGCTTCGGGTTTTCCCCATTTTGTAAACAAAATCGGCCGAAATCTTTAACTCTTTCGTAACCAACACCTAATTACTATTTAAACGAGATAATACTATCTGCTTTACTTGGAGACAATGGTAAGGTTAAAAACAGCAAGTAAATGAAGTCGTTAACTCTTTAATGCTCGCTGTTCCATTACATTTTGCCCTGGCAAAATTGAAATTAAAATTAATAGATTAAAATTTATCCCTATCACCCTCCATTTCACCACCAAAAAAAAAAATATAATTCATTTTTAAATAAATATTAATATATATTCAAATATTAGTGTAATACTTTATAATACAAGTTGTGAGTTGTGAACTGTTGTGAGTTGTGAACTGCGCCTAACAGGCTGCGTTACAATTTGCTCTGATATAGAGAGAGTGAGAGAGAGGGTGAGAGGGTAAGAAAAACAAAGAGAGAGTGAGAGAGATGCAATCGAGAGAACAAGACTTTTTGTAAAGCGCCTAGAGCGAACTCGTTTGGATTAGGCGCTATATAAATGACCTCCATTATTATTATTACATTTAACTTCACGTAAATATCCAATGCTCTTTACTTGGGACTCTTTCTAATTTATCGACAAACTGGCGGTGGGACCCGGCGAGACAGGGGATAAGCCTGCTTATGCTTCCCTGTTTCTCCCCCCTCTTTCTCACCATAGACATAAAAATGTGAAACTGAAAACGAGTTTAAGTCTGAGCTTAAAGAAAACACGTTCAGACGATAACGATCACATTGTGCTAGGAAGGTGTAAGAGGATAGAAAGAATGTAACACAACGATAGGACAGAAGGAGACCCTACCCCAGGGGACGGGATATTTTTCCCTTGTGATTTTCCCATTATTGTCGCTGAATCAGCAGATTTAATGTCAGAACTAAATCTAAAACGCAATAACAAAATCATAACCACATGACAGTATTGACAACAACTGCAACAACAGCAAATAAAATCCAACAACTACAACAACAAATTAAACACCTATAAACGGCTACAAAAGGGGCTATATCGGGAAAACACACATATCTGATTACAATAATACAACAACAACCTCACCGCAACTTCCACCATCATCAACAACAACAATAGTAACACAACAACTACAACAGTAACAGTTATCATAATTATACCATCGACAGCAACAACTACAACAACAACAACATCACCAAAAACTACATCGGATCAATATCATGACATTTACCTAGAAGCGACAGTCCCCAGTCTCTACACACATCTCTAAAAATATGCCGAGGACAATGGCAAGGGAAACAATTTTCGTCAGTCAATAGTTATTTCCCCCCGATAATATTCTCAGATAACGCAAATCATCCTCTATTATCTTCCCCCGGAAGAAGTGCCCAGTTCGTTTTGTCGATCAGAAATATCTAGTCTCGATCTTTTCAACCTAAACATTTGCTCACTGGCAGTGGCGTAACGTGGGAGGGGCCACAGAGGAAAAACTTTAAAACTATCACTGTATAATATGTATATCACATAATAATATGCCGGTTGTGAAAGAAGTTTCTCCAAATTTAAATTAATCAAAAAGTATCACAAATCTACATTGAGTCAAGAAAGACTAAGGGAGGTATCATGCTAAGCCCGGCCAGACACAGTTAGATGCTGCCAGCAAAATCTACACCGAAGGAAATAATGGCCGAAGCTGGCCGTGTCTGACCGTGCATAGTATGATAGGGTCTTCCCGGATTTACCAAGAAAATACAGGAAATTGCGGTGAGCACTTCTTGTCTGTCAGCTTGGTATGATACCTCCCTAGGTAAGCCAGTAACACCGTCAACTGAAGGAGGTTTCAATAATTATACATACTGAAAAATTTGCTCAAATGAAAACCAGGCGATTTGAAATAAATTTGACTACACCAGCATTAAATACATTTTACTTTAAATTTCCTTCCAAAAGTAAACATGTACTTAGAGGATAAGGGCTTCACTACTGGACTGGTGGAATGCACCCTGGCAGGGGGGGGGGGGAGGAGGAGGAGGGTGCAATATCTGCCTTGCCCCGGGGCGCTGCGCCACTGCTCACTCTTGTATGAGGTTGGGTGGGGGGTGGGATAGACAGGCATAATCGCGACACTTACACTTTTGATGTGTCAGTTTGTGTGTGTGTGTGTGTGTGTGTGTGTGTATTGCGGTTTTCTTCTTCCCTGTCGTGTTTGTTTATTTTCCATCCCGTCTTTCCCCCACCCCTCCCTCCCTTCCTCTCTTCATTTCACTTCCTCCCCCATGGAGGTGATTGTTGTTGTTATGAGAAATAGGCCATTTTAACTGTTATAATCGAATTCAAGATGTCTGAATTAGCAGTAACAAAAAAAATGTGAAAAAAATTTGTTTGTCATTTGGTCATGCCCTGCCATGAAACGCCGCCATCTTGGATTTTGAGTCCCCCAAAAAGTGTCAACTTCAATACAGAAAAGCTTCGCCGAATTTTTACTAGATTTATTCGAAACTTCTCTCATGTCTTATTCAATCCAATTAACCGGTACCTTTTCTTCCACATGTTGCATTTACCCTCTCTATTCCACTGAATCAGTCTTTCACTTTGATATCCCCATCTGATTCTATTCTCCATCGAACGTCCCATTTGAAGCCTTAATCATAAAAGGGGATCAGGAAAAGAGATCATGCATCACCTCTACTGCAAAGCTTGCATTGGCTACTGGTAGAAAAACGAATAATGTATAAGTTGGCTACCCTGGCCTGTGTCACAAATGTATGTACATAAACGCACCAACTTATTTAAATGATATTTTGACTCCCCATGTACCATCACGACATCTTAGATCATCTGCAGACACTAAAAAGTTTAACATTCCAAAGATGTCCCTTTAGGCCATGGGTGAAAAATCTTTTTCTTATCAAGGGCCTCAGATTTGGAATTCTCTGCCTCTGTCATTGAGAGAAACTGAACATTTTATGAGTTTTAAACATCAGCTGAAGAGTCATCTGTTTACACTTTGAATGTCCATCTAGTTTTTGTTTTTCCTGAGAATGCCCATGTATTGTGTGTGTGGTTTAAATGATATAAATGTTGTAAAGTGCTCAGAGCCTGGTTGTTAACGGGATGAAGTGCTATATAAATGCTGTGTATTATTATTATTAGTAGTATTACTAGCCGACCCCAGCAAGATAAATCTTGCAAATTTTCCTTGTACCACATCCAGCTGTATAATATTTAGATCTGGGCCTCATTCTTAGATCCGATGCAAAGACTACATAATTATATCGTTTTGTTACACCACAATTCTTTGCAGAATACACTGATGTGATAAATTGACTTTCGGCCTGCAATGTGTAAATGGTGACGTGGAGCGCAATTTCCGTTCACACATTTCGGTTTTATGCGATGAAAATTAATGCGTCTCTGCTTTTGCGGCTCAAAAAAGATTTAGTATAGTATAAATAATAGTAAAGACTAATTTTTGTTCAAAATGAATGTGTCCACGTAACTCTTCGTCAAAAATTGATGCAGTACACCAAGTTTCGTAATTTTTTATGGCGTAGTCGCGAAGTTTTAGCTGCTTACAGGTTCACTCTCTAGCTCAATTATAGTAAGACCAAATGAGTTCCCGGCCCTGCCCGGGATAAATCGATTTATTAGTTTCAGTTCTGGGTGATTATTATGGACCTGCTTCATTTTGCCTGTTCCTTTAGCTTTATTTTATTTTTGTTTGTTTGTTTTTGGATACGTTTTACTGCTCTCCCTTTGCGCGTTGACGTCCTGCGCGTCCCGCCAGCATCCGTCAAATGACTATGATTTGCGCACGGGTTAGTTTGTTTGCACATCGCAGGAAGTGATAACGTTATACTGTGTCAATGAAAAAGAAATATTATAATATTTTCCTTGGCATAATTATTGAAAACACAAACCTGTACATTTGGCCCTGCAGAGTCAATCTCCCAATTCCAGACCCTTTCTTTTTCCTGGTCTAGGCACATTGAGAACACACATACAAAGTTTCATGATGATAGTCTTAGAACTCAGTCTCATCATTCAAACCAGTCCTAACCGGAAGTTGTTTAGTGAGTGTGATACAGACACCGGAACCAAATTCAATTACGTACATTTGCCGAAAAAATAGACCGAACGCCAATGTGTCGCAGCCTAGCAACTAATACTTGTACGTTCTGCGAGTTGTTAATTATTTTTTTATTTTCTGTGCCGGGGACACGACCACGGTCTATAACTAAGCGCTGTATAAAATTTGAGGGCTACCAAATCAGCATTAACGGAGGAGTAGCGTAAGGTTTCACTTTCATTAATATAGAGTATAAACACCCAGGAAGATGAAGGATTGGCATAAATACTATTAAATATAATTATAATTGTCTTTAATTTTTTTTTGTCTTTAAAGAAAAGTATATAACAATGTGACAGCATTATACATCCTTTACCTCCCGTCCTATTTTATGGATCGATCGTGGGTTAAACTCTGAGTCTGAATTTGGATTTAACTGCGGGAAAGTACAACATAATATAAGATAAGATATAACTTACTTTTGCCAGGAAATTTGTTGTCACAGCATCAGTAACAGTAAAACAGTAAATACAATATCTAAGACTTACAGGTCTTCAGCGCACACCGCACACACGCACATTGCTCACACAAGTTTACCAGCAAATAAGAACATTACTCCGACACACACACACTGTCAGAACTATCCATTAGGAAAACTAACAACAGCATACTACATCAGGAAATACTACTGCAATAACGGCTGTTTTGCACCTTTCACGGCTTTTTCTTTCTCTTACCTTGGGTTAGTTTTCAGTTTTCAGTTTTCAGATTCCCGCATATAGGATAAAAAAATATTTAAAAAAGGAAAACGAAAGGTCTAATGGAAGAAACCTCGTACTGTAAATCATGTCTAGCTGGAATATAAATTTTGTAATAATGTGATAAATATCTGTTCAATCAATTTGTAGATTTCGGGCCGCCTTTTTAGAAAAGACAAGATGAAATGTACAGCATATGGCTGGCAGACACATACTGTACATTCAGGGCGGGGGGGGGGGGGGGGGAGAGAGATCTTCCAATCGAGTTCAATCGTGATCTCTTTTCGGTGACGTGGTGCACCTACTTAACCGAGAGAGAGAGAGAGAGAGACAGAGACAGAGAGACAGAGAGAGGCAGAGAGACAGAGACAGAGAGAGAGAGACAGAGACAGAGAGAGAGAGAAAGAGAGAGAGAGAGAGAGAGAGAGAGAGAGAGAGAGAGAATATGTGGAAGTGAGGTTTAAGATATTTGTTACAAGTATTTCAAGTATTACAACATTCGTATACTTCTTTAATCCCATTTGGGAAATTTGCCTTAGTGTCACTAAATTGGGGGGGGGGGGGGGGGAGGGGGGGGGGTGGTAGGGATAAATTTTATTTAATTTTGCCTAGTTAGCGGCCTTATTCGGCCTGCTCTTCTCGATTTCCTACTGCCAAGGTATTTTTAACGGGCGAAACGCGCACACGCCCCCACGCCCCCCGCGAGTTTTTCGTCCTTATCCGAGCTAAGATTCCAACATGTCCGCGCCGACTGGGATTCGAACCCGGTACCCTTGGCACGACTCCCAATATACTCACACTCATATGCTTTTGAGGGGTTGAGAGCGTATCGGTCTTTCGTTCGCAGGCAGAGAACGTTGCTTGATTACAATCGGGAACTTTGCTTGGTTGTAATTGGGAACTTTCTTTGTTTATAATTGGGAACTTTCCTTGTTTATAATCGGGAACTTTGCCATTTTACAATCGGGAACTTTCCTTGTTTATAATTGAGAACTTTGCCATTTTACAATCGGGAACTTTCCTTGTTTATAATTGGTAACTTTGCCATTTTATAATTGGTAACTTTGCCATTTTATAATCGGGAACTTTTCTAGTTTATATTTGGGAACTTTCCATGTTTATAATAAGGAACTATCTTCTATGCTGTTTGTCTTCGTCCACTCGTCTCAATGTCCAGCCCACCTTCCTTCCGTTCTCCCACGCTCTATGCACTAAATACCCCGCCTACACAATTTTTTTTTTTTTTTTTCATATTCCTGATCGATAACAGAAGCTCATCTTTCTAGATATTTCTCACGATCTCCCCCTCCCCCCCCCCCCCCCCCACCCCACCCCTTCCATTCCAATTTCCTATGTCCCACTCACCTTTCCATATCACCAACCCTGACTAACAAATTACACTCTTTGGAAAGAAAAACAAAACACAATTACGACCAAACATGCGGAATAATAGCAACTGCAACTTCTCATACATGGTATTTAATACAAGAACAACGAAAAAAAATAAAAAAGACTAAACGATCATAGATCGAAATTAGCACAGTTTCGAAATAGCCGGACTAAAAACAGCTCAAAGAGGATGTAACAATAATGTTGTATAATTATACATTGGTTCCCCCCTTTCTGTTCGGCAGATGGCAACATGGCGACTTAACATTACAGAACAGTCTTTTGTGCACTTGAGTTTCAGTAATGAAACTTGAAGATGGCCTTTTAAAAATTCAATTAATTATGTGTTTATTTGTACATTAATTAAAATTTGTTTCTTCGTTTATTTAACTATTGAAATATTTATTTTATCTTAAATATAATTATTTTTGTCGGTTTCTTATTTTCTTATTTACATAATTACATAAGAGGTTTGGCTGAGGTCGGATGGACAAATGGGTAGACAGACAGACAGATAGATAGATAGATTGATAGACAGATAGATAAATAGATAGATAGATGGATGGATAGATGGATGGACAGATAGACGAATAGACAGACGGACAGACAGACAGACAGAGGGACAGCAGACAGACAAACGAACGGACAGACAGACAGACAGAGGGACAGCAGACAGACAAACGGACGGTCAGACAGACAGACAGACAGGCGGGTGGGCGGGCGGGCGGACGGACGGACGGACGGACAGACAGACAGACAGACAGGCAGACAGGCAGACAGGCAGACAGACAGACAGACAGACAGACAGACAGACAGACAGACAGACAGATAGATAGATAGATAAATAGATAGATAGTCAGTCAGTTAGAAAGATACATTTTTTTGGCAATGTCCCCAGCGGAGCTGATCTTTTATCCATTTCTCTTTCCCATGACATTGAAAGAAGAGGAGGTAGTTTCCTGCAGTTGTGAGACCCGCTATTCTCTTACAAAATAAACGTTAGATTATCGACATGCTATGGCAAGGTCGACCTGCAACAACAGTACAGAGAAACAGTCAATGCAGTTTCAGTGGGCGTGAGTGAGAGAGAGAGAGAGAGTGAGAGAGAGAGAGAGAAGCAAAGAGAGGGAGAGAGAGGAGAGCACGAGAAAGAGAGAGAGGGAAAGAAAGAAAGAAGAAAGAAAGAAAGAAAGAAAGGGAGAGAGAGTGAGAGAAAGAGAGCGAGAGAGAAAGAGAGAAAGAGGGTGAAAGAGAGAGAGAGAGAGAGAGAGAGAGAGAGAGGGGTAAGAGACACAGACAGAAAGAAACACTCTAAACAGATACAGAAATTCTTCATCCCGTCATAGCCAAAGCACTGAACGGTGACAGAAATGCGTTGATTGTATCAAGAAATAGAACAGTGAAATGGACTCTATTGCTAGACAGTTATTGGCTCTTCTTGTGTGTAAACCCATGATATTGCCAATTTGTACGGGAACTGGAGCAAAAGAGAGAGAGGATCAAGAGAAAGATGGGGGAGGGATTGGGGATTGTAGAGGGAGGAGGCGGCGACCGTGTGTGTGTGTGTGTGTGTGTGTGTGTGTGTGTGCGCGGGGGGGGGGGGGGTTATTTATAAAGACTCGAATTGTTGAGAAAATATTGTGGCATGATATTGATGAACAGCAAAATAGTGATGTCTGTCCAAAGATGAAACGATATATTTTTTTCATCAGTGTTGTGTCTTGACATAACTGTGTGGATTCTGAGGGAGTGAAAGACTAAGTGATTGTGTGTGTGTGTGAGAGAGAGAGAGAGAGAAAAAAAAAGAGAGAGACAATCAGACAGACAGATACAGACTCACACAGAGCGAGAGAGAATTTATGTGTGAAAGAGAAAGAACGATAGAGAGTGCATATATGTGGGACAGGGTGAGAGAGACAGAGAGGGAGATAGAGACACGGAGAGAGAGAGGGGGAGGAGAGAGAGAGTGAGAGATAAAGAGAGAAAGGCACAGAGAGAGAGAGAGAGAGAGAGAGAGTCACACACACACACATAAAGAGAAGGGAGAGAAAGAGAAAAGAGAGAGAGAGAGAGTAAGACAGAGTATAATATTATGTTGAAGTGGGGTTCAAGATACTCCCACTCATGTGTGTGTGTGTGTGTGAGAGAGAGAGAGAGAGACACACACACACAAGGAGAAGAGAGAGAAAGAGAAAGAGACACACACAGAGGAGAGAGAGAGACAGAGAAAACAGAGAGAGAGAGAGAGACAGACAGACAAGAAAGAGAGAGAGAGAGAGTAAGACAGAGTATGATATTATGTTGCTTTTGAGGGACTGGGAGCTTGGAAAATCGGTGGGGGGAGGGTGAAGAAGACAGAAAGAATAACAAAAACAAAATTAAATTTAAAAAAAAAATCCTCCACCTGGCACAAGAAACAGGAGCCTTAAGCTGGGTTCTCATTTGTACGGAAACTGAAACGGCAAAAAATCCCTCATATAGTAAAATGACAGAGTGTTTCCATGTGTGCGGAAACGACGTGCGGAAACATTCGTTCTATTTCACTATTTGAAGGCTCTTTGACGTTTCCGTGGCCATTGCCGTTTCCGTATACATGAGAACCCAGCTGAAGGATTTTTACGTCAGCAAACCGCAGCCAAACTTAGAACGTCCACTTCTGTAAATTAACCGCAGCAGCATGAACAACTGCCACAAACACAACAACAACATCAAGAAACAACCGGGGGGGGGGGCAGGGGGTCATAACAAATTTACCAGGGAAGTCTGAAAGCATCAGTCTGCTCTGTAATCAATGTCCACTGAGATACTGGACGGTTTTGTATTTTTGAACACGCTTGTAAATTATACCGAGTATTTATAACTATAAAAGTGTCATATTGGTCCGTTTGTGTGGGTTAATGAAAGGTGATAAGGTTTATTTCCTCAATGAAAGTTACCATACATAGTTTGAAAACATTGCTGGATGGTCTTTATTTGGCACTAGATGGCGTGCCGGGCATTGTCCGGAACAAGCCTGTGCTCTCTCTCTCTCTCTCTCTTTCCAATAATCTGCAGTCTTGCTTCAGAACTCGTGCGCGCCAAGACACTATGCACCAAACTGAACGCTTGATATGGTTACTTTTTATGACATGTACGATACTGTATCAGAATGGCGCCAATATGGAGAATGAAAATTAGAACTGTTGACAGTACAATGAAACAGTGCATAAATCTATAAACTGAAAAACAAAACGAATAAAAGCAAAGTCCACACTGGCGTGTACCCTTCACGGCATTTGAAACCTACATGCAAAATTTGGTAACTGTAGGTGGCCAAATAAAAAAGCCTTCTGAGTTCAAAGGTGGAGAATTTGTGAAGTATATATATACAGATTACACAAGAGTTGCTGTTTGTTTTTGCACTGATTTACATATTTAATATGCAGAATTCATACGTAAAAAAAAGGTTTTTCTGCGCTTCCTTAAAAACTGGAAATCTCTTAGTACTGTATGTAGAAGAGGTGTAGCAAATGCACATTTTGTCACTTGTTTAGAATGCGTTTTTGCACAAATCAAGCTGTTTCACAGTTCCGATTTAGTCTAATTCCTTATCGTAATACTAAAACCGCAAACGTTTAACGTCGAATTTTTCAGTCGTGCAAAAAGAGGAGTTGGAACGAAAGAGAACTAAGTGGCGAAAGTAGGGGGCGAGGGGTGTTCCTGGCAAAAAGTACGTACGTTTTGCAATTCTGGCAAAGAATCTAAAAAATGTGGTGTTATTTGCTTTTTCTTTTCTTTTTTTTTTTAAAACTAGAAAGTTGCATGACTAAACAAAATTTTAAAAAATCGATAATAGAACCTAATGAATCAGTCAAGTTGGTCTTGGCAAAATGACACTTAAAACTAATAAAAGCATGAACGATTTATCATAGATATTCACCGTTCTAATGATGGTCGTACATCCATACAAAAAACGGGGAGGGGGGGGGGGGTCACTGAGGCAAAGCCTATGAAAATCCTACAAGAACACAAAAAAGGGGGCTGCGGTTGGTTGTCAAAAATCTGCTAAATCCAGAGTACGTACTATAGGTTGATAGGCTGGATAGCCCCAGTGGCTTGCAGAAGGGGGGGGGGGGGAGGCGGAAGGGGCAGAAGGAGCGACAGTCCCGGACATCCATTTCAGAGGGCATCTAATCAAAGAGTGTCTAGGCCTTATAATTGAGTCTTAGGGCATACAATCAAGGGGTTGGCCCCCGGGCATGATGGGGCATCATCAAACCTCCTCAAGCCACTGCATAGCCCCTAAGGTACAAACTGCCAAAGTCAAGTAGGGTCAACTTTTCTGGGTGAAGAAAATACAAGTGAATAAATTTGGAAAGAGCTAACTGAAGGGGTCGGTTTGATCACAACATATTTATACATATCTTATAATAATGAGAGCAGGGGGTAAACTGTCTGTGACGCTTATGCATTGCATGGCCATTCAAGCTAGACACTTGAAAGTTTGCATACAACCGTTTTTGATACTGCCGAGTTGCATGGCTGGCTTAATTTTTGCGTTTGACCACGTCTTATATTTTTTTGAAAACTGTGAAACGCCTTAGCGTTTAAACCCGGACTAAATTCCTGGTGTAGTTTTTATGATTGTTAGAGTGTTGCGTATGGGTGTAGCAATCGATACTCAGTATCGAAGGCTGTCATTTTGCGCAAACTTCTGCACACAGACAATGTTGTGTATACCCTTAGGGGGAGGTCCTCCGCACGCCCGCGCCAGTCAAGAAAACACACTAAAGAGGGGAATTTTGAGCGTTCTTATCAATATGGTTGGGTTTAGTATTTGTATGGGACAAAGAAAGAAGAAAGAAAGAACGAAAGCGCGGGTTAGGGGAAGTCTCAATCATATTATTATGTTTGTTAACTTTTTAGTAAGTGGCGCGGACGGGGGGAAGACACCCTGAAGATATGCGACCATGATTGTCCGGTAAGCGAATAGTTTAAAAAATTCAGCACTTGTCTAACCTGTCTTTGCAGTCACTCAATCTCTTTTGTTATTGTTTGCAACTCACCGTTCGGAGAACGGGTACATTTACTAGTATAAAAAATATTTTAACTCATTCCCTATCGTAAGCCGAATATTTGGATCGAGTGGACACCGACTTTTCAACAATGATAGCTAAGCCAGCTTCTCGAAATACTGAATCCCATTGATTTTCCTTTACTTTAATGTCTAATGTGTTAAAGTTAAAGCCTTGTGTTTATACTGAGTGGTAGAAAAAACATCTTTAAACTACGTCTAAATTTATTTCAAACTGGATAGATTTGAGGGTTCACACCCACGAAAGTTACCGTAGGGAATGAGTTACTATTTTTGTTATATTCTGTGCCAGGGGATTTTTACATTTGTCGCCTCGGGGCAGGAGAAGGTAATCTCGCATTTGTTATCTTTTGAGAAAACGAGGGCTGAACTCTTTCGCTACTGAAGGCTTGTAAAAGCAAAGATTTCGTGTTAAAATTATCCATTAACCAAGAACCGGAACGCAACAGATATTTTTAGCAAGATTGAGTCAATGTCTATTTAAAGAACCAATTATTTTATTTGGAAAAATAGCAATGTGGGATGGCCCATTCTAGCTCTGCGGTGCCTATATGAAGTGAAATGTCTTTTGTTTCCAGAGCGCATGCACACTCAGACACACGCACACACACACATACACACACACAAAATAATAATAAAGTCCTTTTTTTTTTTTTATCCCTGACTACAAATCGCATACTTTGGTACAATTACTTGCAGCGCCATCTGGCTGTTTCTTAGAATTTTACCCGGGCAGAAGCTTTGTTCGGCCTGCTTTTCTCAACGTTCAACTGCCAAGGTATCTTTAAACGTGCGCGACGTGTATACGGGCTCTCCAAGTTTTTCGTCATTATCCGAGAAGACTAGGTGCTCGGTCCTACATACCACATGATCAGGGATAGGAATCCCCCACCTCCTCCAAAATAAATATATAAATAAATAAAAAATTCCAGCAGGCCTGGACTGATCGGGGATCGAACCCGGTACCTTCCGCATGAGAGGTGAGCACTTCAACGCCACCGAGAGAATATCCCGACAGTTACAACGAAGCAAAATAACACAGTGTATAGGCCCATTGCGGATATCGGCCATTTTAGCTGTAAGGACTGACGCATAACCATGGCTATGGTAGCATTGATTTGATTCGTTAGCTGATTTGCACTGCGAGCACTTCAGGCGTCGCGAACCAATCGGCGGCGAGCTAAAAAAAAAGTTCACAACAGTAAACAATGGCACGTGTGTACATGCACGTGGGAGACGTTCGGTCAATTCTTTCACTTCCTTTCCCTTGTTCACACGGATGGTAGGGAATCTGACTATCTTGGATCCATCCTTTCCACCCCTGTCATAACAGTCAACTGCAATGCAACCAGCAGGCATTTTAACCGCTTAGACATCTCGAAGTTACACTCGTCAGCTGATCTACCCGCCATTTTGGGTGTCGGAAGTACAAAACTAAAACACTCTGTGACGTCATTCGCAATGCGCCTATTACCTCTCTTGTACGTGGGCGGGTTTGTGGGTGTTCGACAATATTTTTAGGACAGCCGTTCTCTTACACCGTAAAGTACTCAGAGCGCGTCGGTCGCTCCAATGACAAGCCGGGTCCCAAAAGTTCAAAGAGAAACCCCTAATAAATTTTGATCAGCGACCAAAACATCAAAGGAAGTTTCCCACGTTTGAAGTTATCAATTGTTGACTTAACCGTTTTGCACTGCAGGAATAGTTTCCCAGTTTCACGTTATCAAATTGTAAAAACAACAACAACAAAAAATTTACAGATAAGGCCGCGGTGGGTCTTGTTAGAGTGAGAGAGAAAGAAAGAGAGAGAGAGAGAGAGAGAGAGAGAGATGCAAAACAAATAATGAGAACCATCGTTTTCTATCTATCTATCTATCTATCTATCTATCTATCTATCTATCTATCTATCTATCTATCTATCTATCTATCGTTAACTCAGGTTTTTGCAAAAAAGCTTCTCTCTTGTTTTTTAAACGCTATATTTTAATTCGCGTAGAAAGTGGCTGATGCAAATTCTTGATTTGGCAGGGCAGATTTATCACACGACTCCACAGACCCAATTTTATCGACAGACACAGCCCATAATTTCATTACTAAGACACCTCTATTTGCCTCCGCCAGCGACAGCTGTCTGTCTCTCACACTGGAAACTCGGTCACTTCGCGTCAATAATCCACAATTCTGCACCACACCGGTGCTATACGGTGCGCTGCTTCGCGATCCGATCAAACACGCATGCAAGCACTGGCGGGTCTACTGTGAAACCGATGAAACTTTAAGCTTCACAGCAACCTAACCCCGGAGTGGCTTTGAAGAAACTTCCTTTCATGGGTGAATTTGGGATGTTGCCTTATTGTAGCTGGTAGCGAAAGGGCCCCATAATGGTTCAAGCTTCAGGATCCTAAAAATGTAGGTCCGCCACTGCAAGCAAGTAACTTTGATTAACCGTTTAATGTCCAGAAATAGAGCCCCTATGCCAAAAACTTCTGAATCTTTCAAAACGGATTTAAAATAGCCAAATGAAAGCAAAAATATAAGCAGCAATTACTACATCTTACTGGTAAATAAAATAAAACCTGGTCCAAACATAGAACAGTGGACGCCAAATGACATGTTTCTCAATTGGGACAATGGTTTTTGGAGAGTTAAATCGATGTGATTCGCCTGATAATGATCTCATCTCACAGACACGCACCTGACACGTTGATAATTTGGGTAAAAGGCAAAGATCTAGGAATTTGTCCAAACTCTGGTCTACACACATACAAATAAACTACATTTTATACCAACAACAGTTTCAGTTTGGGGTTTGAATTTCGGGAAAGCACGTCGAACGCTAACTCTCTCTCTCTCTCTTTTTTTTTTTACTTTCTTTCATTCTTTAACTGTCATTCATGTTAAACCAATCTTCATAAATTTGCCTATGCTGTCTCTTCAATGTATTTCAATGACATATAAGCTCTCAGAGATATAACTTCATTTTAAAAAAAAAATCTTTGTGAAGTTGGTACGTGTCACAAATCCCAGACGGGGAAATGTAATAGTTTATGACAGGACGACAATCACGAACAAACAAGTTTAACACCTAACAAAACAACCCATCAGACTCACACATTTATTAAACATAATTATACATATAATAGCGGAATTACATACATTATATTATTGAAATGACTGCCGTACAACGGCCTTATTCTCACACACACGCTCCCTCGGATCCACAATCCGGTAGTTACTCCTAAAGGCACTTCGGCCTCAGCCTCTCCCCTCAGGGTCTTAATAGTACATTAATGATTCACTGGCACCCCAGTCTCTCAATATCACCTTCCTATTGTCATACACCTTAGCACTCCCCTAGCACCTCCGCAGGGCAATAACACATTATTATTTCCATAGCCATCAACATGGCAACAACATAATATCAGTTCACTAGCCTATCAACATGGCAACAACATAGTATCTCATTCACTCTCATATCTACGTCCCCTGCCCGTGGCCTGACTGCCACGACTTTATGTGCCTCTACTGTCCTGCACTGACAGCCTCACTTCTGGCCTATGTGTGGCCTCCGGCCCTATGCTGGCCTATCCCCTGTGCTCATCGAGGTGGCTCTGCGGCCCGTCCCCGACACCTACAAGAATAACATTACATTGGTATAATACCCTACCATTTCTATTCACTCCACCTCTCCTTACAATCCATGAAGCGTACACACACTAGTTCACCTTTCACTCACCACACATCTTACGGTAACACACCTCCATCGGAGTACACACTACTCACTCGCGCTACAAATCCATGACTCACTTTCATCTATCGCTCATGGCGCACATTGCTATATCCAATATCAAGGACTTCCACATTCCTCACATATACTTATTCACATCATGGTAATAGACGAATATAATATAATACATCAATCATAATAATCAATCAACATTCTACATACCAGTCATAACTGGAAAGACTCTCACTAGTCTTCTCGACTGCTTCCTTTTATCTCTGCCCGATGGGCTATTATTCACAGATCCGCTCCCTAGGACCTTCTAACTTGCAGTGATAGTTATACAGCGCTTTCGCCTCCTTCAGACCCCCCCCCCCCACTACTCACAACAGCACGCTTAACTTGCTGTCTACTGTGAGCCTTTCTTACTCTACACCCGCTCTGTAGCAATCCCCTTAATTGCACTCACTCCACTCGTGACATCATCCCCCACCCCAAAAAAATTAATGCAATTAATTTCAAATCGCATCAAGATGACTGTCAACGAGTGAGCGTGAGCAATACCTACACTAAAAGAATGACCTAGCAGTTCCCCTAGTATATAGAATACCGAAATCAGGGGAAAATATGGGGATCAATATGGCCTGAAATATGCATATATGTGTCACATCATGAATAGCTAACTAACCACCATCCTTAATACAGAATCAAAAACCATTCAACCTATCAACCATTCTTCATATCATATATTTTATAATGTCAATATTTTAAAGTCGACTCATTCACACAGATCCTGTCAATGTTCCTGTCCTCCGATGTATAAGCTCCTGAAATCTTGCCCTAGGCTCGACTAAGGTAGTCGGCGATATGATTGCTGGTTCCTGGAATTGGTTGAATAACGAAGGTATACGGCTGCAAAGCCAATGCCCATCTAGACAAGCGTGGGCTGGACGAACGATTCTTCGACAAAAATGTCAGTGGCTTGTGGTCTGTCTGGATACAAAATTCTCGTCCCATGAGATAACGTCCTAGTTTCTGGACGGACCAGACAATGGCAAGACACTCACGCTCTATCACAGAATACTTTCTTTCTCTCTGCAATAACTTCCTACTGACATAACATACAGGATGGAGACATTCGTTCTTCTCCTGTAGAAGACAAGCGCCGACACCAGAGTCCGACGCATCCGTTCTGAGGATAAAATTAGATCGAAAATCGGGCAATATCAGAATGGGTGACGATGATAATGCTGTCACCAAATTATCAAATGATGTCTGACATTCAGACGTCCACTGGACCTTATCGGGTTGTCCCTTCTTAGTAAGGTCAGTAAGAGAAGATGACAAGGAGGAAAAATTTGGAATGAACTTTCTGTAATAATTTAAAATCCCCACTAAGCTTCTGACTTGTTTCTTTGTTTTTGGGATTTGCAACCCTACTAACTTGTCAATTTTTGTTTCTTCAGGTCTCTGAACACCTCTACCCACAATATGTCCTAAGAATACTATCTCTGGACATGCCAACTCCATCTTTGCGGGTTTAGCAGTTAGCCCAAAATGACGTAATCGTTGAAAAATTACTGTTAGTGTCTGAATATGATCAGACCATGTCGACGTATGGCATGCTATATCGTCAAAGAATGACACGACATTAGGTATGTCCTTCAACACTAATCTCATTAATCGTGCAAACGTCGCTGGCGCGTTTACCAACCCAAATGGCATGACCTTAAATTGGAATAATCCAATGGGCGTTTGAAACGCCGTGTATTGTTTAGACTCCTCAGTAAGCGGGATTTCCCAATACCCTTTCGTCAAATCTATCTTGGAAAACCACGTGGACCCGGCCAATGAAGCTATTAATTCCTCCTGGAACGGGATAGGCTCCCTATCGCCTACCGTAATAGTGTTCAATCTTCGAAAATCAATACAGAACCGCACCGATCCATCAAGTTTTTTCACGAGGACGATGGGTGATGAATACGGCGATGTTGATGGTTCTATCACATCTAACTTCAACATTGACTCAACTTCCTTTATGACTCTATCTCTCGAAGAAAAAGGCAACGGATACGGTCTAAGAAATACTGGCTTATCCGAAGTCAACTTTATTTGGTGCTGGATCACCGTAGTGCGACCCGGCAAATCCGTAACAACATCCGGGAATGACGCTAACAGGGTCTCAAGTTCCCTACTCCTTGAACTCGTAAGGTCAGGGTTAATTTTTACGTCCCTGTAACCTTGTGTCGCAGTTAACTCCGGCAATTGAATTTGTAACACTTCCTGCGCCTCGGTGTCGCTTACGTCACAGTCCAACTGGTCTACGACCCCCGTACAAGCAATAGAGAAGACAGTCTCCTCTGGTCTTGTCTGTGCACACAGATACTGTGGTCTCTCATAAAATCTCTGTAGCATATTAACATGGAAAACCTTACTCGTTCCATCAATGTGGCTAGCGTAATCTACCTTTGAAACAACTCGCTCAATAACATAAGGGCCTTTCCATGTCATCAATAACTTATTATGGTCCGTAGGCAACAACAACAGAACCTTGTCTCCTGGCTTAAAAATTCTCAGTTTGGACCCGAGACTAACCATTCTGTCTTCCACTACATGTCCACAAAATGGAAGAGCGTATAAATGCGGTGAGCACTATTCTTTTTCTTTCAATTATGAAGGGATGTGGTGCAAACTGTTGCATTGTTGACATGGATGATACGCGCGCAAAGACGACGGACGGAAAATAACGAATCGATTTTTTCGTTTCGGTATCCTATGTCTCAGGTATGACGCTTGCATTCCCCTTCTAGTCCCCTTTCTATGTTTACCACAAATTTTAACTGATTCACTACTATAAGCCACCCCGGGCGACTCATCCGAATTACACTCAGTGCTGGTGGCACATGAAAATCACACTGAGAAAAAAGATTCTTTGATAAAGTTCCAATATTTCATATTCATCTACATTTCTTTTAAGCTCCCCGGATCCCGTATAGCCATGGCGCTGAACATAAGTCTTGCAGAGAAGGCAGTATATATGAGAACTGGTGTTCTGTGAAAGAAGCTAGCTGGACGTGAATCAGTTAGGTTCAGCGAAAGGTGAAGTTAAGATGGAATACAAGTATGACGTCAGGCTGGCCAATCATTGTTGCCTCTACCAAAGCAATGTTGAAATGCACTAAGATGACGCCCAATTACATTTCAATTAAAAAATCCTCGTCAAAGCATCCACGTTTATCACACAGCAGGGCGGAAACAGAAGACGCCGGTAGAATTGATTACGTAGCAATTCCATTAACTAGCAAAATGGAGCAACGATCGATTTCTTTGACATCTCATTGGGTTAGTTGTTGTTATTGTTGCTCTGTACAAGACTCAGCTTCCTTTCGACTTAAGCTGGGTTCTCATGTGTACGGAAACGGAAACGGCAACGGAAACGCCAAAAACCCTTCAAGTAGTGAAATAGAAAGAATGATTCCACACGCTGTTTCCGTACACATGGAAACACTCTTTCATTTTATTTTATGAGGGTTTTTTTGCCGTTTCCGTTTCCGTATACATGAGAACCCAGCTTTAGGAACAAATAAGTCTCTTTCAGTGTTCCTGCACCTCCCTGAGAATGTTTTTTTCCACGGCTTTTCCGGGGCCTTGTTGGATTAAACTATTACATTCCAGGAAACTTGGATGCAAGAAAAATAGAGAAAATTTAGTCATTATTTATTTACTTATTTTTGTTCAGATTTTTTTCCATTTCACCAAGCTTTACTAATGGTTTTGTATTTTTTTTTAATCCAAAGAGAATTCCGGCGGTATTTCAAGGCTAATCCACTATTCCGGGTCTATTCCTTAAATTTTCAAATTCCAGGGCTTTTCCACGGCTTTTTCTCAATTTAAAAAAAATAAAAAAATATCGGCTTTACGGGAGATTCCTGGAATTCCAGAGTTGGGCAGGAACCCTGCTCTTTGCTGTGGCATAGGTCCACTTGAAATGCAAATTTCATTGAACTGAATCTATAAACTAAGCATGCCAGGATACCCAGGGTAGGCTAAACACGTTGATATGTTCAATATATGACAGTCACCCTCCCCCGTTTCATCAAATCTCTAGATCACCCAACAGAATAAAACATATCAAAGCAAACAGAAAAAGATACAGAAGACCGTTTTTGCCATCCGCAATTCGCCCTAACAAGACATTATAGCTAGATGTGTGCCATATCAATACATTTTTTTTTACTAAGGTTCCATGCCATGTTAGTTCATGTTATAAGCCTGTTATTGAGTTATGATATGTTTATATAGTGATATGTTAGATTATGTGTACCATGTATGTGCTCTCAAACGCTCTGTGGAAGCGAATTTCCCTCATGGGATCATAAAGTGACTCTTATCTTATCTTACTGTGATCGGTGTATGTGACGTATCTTTGAAATGCATAGCCATTCAGTGCCCCCCCCCCGCCCCCCCCAACCCTTTTGTCCCGACATTCAGATTCGAGTAAGGGATCGAAGGGATGGACGGGCAGTTCGGCTCGTTGGCATTCTGAAGGGGTCTACTCCCTCTGGCAAGGTAAAGGGGAGGAGGAAGGAGGTGAGGAGGAGGGAGGTGAGGAGGAGGAGGAGAGGAGGAGGAGGGAGGGGAGGAGAAGGAGGGGAGGAGAAGGAGGGGAGGAGGAGGGAGGGGAGGAGAGGGAGGGGAGGAGAAGGAGGGGAGGAGAAGGAGGGGAGGAGAAGGAGAGGAGGAGGAGGGAGGTGAGGAGAAGGAGGGGAGGAGGAGGGAGGGGAGGAGAGGGAGGGGAGGAGAAGGAGGGGAGGAGAAGGAGGGGAGGAGAAGGAGAGGAGGAGGAGGGAGGTGAGGAGAAGGAGGTGAGGAGGAGGGAGGGGAGGAGGGAGGGGAGGAGGGAGGGGAGGAGGAGGGAGGGGAGGAGGAGGGAGGTGAGGAGGAGTGAGGTGAGGAGGAGGGAGGGGAGGAGGAGGGAGGTGAGGAGGAGTGAGGTGAGGAGGAGGGAGGGGAGGAGGAGGGAGGGGAGGAGAAGGAGAGGAGGAGAAGGAGGGGAGGAGAAGGAGGGGAGGAGAAGGAGGTGAGGAGGAGGAGAGGAGGAGGAGGGAGGGGAGGAGAAGGAGAGGAGGAGAAGGAGGGGAGGAGAAGGAGGGGAGGAGAAGGAGGGGAGGAGGAGGGAGGGGAGGAGGAGGGAGGGGAGGAGGAGGGAGGGGAGGAGGAGGGAGGGGAGGAGGAGTGAGGTGAGGAGGGGGGAGGGGAGGAGGAGGGAGGGGAGGAGGAGGGAGGGGAGGAGGAGTGAGGTGAGGAGGAGGGAGGGGAGGAGGAGGGAGGGGAGGAGGAGTGAGGTGAGGAGGAGGGAGGGGAGGAGGAGGGAGGGGAGGAGGAGGGAGGGGAGGAGGAGTGAGGTGAGGAGGAGGGAGGGGAGGAGGAGTGAGGTGAGGAGGAGGGAGGGGAGGAGTGAGGTGAGGAGGAGTGAGGTGAGGAGGAGGGAGGGGAGGAGGAGGGAGGGGAGGAGGAGGGAGGGGAGGAGGAGGGAGGTGAGGAGGAGGGAGGGGAGGAGGAGGGAGGTGAGGAGGAGGGAGGTGAGGAGGAGGGAGGTGAGGAGAGGGAGGGGAGGAGAAGGAGGGGAGGAACCCTCTGATAAAGGATATGGATATTATAAAGAAAATAAAAAATGATATTGATTAACATTATATAATAATATATAAAATATAAATAAAATATTAAAATATAAAATATTAATAATAATATTTTGAAGATGCTTCGTAAAAGATTAATACAGATAAGATATAGATAAATAATTGTATTAAGCACTTATTAAACAAAATACTTCACAAGCTGTTTGAAATAGGGGGTCTACATTTCCTATCTGGTCTGGACCTATTACCAGCTTTTCTCGGAACTGCCAAAACCAGTACAGTGGCATGCAGAAAAAGGGGGGGGGGGGAAAGAGGGGGCGAGGGCCCCAGGCATCCTTTTCAGGGAGCATTCAATCAAAGAGTGAAATTGAAATTTAAGTTTATTTGAAATGTATTGCTGTTAACTTCGTTGTGCACGCTGCCTTACAGTCCACGAGCTTGTGTGAATGGTGGATCAGTGATTCTATAAGCGAGACCAGAGTAGAGAACCTGTTACATTTAAATACTGTGCGTTTTCTGACAAGAGATCTTACTTAGGGCACTGAACTTTAATTATTATAATAATAATAATGGAGATCATTTATATAGCGCCTAATCCAAACGAGTTTGCTCTAGGCGCTTTACGGAAAGTCTTGTTCTCTCCATTTGCATCTCTCTCACTCTCTCTTTCTTTCTCTCTCACTCTCTCTACTTCTCTTTATCTCAGAGCAAATTGTAACGCAGCCTGTAAGGCGCAGTTCACAACTCACAACAGTTCACAACTCACAACTTGTATTCTAAAGTATTATAATAATATTTGAATATATATATTAATATTCATTTAATAATGAATTATAAATTTTTGTTGGTGATATGGGGACTGATAGGGATAAATTTTAATCTATTAATTTTAATTTCAATTTTTTAAATAATTTCAATTATTGTGGCTGATTTGAATAGAAAGTTCATTTCATCAGTTTTTACCTATTTAAAATGTCTTCCTTTCTTACGTTTCTCAGTACTAGGCCCTATACTTGAGCCTTGGGGCATACAATCAGGGGAGTTGACCCCGGACATCGCCAAATCTCTGCACGCCACTGGCCAAAACTACACTACATTATGGCGTAGCATTTCGATCGATACAAAACTCAATAACTTCAAACATCAATTAATTATCTCGACCTGCATTGCATCATCGACTCACATGAGGTCATCATTATTAGTAACATCGTTACACGACCACTTGTGACGTTCCAGTTGAACGCACAGCAATACAGGTGATTAATTATTTTGCTCGTTCAGTTTTTCCCAATGAATCATGTGATCGATAAGGAATCACGAGAAAACATCATAAAACATTTAAAAACGAAAAAGACAAGAAATGAAGCGAAAATCAATAACAACAACATGTGTCCAGGCGGGTGAAATTAGGTCAAAGACATCGATAACCACCAGCAAAACATAAAGTTATATGTGTTATAGGGAGAGTGAAAGTTGCGATAAGCAGCTGAAATCTTACCTGAAATAAAAGGTACTGTTGCAGTATACAAAGGTACAAGTCACCTTGCGGGCAGTATGGGGCAGATTACGGTATGACTAACAAGTCGATTGCAGCATTTAACGGCATGAAACGTAAAAGAAGACGATTATCGGACTTTAATGATCGGAAAGTCTGGATGCAGAACCGGGACCTTCATTTGTATGGTGCACCATAATCTCATATTTGCTATAATTTGAGTGTCAGTTGAAGTACTGGTTTTGCTCTTTGTGGATATGGAACAAGGCGGTCTCAACATCACTATGAGCCCCTGGGCAAAGCATTGGGATTTTCTTCCCCGTTTCAAAAACCATTGTAAATCGGCATGTATGGGGCCCCCTAAACCATTGGGGGCCCCTACGCAACTGCCCAGTGTGTCCATGCGTTAAGACAGCTCAGATAAGGACTTTGAGCAAGATGCGTTATTGAATGTGTACCATTTTGTCGTTCTTCTTGTTTTTGGTTTTTATCTCCAAAGGTTCTAAAACTAGAACTGCTCAGAGTTTATTTCGAAAGTTTTCCCTTCAATTATGACCAATACCAGCATGACATTATTGTATTGACACAGTTGCCTTTTACCTCCTTTTAAATACCCCCCCCCCTCCTCCCCTCGCCCCACGCTACGCCACTTGTGAAGACCATAATTTTCGAACACCAAATTCCTTCCTCACTCCCATCCCCTCCACCACAGAGCGTTCGAACAGCCCACTCCTCTTTAACAGACCCCCCTCCCCCCTCCCCCCGGGGCAATCAATGCACCAATACCCTCCCACTCCCCCACAATTAAGAAGTCACTGGCAGTAACAATAGACCTGCGATGACACCTGCCACGCCCAACTTCCTGTATCATTCCCCCCGCGTTCTACATTTACGATAACAAGGACAGCGAACCGACAAAAGCGCCTGGGTATTATCAGTCCTGTAATTATCACTTCAGAGCGATACTGTTCCACGAATGGCGACACCGCTTCATGTAAATGCTAAAAACAAAACAGAACAACAAAACGCCAGCAACAAAAATAACTACAACAAACAACAACAAATACTCTCATGATTCAAACCTGACGGTACATGTATTACGAAATGCTGGAAAAGAGGTCAATATTGGAGATTCTGCTTTTTGCTTTGGAAACAACCGCTGGGAGCTCGAAGGTAGTTAGTAGGTCTACAGCACTGAGTCTAACGTTTGGGAGAATGAGATGCCTTGCCTATGCGTAGTGTTGGGCTGTTCATGGTCTTGGCTCTTGTTTGTTCCAATTCCACTTTTTGCACACTTAAGAAATTCTATGTTAAACCTTTGCCGCTTTAGCATTATGACAAGGAGTTCGAATAAATCGGAATTGTAAAAGATAAGTGCCACAACGCATTTTAAACAAATGTCAAAGTGGGCATTTGTTATACCTCTTATACATATTAAAACATTTCCTGCTTTTCAGAAAATGGAGTTAGAACAAACAAGAGTCGCGAAACACTGTCATGATTCCAACTTGATAGTATTAGGAAATGTTAGAAAAGAGGTCAATATTTGGAGATTTGGCTTTTGACTTTGAAGACATACGTTGGAAAATAGTATGTAGATCTATAGCACTGAGCCTAACGCTTGACAGAATGAGGTACCAATGCGTAGTGTTGGGCTATTTAGTAAGTACTGTTGTAGTTTGTTAAAAACATTGGTGAACAGCTGCACATCTCCTTTGGGGTCCTTCTTAAAGTACGTACGCTCGAACTACAGCCAGTACCGAGCATAAGTTCTTCATCGATGTCCCCTGAAACCTGATTACATCTAAAAACTAAGCCTTTTACTGGACCCAGAGTAAGGAAAAAACGAATTGTGTGCCGATGACAACTGCCTTTTTTTTTTTTTTTTTAACATCATAGGGTCACGTGTACTTTGGCAGTGTGGAAAGTTTCATCCGAGATTACTGGGTCTCGCGTTTCATTTTAGCCGAAGTGAACCTCGGTGTCTATTTTAGGGCACAGTCACTTACTGTTTTGCCCCCTGAAACTCATTAAATCTAAAAACTACGCCTTTTGCTGACCCCAGCGTAAGAAAAACCAACAACCCGACCACACATACACATTTCTTGGAGCAGAGATAAATATTGCTGTCAGATTTCATTGCATGGTATGGGGCGTTGTGCGAAAGCGTCCATTTAATTCTAAGATGATATGTATATTTTGCATAGATTAGCGATGGACTGGCGTTCGATTCCACAGACCTAGCACTACTGATAGGGCAAGGAAGTACAGTGGGGTTACGCGAAGGAACGGAGTTGAATATTTGTAGAAATCGTACAAATGCGTAATCCTGAAAAAAAAAAAAACAACCCCAAAAACCTGGTGTTTCGTGTAACACTATTAACTCTGCTTTATATGGAGATCTCATAGATCTCGCACAGATCTAACGTCGTGGGTGTTTCCTCCTCTAAGATCCCCCAATTCCTCGCTCCCCTCCCATTAACAACACCTGTATCAGATTGAGATCTTGGGCCGACTGGTGTTCCATACTTTCTAAACCTGTTCCAGGATAGAAATTGTCTGGCCCGGCCAGGAAACCTGATCACGTGACCAAAACCTTGGCGATACGATGGATTCTTGTTCTTTACGGGATAATCGATCGTCATTTCGTCTTTTCTTTCCTTTTCTTCTCCTTATTTCCTTCGCTTTTTCTTTCTTGCCTTGCATCGTGTGTAGATTTTTGTTGTACTTTTTTCTTTCACGCATGTTTTTACCTGCGTACTCGTCTGTGATTCACTTGGATTCCATATTCAGTTCGTCTAGTTGTTTCTTTGTGTGTTTACTGTTAGCAAATCTGCCAGTTTCTGAAGGTGTAAGGGCCTGAGTGGTAGCTAGTCAGTCAGACTCTCAAGCGCTGTCTTCATGTGTATGTCTGTCCGCGTGCAAGTTCTGCTTTGTTTGTCTGTCTGTTGAACATATATTTAGTCAAGGTGGGACAAGGTGGTCTAGAGGCAAGGTGCTCGCCTCTCATGCCAAGGGTCCCGGGTTCAAAACCCGGCCGGTGCAGGCATATATATATTTTCGTGTCCCTGGTCCTATTGGGGGGGTAGGATCGATTATCTAATCTTCTCGGACAAGGACAAAAAAAATTGGAGGGCCCGTGTGCACGTTGCGCACGTTAAAGATACCTTGGCAGTTGGAAATCGTAAAGAGCAGGCCGAACTGGCCGCTGTCCGGGCAAAATTAAATAAAATTCATCCCTACTCACCCCCCTCCCCACAAAGAAAAACAACGACGACGCGCCTGCTCCAGTTATAACTGGGCTGCAATGGCACAAAGGCAAATTATTGGGATTAAAGAGTTATACAAATACAAAAATAGTTGCAATTTCATTGATTGAAATTGTCTGTATAATTATCTCTCTTATATGACCTATAGTCTGTGCATGAATTTGTTCTCTCTTTCTATCTCTCTCTCTCTCTCTCTCGTCTGTTTGAAAGTCTGTCTTTGACTATCTATTGATAATTTACGTTTTTCAACAGTCTGGGGTGACAGAGGACAAATAGGTAGACAGACAGACAAATAGACTGACATAACTAAGGGCAGAAAGTGAGATCTCTCTCTCTCTACTTACTACATAAATAATCATAAAGAGGACACAGAAACATAAAAAAAAAGAAACTTAATGAAATGAAGGGATAATTGAGACAAAAGGGGATAATTGAATGAAAGTATCATGAAAATGGAGACCATTTCCACCACAGTGGTTCTCAACCTTTTAAAACCCGTTTCCCCATACATGGCTTCATTTTCCTTACACAAGTGGTTCTCAAGTTGCCAGGCCACATTCTTCCTCTTGCCATCTCAGATTGCCTGAACCCCTACCCCCTTTGGGGGCCAAGACAGTAGGTGTAGGTATGCCCCGCCACCTCCCCACATACACCCACCCAGAGGGTGTTCGTTCTGATGCCACCGCTTTTATTGTGAATAAAGGAATTTCCACGCTGTTGTTTCCATGGAAACTGGCCTAACAAGTTTCTATATTTACTCTATTCGGCTACTGTACCAGAGGGACAAGAATAAAAGTACAAAGGACGCTTATTAAGAGGACGGGAAAGGGTTAAGCCATAGATCAGTGCACAAAACAGTTATGAGATTGTCCCCCGGGAAATTTGTTGTGGCGCCATTGTCCTGCCCTCAAATGGCATTGTGAGTTTTTTCATAGTTATTCGGTCAGATTATTATGTATGTAGTGCGTAGGCTCCGAGCGGGGGAGGTGGAGGAGGGGGGGGGAGGGGAGGGGCGAGAGAGTGACAAAGAGACAAGGGGAGAGCAGATACAGGGACAGACAGACTGAGACAGAGAGAGAAAGAGAGAGACAGTCAGACAGACAGAAACAGAGGCGAAGAGAGACAGACAGACAGACGGACAGAGACACAGAGAGAGAGAGAGGGGGGAAGGGAGAGAGGGAGACGGAGTAAGAGACAGAGAGAAAGAGACGGAGACAGGGAGAGAAGGAGGGAGAGAGACACACAGAAAGAAAGAAAGGCAGAGAAAGAGAGATAAAGAGAGAAAGTGTGACAAAGAGAAAAAGACACACACACACACACTCTCTCACACACACAGCGAGACAGAGCGAGCGAGAGAGAGACAGACAGACAGAAAGACAGAAAGACAAAAAAGAGAGACAGACAGACATAAAAAGCAGTTTCATAAATCAACATGTAATGACAAATCGTACATCACAAAGGTAAAGTGACCCTTTCCAATTCCATCAACAGTAATTGCTTCTTTAAGCGGCAATATCTTCCTGCGCCACGTGAGACCCAAAGACGCTATGGATTTTCATTGGTCTGGTCTACATGAAAGGTAAGGGGCAATTCTTAAAGTATGTTCGTTCAAATTTAGGATTTTTTCCACGTACACTTTTCATTCGCTTGACCTCAAAACCAGCCCCATACGCTTGGTGGTATAAGCGTACAACCATGAGAATAAAGAATGTCCATACTGAGGCCTTGATGCTTGAAAACTTTAAGTATCATTTTGCATTAACTTTTTGGACTTGTTTGTGTTTAGGTCTTTATTTTAGGAGGTTCGCTGCCCTTGGCATTTACACCTCACTTTTCTTGTTGTGGTAGGGATGAGTTTTTTAGAATTTTGCCCAGGCGGCCTTGTACGGCCTGCTCTTCATGGTTTCCAACTGCCAAGGTATCTTTAACGAGTGCAACATGCACACAGGCCCTCCGAATTTTTCGTCCTTATCCGAGAAGACTAGGTGCTCGATCCTACCTACCTTAGGATCAGGGACAGGAAAATGTGAGAAAAATCCCAAAAATTCCAACATGCCTGCACCGACTAGGATTCGAACCCGGTACCTTCGGCATGAGAGGCGAGCACCTTGCCTCTAGACCACCGTGTCCCCTTTTTGGACTTTTTCATTAGGTACATGGACTATAACATAGTCCCACTTTTAATTTTATAAAGCCCTACAACTTTTTAGTGGAAAAAAAAAAATCATAAATATAACCACATTTTTTAATTCAGTGCTGTGGCTGAAAATAGTGAAAAGTGAACGTGCTCTCCCGCCCACCCCTCTCCACACATGTACACTTTTCACACGCTAAGGTCTACCCTTTTCCAGCCCATGTACTTTATGTACGCGCCCTAGGTTAAATAATTAAGGGGAAATAACTACAATCATTGAAATGGAAATGGTCTGTAACTCGAGCTTTGTGTGTTATTGTCACGGGAAATAATTCTGGCTGAATTCATCTATGCCAGGAGCTCACGTGCAAAACGTGACCACGAAATATTTGATGAGTAAGATAAATGCGGTTTTGAGTTTCAGTTAGAATTTAACGTCAAAAAAATATGGCAAAAGGAAAAAAGCTATATTATGTTGCAAAGCCTCGCGAAAGAAATAATTTAAAAGTCAAGAAAGACAAATCGAACTTTCGGTTAACGACCTTAGTTCGTATTTTATTCCTCCGTGTTTTGCACACATGAAAAATTCGATGTTAAATGTTTTGCGGCTCCAGTATTATGATAAAGAGTTAGAATAAATCGGAACTGTGAAACAGCTTGATAAGTGCCACAACGCATTTTAAACAAGTGTCAAAGTGCGCAATTGTTAGGGGACGTTCAAATATAATCTTACACCTTTTTTGGGACTTTTTGACCCCCCCCCCCTTCTTACATTTGCTTCTCCCCCCCCCCCCCCCCCAATCCCGTAATATTACAATGATACATGTAACAATTATACATTGCACACGTTACTTTTTCTTACAAATGAGGGAAAAATGAGACTCATGTCAAAGTCAATGTCAAAATTGACTTAAATTAGTTATCATCAGCAAAGGGGTTTTTCATCATGTAAATGTCAAAGATATTTCTAAAAACAGGGGCATCTGCTGAGCTATCTTGAAAATCCGGGATTCCTTTTTATATTCTCACCTCACCAAAGTGTAATATTACATTGGTTCAAGACCCCCCCCCCCCCATTTCTTACACTTTTCTTACAGGAGCCAAACACCCCCCCCCCCCTCCGAGGCGTAAGATTATATTTGAACGTCCCCTTATGTCTCTTCCACATATAAAAAGATCTCCAGTTTTCGAGAAAATGGAGATAAAACAAACAAGAAGTAAGGACGCGACAGAGAGGCTGAATAAACCAAGGTAAAAATAAAAGAACAGTGAAGAATTCTACAACGCAAAGAAAAAACGTCAAAATTGGGCAAAAAGAAAGATTTGTATGTAGCGAAGCCCCGCGTAAGAAATAATACCCAAACAATACAATGCAAACTAACAGAGAAGACAGAAAATCTTCGAGCTTCCTTACATTGTCAGACGGACGTGCTTTTGTGCTGCTAACCAAGCAAGAACTCGCAGATAGGTCCACATCTTCTGTTTCGATTCTATAAATTTCCTATTGAAATCTTTTATTGTCCCATTGTTTTCTCTGTTCCATTTTTCTTTTTCTGTTGGTTTTTTTCTTTTTTTCCCTTTTTTTTTTTTTTTTTCTCAAAGGCAACGGCCGAAATATTGAACATTTTCTGTCTTCTCTTTTAGTTTGCATTGTATCGTTTGGGTATTATTTCTTACGCGGGGCTTTGCTATATACAACTTTTTATTTTTGCCCAATTTTGACATTCCTTATAGCCTTGCTGCGACCCCAGAGTTTTTCTGTGGTTTTTATAATATTTCGGCAAAGAAATAACATTAATTTTGAGTTTGATTCGGCACGACAAGGGCCTGTTTGCTCCCTTCAGTTTCTTCTGTAGCTTTTTACTCTGAGTCGATTTGCAGTCATTCACACTCTTATAAATAAAATAAGAGTGGAACCCGAGACACAGAATACCGAGACGGACCATTCCTTCTTTCACTATTATGTCCACAACTTGCGCGCGTATAAAGACGGTGAGTACTACCCACAGAGCTCTGTGGTACTAGTCTTTTTCGTTCGAATATGAAGGGGGTGTGGGGGGGGGGTATTGTTGCGTTGTTGACATGGATGACACGCGCGCAAGTCGACGGACAGAATTTGGCGAATTGAACCTCTCGGTATCCTGTGTCTCGGGATGGAATTAAAAATAGAACACGGAAAGAAACGTGGAATTTCTAGATTCAACACAATACGTTATGCATGAATGGTAGGGATTACTTTCCATGCAATTTGAGTTATTTGACGCAATTTACTGTCTGTAAGTCTAGTCGCGCACCGGACGATTTTTAGTCCACCGGCTGGCAGTGCAGGCCGAGCTTTCAATTTATATTTTGACAAGCTGCGGTCCCCGGCCCTGCCCGGGATAAATCGGTTTGAATATAAGTTTCAGTTCTGGGTGGTTATTATGGACCTGCTTCATCTTGTCTGTTCCTATTTGTTTATTTTATTTTGGTTTGTTTGTTTTTAATTAGAATCTAAGTCTTACTGCTCTGCCTTTGTGAGTTGACACCCTGCGCATCCCGTACAATAGCTTGATTTGCGCACGGGTTAGATTTAGGGCTATTGATTGCACAAAATGCCAAAAACACAGTAGATAGATCTAGGCCAAGACTCCAGATCTAAACACATCTAGATCTATACGGAAGAAGATTCTATGCACTGCTTAGTTGATTTTTAAGTAGATGGAGGTAGATTTCTACATCTAGGGCTATTGATTGCACAAAATGCTAGATCTAGATTAGATCTAGTGTGTTTCCGAGTTTCCGGTCCATTCAATCTACAAAATTTTAATTATCTCTTTTACACTTTAATTTCGTATTCTTTTCTTTAAATTTTAATTCTCACTGATGCAGAGCTCTATAAGACACATTGGGGGTGGGGGAGAGGGGGGCACTTCCAAAATTATGTAAGAGCTCACGTTTACACACAGGCATTATCCTAATGAGTATTTTTTTTAAAAATCCATTCATTTCCTAACAACGATGCCAATTTGATAATTGCCAATACCCTTTCAGCCCTGCCTGACTACACCCCCACCTCCCCTCCCCCCTTTCTACTGTGGATCTTTGGACCAGCCAGGCTCTAGCTATGAGGTCAATCGTGTGTTGGTTTAATTTTATCTCCACAGAGCTCAAGTCATGGCGTCACGACACATTAGCGAGTCCTTTCACGTAATCTAGTGATGGGATTCACGGGACTTCATTAGCAGCGAACAAAAAAAAAAATAAAAATAGCCGTGACGTCACTCACCGAAATGACTCGTTTCTCGCCGTTTGTTTAAGCTGACGTCACAGAAGCCAAACTGCTTACTCAATTTGGGGGGGGGGGGTGGCTGTTGTTAGATGAGCATGGTATTTCACATGAGTTTCAAGGGACCTCACTCGGCAGCCAAATTTTTAATAGTTGGATTTCATTCTGTCTTGACGTCACCACCCAACAAGACAGCCCATCAAACTCGGCTAGTCAGCGCCGGGCCTTACAGATATCTACTGTCATAGTCCAAGACGGTCTCCAGCAAACAGTCTTTCTATCGCCCCCCAGGACCGGATATGTCTCTGTCTCTTCTTTCTGTTTTCCCCTTTTTCTGAGTACTCTCCCTCCCTCCTCAGACTCTCTCTCTCTGTCTATGCTTTGTCTGTCTGTCTGTCTCTTTCTCAGTTCTCTCCCTCTCTCTTTGTTTCTCTCTTCCTCTTTGTCTCTGTCTTCCCCCTTTCCTTCCCCCTTCTTTCTCTCCCCGTCTTTGCAAGCCCTCAATCTCCCCTATCTCTTTCTACGCCCCTCTCTTTAACCTTCCATTCTCTTTCAAAGTCTCTCCGTCTCCCTCATCTCCCTCCCTTTCCTTCTTTCTTTTTTTTTAAACCTCTGCTCCCCCCCCCCCTCATCTTCCTCTCTTTCTCTCCCATCTCTCTCTTCCTATCCTTTTCTCTCTCTTGTAATAATCTCTCCCTCTCTCCTCTTTCTCCCCCTCCCTCTCTCGTACACTCACCTACACACGTACACAGTCACATAATATTCTCCTAAGATCAAGACCATCTTGCGTTTACACAAAGACCGAAAACGCTGCCAGTTTAACACAAAAACGGACGCCAAAAAGTTTGGCCATTTCACTCTCCACAGTAACATCAAGTTTTATGGCCACGCGACCACGGCGGCACGTGATGTTCTGAAACTGACACCAAACCAGGCCACCTAGAAGCGTCACGTGGGCTTGACCTATTTACCTTTGCCTCGCGCCGAGAGTAAGTAGAGCTAAAAATCGTAATCACATTTTGTCACGAAAACATTAAATTTAAATATCAAAAAGTAGGTTTGCAGTTTCCAGCTTAAGTTGCAGCTTACCCATAAACTACACCCGCTCCCACGGTGTATGTGTGGGCAGTTGTCTCCAGCGCACAAAAAAGGGTACATAGTGGGAGGAGAGTAGCTGGGGAGCGTACGTGAGCTTTTCAATTATGGTAATTAAAGTTTTTAAAAAGTTTGGTTTGGTTTACTTCTTTTTTTTTCTTTCCCCAGCAAATTAAGTTCGGTATGCTATGTAAAAAATAATGTCTCTAACTAATGAAACAGTGACATGCAGAATCTAAAGACCTGACATGCATGGCTGTCCAGTTTTCTGTGACATTTGAAACACGTCATCCGTTCAATCAATGATATGCGAAATGTCATCTGAAGATCTGATATGCATGCCAGTTCAGTTTTTCCGTGGCATTTGAAACATGTCAACTGTTCAGACAATGACATGCAAAATGCCAGAACATATGACATTATTTCACATCATTTATCCAATGAATGACACGCAAAATGTCATCTGAAGATCTGATATGCATGACAGTCCAGTTTTTTCCGTGGCATTTCTAACAATGACTTGCAAAATTTTGAAATTTCCAAAAGTAAAGGCCTTATGATGGACATTTGACATTTGTCCGGTGTGGAGGGGGGGGTGGGGTGGGGGGTGTTGGGGGAGGGGGAGAGGTCGGGGTTGGGGTTGGGGAAGGGGGTATTTGGGACGAGGAGGGGCAATGGCGGGGGGGGGGGAGGGAGGGGAGGGGAGGGGGGTTATAAATAGCACAAATAGAGCTTTAGCACTTGTTGGACAGCCGCTAATCCAAATTAAACGGTAGAGACGAACTAGAAAATAGCTTTTCAGAACATGACAGGGAATATCCAAAGTTTGCTTTGAGAATGGTGTTTCACCTTTGTTTTGACGGAAATTTCCGGCTTTGTAATAAGCTATGGCACCACTTACAACAACCACTTTGATAAAAGCATTATATCTCTGATAGGTGCTTCTGTGCTGCAATACAAGCAAGAACTTTTGCAGCTAAGTAGACATTATTCTATATAGATTCTACATATTTCATATTCAAATCTGTTACCGGTATTGTTCGATTATTTTATCTGTTCAATTTTTCAATTTTGTTTCTATTTTGACACTTCTTTTTTTTCCCTTGAAGAAGGCTGTTGCCGAAATATTGGCCATTTTCTGTCTTCTCTTGTGGTTTGCGTTTCATTGTATCGTTTGGATATTATTTCTTACGCGAGGCTTTGCTACATACAACTTTTCTTTTTTGTCAAATTTTGCCTTGCTGCGAGCCCACAGTTTTTCTGTGGTTTTTATATTTCGTCATTCTCTCATTATGGGATGCATGCCCTATCATGAGAAGGCATTAATTAATATTCTCAAAACTTTAGATACAATAACACATTTTTTGTCTGTTTGAATACTTTATGAAGCTCTGAGAATTTTTTTATTATAATGAATATGATTACTAGTCGAGCCAGCAGAAGGTCAGAAAGTGTAACAACAGATCAGTTCCGCCGACAACCCGACATCGTAAAATTAATGAGGCGAAGAACGGCCTTTCCGATCATACTTTTTGATTTTACTCGACAAAAATGAGACGTGATCCGGTCTAAATCTTATTATCAAAAAGAACTGGTGGCAGGAGAATTTTTTTGTGATGCAATTTTGACCCCATTTTTGCTGGACGCCACAACTAAACGACAGTTTCAATAATTATAAAGTTAATTTTCGTAAGTGTCACCTAATATAGCCCAATCGCTTTTGTATCGCCGGATTGTGTTGATTCAAGTTTCAGATAATTATATTAAAATGAAAAGCTATAAAATTATAAAATATGGCGATCTTTGATTTGGCTCCCCGTAGTAAGCCCACAGCACCGGAGACGATGTATTAATAAGCGTTCAATTCGGTGCGCAATTTCCTTACCAGAAATGAGTGAGTAGTGCTCTGGTGGGCATGAAATCTATTGTAAGACTGTAGAACATGGGAAGCTTTCTAGACTAAAGGCCTGTTTACACTGGTAGGTTTCAGGAATAGAAAAAAGGAATGGGGGACTGTGTGGGAAGAACTCTCCTGGATTTCTGACTTTTGTTTTCCGATTTCCCCATTCGAAACATGACCAAAACAAATGATGCGCATCGTTTCTCATTCAGAAAACGGACCAGTGTAAACAAACAGCGTTTTGAAGGGGGAAATCATAAAACAAAAGACGGAAAGCCGGGAGAGTTCCTCCCACGCAGTCCCCCATTCCTTTTTTCTATTCCTAAAATCTACCAGTGTAAACAGGCCTTAAAAAGTAAAAAGAGAGAGAAACATAGAACGGTGAATTCACAGGTTTCTCCCGGATAATGCCGGGAACTTCATCTAGTTTCATAAAAATTATTATGCTTAGCTTGCAGGCGCGTCGAGGAAAATATTGGAATACTTTCTTCTGCACAGCTCAGAAGAAGCTGAAGAAAAAATGGTTTACAGCATATTCATGACATTTATGGAATCACTATTTAAAACTCACGTGCAAATATGTACAAATTAAAAAACAACAGAACAAAACCTGATATTCATGCGTGCTCAGTTTTCTGTAGTGTACGAAACATGTCAATCAGTGCTCAGTATTCTATATTTGGAAGGCTTTCTCATCCATCAACAAAGATTGTGTACTGATTTATTTATGAGCAATCATTTGATTACCTAACGCAGTCTTTGGGATATCCATAAAGCATGTAGCTAGCTTTTTTTTTGGACATTTTTTCCACGCCTTCAAACGCTTTTCGTACACTTCGTACGGGTTAAAATAATATTTCTCTAATGCTCTCTCGTAAAATGTGATTTTGCAATTCTATCATTTCTATCATTTGTCGATACGATACGATTGCTCTTTAATTAATCATTTCTCTCTCTTTGTTTCTCGCTCTCACTCTGTCTGTCTGTCTGTCTGCCTGTCTCTCTCTCTTTTTCTCTCTCTCTCTCTTTCTCTCTCTCTCTCTTTCTCTCTCCTTTCAATTTTGTCTTACTTTTTAATAAATAAAACATGCCAAGTAATTACTGAAGCAAACAGATTAATCGAATACATATTTCAGTCATCAATATCCCTACAGTAACCTGCGACAGAATGCTCTACATTTCACGTTGATATCGATGCTGGTGCTCCAATTAGATGATAGTATTATTATATCAGTCCTGTGGGCGTGTGAATCCATCTCTTGTTGGGCATGGGCTCAACTAAACAGAGCAATAGAATACTTAATGAACATCGATACTACCAGTGTTGGAATACTAATGAAAATCGTGCTGAGAAAACTCATTAGAGTGTTAAAAATGTATGTGGTCAACGAATACTCTTAATCGATGTTCACAACATCCTGAATAATTCTCATTATTAGCAGCTCGTATATAATAGATCAGATATCTCTTGATATGATATTGCAGTTTATTTTATCTCACGTAAATCGTCAGGTATTTGCTACATTGTTATATGTGGACTTTTGCCCTCTCGAGAGAAAATGAGGACTGAAGTCTGGTCGGCAAAAGGGCTAAAACACATGAAACATTACGTCACAAACATATATCTCAAAAAAGTTTTTAACCGATTGGAATGACACTTATACATAATGAAATTAGGAGTGGGAGAACCACTTTCATCATAAAACCTCAATATATGCAAAATGTCACAAAAACAATACGGCAAATACCCCTCGATATCATGTTTGATAAACTCTCGTATTTAGTTCAAACCGTCCAGCTTCCAGTGTCGCATGAAAGTGTCCAGACACAATGTCTTCAGTTTCACACCGGTCGGAATTCGAACCCGGTAGGCTACCTTCGGCATGAGATGCCAGCACCTTGCCTCTAGGCCATCGTGTGTAGGCATGTTGGAAGTTGTTGTTTTTTTTTCTCTCATATTTTCCTGTTCTGTGGTAGGTAGGATCGAGCACCTGGTCTTCTCGGATAAGGACGAAAAAATTCGGAGGGCCCCGCACGTTAAATTTACTTTGGCAGTTGGAAATCGAAAAGAGCAGGCCAAACAGGCCGCTTCCCGGACAACATTCTAAAAAACGAACCCCTAGCACAACAAGAAAAATATTAAAAAACAAAAGAAGAAAAGTGAGGTGCAAATGCCAAAAGGCAGCGAAACCTCCTAAAATAAAGACGTAAACGCATCTCACGCCCAAGAATAGCAAAAATTACTAAAACAGTGAAACGCGTTCCTGTACAACTAGAACATCGCTGATATACCAGTACTTGAGATGGCTGACGACCTCTTTGCAGAGGGATCTCTTCCTCTGAAGATCTCCTGCAGTCTCGCTCTCATAAAAGCTTCACTTTTAAATATACTGCATTGTAGTTGGCCCGGTGACCGGGGAAAACACAGATGTAATTTTTCAAGTTGAGTTTAATGTGTAAATTCAGGCGCAGGTGGAAATTTCCAATCATACTTTCAAATTCTACTCGAATTTCCGGCTCAAAATGTCGGTACACTTTCTTCTGTTCAACTCAGTTGTGGCTCAAAATCAACTTAGCGAACTCCAAGACCTTTTAACATATTATGCCCAGGTACCACGTACACCTTTATGTCTTTCTATGCGTAATATGATACTGTACAGAATTTAAAACTCAACGGTTAAAAAAGCCTTTCATGATGACATCGGAGGACTTACTCCCTTTATTACCGTATATGGTTCTTTTCCATATCTGATACGTGACTCCTGACTGCCCGAGGTCCTAAATTTGGAATAATTTTTAATTAATTATCGATAAAAAAATTATTTTAAAAAAAGAAATGCCCAGACCTGAAAAAATTACACGTGAAAGATAGTTCTTTTTGCTACTATGTCTATTCCTTTGACATGAAAGCGAAGTATCGTAATTTTGTAATAAATGAAAATAGGCCTAAAAATATCGAATAATGCTTTCTCCTCTACAATGATGACCTCCCTCCTGCCTTTGTTTTGTTTCGACTTTAGTACCGTGCATGTCATAAAAAGTAACCATATCAAGCTTGGTGCGCAGTGTCCTGGCGCGCATGAGTTCTGAAACAGGACTGCAGACTATTTTTATTGTAAGAGAGAGAGAGAGAGAGTACGTCATCGAATAATGCTTTCTCCTCAACAATCCAACGGTTGCCTCACTCCTGCCTTTGTTTTGTTTCGACTTTAAACTTCTGGTTGCGTTTCAAAGTTTGAAGGCATGAGTTTCTGTGCCGTCTGCCTTATGCACGATACGGCCCTGCGGGTGTTACTGTGCCAGTTGTGAGATGTTTTCTTCCTAGATCTACATAATCTGTGTGCTGATTGTGCGTGTTGTTTGCAACCCGTTCTTTGAACGGGCCCTTACACTAGTACTAAATATGTTAACAACAACTTGATCATTTGGACTTAGTTTTACAAGGTTCGGCACGTTTCGGCCTACAGAATCTATTCCTGAGCACTACGGTGTTCACTGTTAATGATTCATAGTCGCGACAGCAATTTTGTTCATCAACGGAACTGTCATCGGTGTAATGGACGGTCTACCCACTAGGGTTGACGTCTGATCGGCCATAACTGTCACTCCGTCAGTCACGTATCCACGTATCCGTGACGTAATACAAGCAAGTAGGTGGGACAAAGTGATGACGTCAATAGAAGGCAATTTCCGTGTGATACTCTGGAATCGGAAGGTCAGAAATGCTACAAAGCAATACAGTGACATAGTTATTAATCTTCATCCTACGCGCATCGTGGACTGATGACGCCGTGAGTCAAGAGTATTTTGTCTCTTTTTATCGTGAGATGTGAAATAGAAAGTTCAACGAGAACGCCCACACTAGCGAGATTGAAACAAGTACGTCTCACTAATTTGGGTTGGTCAAAATTGTTCTCAGTTAGCTCAAGAGAGACCTCGCCCAATGAGTCAAAACAGTCGCAGACCAATAAGGAGAACATATCCAAAAGAAATAAAAATGGAAGAAATTGGGAAAGCATTCACGTTTTCAGATTATATCAAATCCTTCGCCAGGCCAAACAAGAAACAAATGCTAAACATATCTGAAAATGAATAAAAGAATATGCGACTTTGGAAATAATCATGATTGTGGTTTTTCCAATACCCGATTTTTTTTTTTTTTAAATCAGCGCACATTTTAATGATAATTTATATGACTCTACTAGTAGACAACCCGCGACTCCACTGGCCAAGTGCAGAAATTAGATTTCGACTCACACTTAATCTCTTAGTATTGTTTTGATCGGCACTGTTTTTTCTCTCTCTCCCCCAATATCTCCTTTTCTATCCACCCCCCCCCCCCTGCTCGTCCCTCCAAATGTAATTAATTGTCAAGCTGACCGCGTGTCCAATACAGTTTTCCATGCATTGGGCTGATCGGAGGGAGCCAAAAAAGTTCATTATATTTTACCGCCACAGCAACATTTTTAAAAGATGACCTGAAACTTCGATGAACACAGTAGTTCGATACAACGATTGGGTTAGACAGTTTGACATCTGAGAAAATTGATTTTATAATTTTTGAAACAGTTATTCAGGCTGCCGCGTTGCGGAAAAAAAGGCCAAATTACATCATAAAGAACACTCCCGCCACTAATTTTTTATATACATAACTAGTTGAGGTCCCCAGCATTATCCGGGAAAAACTTGTGAACTCACCGTTTCATCTCTCTCTCTCTCTCTGTCTCTCTCTCTGTCTCTCTTTGTCTCTCTCTCTGGTCTAGAAAGCTTCCCATAGTCTAATTCTACAGTCTTACTACAGATTCCAAGGACACCTGATCACTTCGCACTCATTTCTGGTAGGGAAATTTGCGCGCTCGGAATTGAACGTGTGTTAACACCGTTTCCGGTGCGGTGGGCTTACTACAGGGACCCAAAACAAAGATCATTGTAGTGCACATTTTTACAACTTTTTATTTAAAAATACCTGAAACTTGAATCAACACAATCGGTCGATACAAAAGCGATTGGGCTGGACTAGTTGTTACATGAGAAAATTAATTTTATAATTTTTGAAACTGTCATTTAGGCTGTAGCGTCGAGAAAAATTGGGGCAAAAACCTGCACCAGAATGAATTATTTCCGCCACTATTTTTTTTATAATAACTAAATAAGATAAGATAAGATAAGATACCTCCTTCCTGTCACTTGTGGGTCATTTTTTACTCACTCGGGCAGACAGATTATGCCAGACCACGTGTTCAGGTGGAAAAAAATTGATGAGTAAAGAAATTAAAAAATTATAGTCAATGGTGAAACGTGGTGCATCAATGAATGCTGGACGATTACACAGAGTTTCAATTCTCATGAATGGAATAGTTTATTTTTAGAAGCTTCATTGTGTACTGTCTGGGCAAGAATTCACCCAGATTTATCGGGCAGAGGTTAACGCAACAATTCAAATGTCAGGCGGACCCCGCTGAGCAGAGCTGTATTGGCGTGTAAGTGTAACTCACTCGTCTGAATGCGAGAGTTATTTTTGTTCTTGATTTGAGAAATAAATTTGTGCACTAAATTGACGGGGTCAGAATTAGGTGGGATCTCAGTGCACATTTCGACTGATTTTGAGAAAAAAAGCAAAAGAAAAACAACAAAGCATTTCAGTACAAATATTTTCAAATATTTTCATGATTTACTAGAAGAGTTGATGTCAGTATTGCAAACGTTTATCAAATTCGTTTGGTTTGCACAAAATTTAATGATGGGAGGTTTTTTCGTTGTTGTTTTTTTTCTTCTCAAAAGCAGCCAAATCGCACTTAAATCCCTTCTGATTGTAACACTCTCAAATGTAAAACAAAATCACTGGTCTTGGCATGAAACCGTACAAGTGTGTTCGCACAACTGTAGATGACAACCAATTTTTGCCAAATATTCTTTGAACTCCTTGCAGAACAATAGTTTTTCTTCTGTTGATTAAGACGGAATCGTATTTTAACTATTCTGCTTTGTAATTAGGCCACGGTCCCCTTACACTTTGCGTGGCCGTGTGTCCTCGCAGTCCCGACAGTAGATTGGTACCTTGATTGAAAACTGTTGGTTGGCATCCGTCAGTCTCGGAAGACTATGGGCTTGTGCTCTGGATGTCTGGACGTTTCAGTCTGGTGTAGCGTCGTGTGTGGCTGGACAAGCCTATCCGGCAGGAGTGATTTTATTTTTTCCGTACGAGCTTTAACAGATTCAGGAGCGAGGCAGCAACAGACCCAAAAACACAGGTCAGTTCCAACACATCTCAGGGATTTTCGGTGACGTTCAGAGTCATATCAGGCACAGTCCAGAGATTGCAGCACCCATGATAGTGTTCGATAGCACGAGAAGTCCCTTAGCCGATGACCCAAATTTGCTAAAGGTTTGGGGGTGTGTTGCTGCCCCGCTCCTGAATTTGCTAAAGCTCGTACGGGAAAAAAAATCACGCATCCGGGAGCGACAGTCCCTTCCATAGATGGTGCAGCCAAGAGATGTCGCTGGTTTGTCTGTTTGGGCGCGTGTCTTTCTACTCTTCTGCATTGCCTCCGGCTTGTTGCATGAGTGTCTCTTCACACAGTGAGAGACCTTTGCTTCACTGACTGCCTCCAGCGTGTTACGACTGAGACAGCGGCTTCCCATGACTTCGCTTTGATGCCCAGGGCCTGCTGGTCCCTCCTGGACACATCCTTGTAGCTCAGGCGGGGTCTGCCTGATGGACGTTTTCCCACAGCTAACTCAATATTTGTGCCCTAAACAGTGGCATCAAATGTTTATAACCTAATTCATTTGTCTGTATATCGATTGACTAAAACCGTTGGCGGGAGGGCTTATTACCCAAATCTCATCTGTCGAGTTAATAAATTGTACGTTAAAGGTCTACTGGAAAAAAAAGAAGCGATAGTATGACCAGTTTTTATTTCTTGTATTTTTTTTTACCACTCACTGACCCGGTCGATGAAAATGAAGAACTAAAAGAAGCAGTTTGGGGTAAATTAAAAATGATCAGTTTCCATACGACATCGATTTTGCAAAATCCTGAAAATCACACGGATTGATTCCTAACTGAGCACAGCTAGGAAAGAAAATACGTATTAGAAAAAGTCATACTCGGTGGAATAATAATTAATAAATCTATGCCTTCAAGTAGGTAAATGAATAAATAAAACAGATGAAGTAGGCCTATGAAGTAGGATGTCGTTCAAAGAGAGAGAGAGAGAGAGAGAGAGAGAGAGAGAGAGAGAGAGAGAGAGAGCGAGAGAGAGAGAGAGAGAGAGAGAGAAAACAGAGAGGGGAGGGGAAGGGAGAGAGTTAAAGAGTGAGAGAGAGAGAGAGAGAGAGAAAACAGAGAGGGGAGGGGAAGGGAGAGAGTTAAAGAGAGAGAGAGAGAGAGAGAGAGAGAGAGAGAGAAAACAGAGAGGGGAGGGGAAGGGAGAGGTTAAAGAAAGAGAGAGAGAGAGAGAAAGAGAGGACGGGCGACACAGTGAGGAAGAGAGGGAGAGAGACAAGGAGAGAAAGAGAGAGAGAGACAGGCAGACAGACAGACTAACCGACAGAGACAGACTAGGAGGGGGAGAGAGAGAGAGACAGACAGACAGACATACTGACAGACAGAAGAAAGCCTATAATTATACCAGAACATTCGTGACACATCTGGAGTGAAAGAGCAAGTTTAAGAGTGAAAACAGAACATGTCTTTGCCATATCACGATAACACTGACAGAACAATTCTTTTACTAAAAAATCGAAACAAAAAAAGTCTTTCTTTTCCGGGTTTCTTTTCGTTTTCATTGCTGTTTCATACTGCAATATCAACATTTCAGTGCTATATAACAACAACAATGACAACGACAATTCCGACAAGCGCTCAGAGTTTTTAAACCACCACAGCAACGAGATAATTAAGGCGTCCCTGGCAACACATAAAAACTATATAATAGATAATTAAAGTGTCCCTAGCAACACATAAAACAATCTAATCAGCAGGAGAAAAGTGTCAGAACTGAGTTATAAATTCTCGTCGTGACTCGAGATGAGGATATCATTTTCAGGTATCGTTCTCAAACCCCACTTGAGGTGTCCGCAGGGCATGGTATTGATTTTTTTTTTCCATTCTGTGGACGCTAAAAAGTAAAATTCGAAGATCTATGACTCTTGCTAAATTTAACTGGCCAAGGTCGTGAAAAGGTCAGTTTGTATAGGTGTATGCGTGTGTGCATGTGTTGGGGGGGGGGGGGAGAGAAGAGGTCTCAGGGGTTCTAAGAAGAATTCTGGGACAGTTCCAAGATAGAATCCCTCACTAGCCATCATCTAAAGTGGCAAGGTAAAGAGTTCTACATATATTTTCTGTTGTTGTTTTTTCTTCTTTTTTAACATGTCAAACTTTGAAAATCGTCACTGCTCTACGCTAATAGCATAAGTCATTTTTCACTTTTGAGACATCAAGAAAACAACTAATTTTTGTTTCCTGTAATTTGATGACTTATGCCATTATGATTCTGTTGGACTGTTACATTTTCCCAGTGGCGCATTTCTTGTTCTATAATTATTATCTGATGGCCCTCTGGCTCAGGAATGCAGTGAACCTTCAGTTGCCTTTTGGCATAGGTCTGACAATTGACATACGCCATTATTGTAGACCAGTGACGATATTCTAATCTACAGACTGGGATGATGGTTGGCTAGAAAAAAAAAACAACAAAAGTGTGGTACAAGCCGAAACACAGAATACGGAGAAGGACCATTCCTTCTTTCACCATAATTATGTCCACTGATTGCGCGCGTATAAACACGGTGATGTACTACTCACAGAGCTCTATGGTACTTACAAAATTTCACATCGAGTCCGTTTGATACTTTGACACGCAGTGGAGAAGGCCTGTAGAAGTAATGATTAGTGTGTAACTCAGTTCAGCCAAACAGTGGAGACAGAACCTTGCCAATTTAGGTGGACGCGACGATAGTGAGGATGTCTATCGGAAACGAAGACGTGATCTAACCTCTGGCATAATAGCATCCGAGATACAGGATACCGAAACAGTTCAATTCGCCAAATCCCGTCCGTCGACTTGCGCGCGTATCATCCATGTCAACAATGCAACAATTTGCATCACACCCCTTCATAACTGAACGAAAAAGACTAGTACCACAGAGCTCTATGAGTAGTAGTCACCGTGCTAATACGCGCGCAAGCTGTGGACATAATTATAGTGAAAGAAGGAATGGTCCGTCTCGATATTCTGTGTCTCGGTTGACATACAAGATTAGTCTACTAAAATTGAAACAACTTGTCCAGTGGTCATATATCAGCCTCCCCCCCCCCCCCGACCGCCCCACTCCCTACCCCTCTTTCTCTCTCCGGCCATGACATTGTAGATGAGCTACCAATTCTTACCGAGACTTGGTCAGAAACAACCAACTGTCGTAATAATACACCGTTTCGATAACCACTATTTTCTGCGGAATACAGCGTTTTGTCAGATGATAATGAATAATTTTCTTCCCATCACGGCCCCTTGTTGATTTTAAGTTCAGCTTTTCCAGCTATTTGCGCAGGCCTTAATGAAACGGAAAGCGGTTTTTCAACACAGAAATAATTGATTTTTTTTGGTGGAGACTTCTGGGATTACAGGGCACACACTTCATAATTGTTCAGGCCTACAAGTCTCGGCCGCTTGATTTCCTTGAAAAGGGGCCTTTCATAAACTACCTAGTAGCTCCGACTGGAGGTGGGGGAGGGGTGGTGGAGGGGAGGGGAGGGGAGGTTGTTACTTCCAGCGTAAGAGAAGCGTACATGAGAGTGTGTGTATGTGGGGGGGGGGGGTCTGGTCAGCATACGTACGGTTTTCAATTGTGGTAAGAAAGTGGGGGGTGAGGGTAAGGACAAACGTATAAAAAGCATATGGGGAAAAGCGGGGTGGGGGGGGGGGGGTGGCGGGGGGAGGTCAAACGTATGAAGGGCATATGAAGAAAAGGGAGGCGGGGGGAGGTGGGGGGCTATATAGCCTATTTTCGAAAACTGTAGAAGTGTAACCATTTCAGGAAAGGAAATGAGATGATATGCCCAGTTATCCAAAGCCTCAGTCAAAAATTTGGCAAAAGGAAAAAGTTGTGTATAGCAAAAGCCTCGAGTAAGAAATAATACCCAAACGATACAATAAAACGCAAAGAAAAATAGAAGACAGAAAATGGACGATATTTCGGCAACAGCTTTCTTCAAGAAAAAAAAAAACAAAAACAGAAAAATATGGAAAATTGAACAGATAAAACAATCAAACAATTAAAAAAAAAAAATTAGAATATAAACTCTATGGAATATTAATATACGTTTACTTATCTGCGAGTCCTGGCCAATCTTTGACTTTGCTTTAAGCCTTGCACGGCCCCACATTTTTTCTTTAATATTTCGTCAAAATCCAAAGCCTCATCTAAACTATTACTCTAAAAATCTAATCATTTAACTAGAATCTTTCGAAAATTCACTGTGGACAAACAGACACACAAACAACAAACAAATAAATAAACAAATACACACACACACACACAATTTAAAAAAAACAAAATCAAAAACGCATGTCCTAACTAGTCATTTGGAGTTTTTGTTCTCGGGGTAAAAAGAATAAAATATCTTTTAATCTTCAGGGCAATCTCTAAAGTACATACGCTCCAAAGGGGGTGGACCCCAGGGTATGAAAAACTTGCAGTGGCGGGGAGTGGGGGATGGTAAGAAATTGGCAAAATCGAGCGTACGTGCTTTATGGATAACCCCTCCCTCAGTTTCCGGTGCTTCCACAACTGCATCTTTACAATACTGCACGTCAAGTAACACACCTTTCACATGCAAGTCGCGACCCTAGATTTTGTTTGTTCTATCTCCATTATCGTAAAAACTGGGGATCTTTCAATTCAGTATGTAGAAGAAGTATAACAAATACACACTTTGACACTTGTCTGAACTGCGTTGTGGCACTTATCAAGCTGTTCCATAGTTCCGATTTATTCTAACTCCTTATCTTAATACTAGAGCTGCAAAAAAATGAGTATCGTGGAATTTCCCAGTTGTACAAAAAGTAGAGTTGGAACAAACAAGATCTGAGGTCACCAAGTGTGACGCCTCTTTCAAGTCCCCCTACTTCTTCTATAGCATCCCTTTTTTTTCACTCTCCCAACCAGGTATTCTTTCAGGGCTGCTTCTTCCAACGTGTTAACAATCGTCCCCATCTGAGAGAGAGGGAGGGAGTGAGAGAAAGAGAGAGAGAGAGAGAGAGAGAGAGAGAAAGAGGGAGAGAAAGGGAGAGACAGAGAGAGACCGCGAGAATTAGGGCGAAAGAGAGAGAGTAGAAGAGAGACAGAGAGAGCGAGAGAGCGAGAAAGAGAGAGGGAGAGTAGGAGAGAGAGAGAGAGAAGAGAAGAGAGAGGGAGAGACAGACAGACAGACAGAGAAAGAGTGAGAGAGAGAGAGAGAGAGAGAGAGAGAGAGATTCATTTTTGTCTTCTGAGATAATTTATATTTCCACTTATTCCCCTCATTTCCGTCCTGTCTTCCAACTTCTTGATTTTCTTTCTTGTCTTCTGAGATGATGTATTTGCACCTATTCCCTCATTTCCGCGCCGTCTTTCTCTTTCAATTCCCCCACCTTCTCGCCCCCCGCCCCTACATTCCTCCTTCTCTTGGCCCTCTCCGTCCTCCTCCTCTTCCCCGCCCTACCCTTCATCATCTTGTTTCTTATCGTCCTATCCATCCTTCTCCCCCTCACCCAACCCTTCAGAGTTGCTGATCTCGTAAAGCTCGGGCGATCGATTTTCTGCCATGATTGAAATGTGAAAGTCTACAGCCTTGCATGCACGTTTCCCCTTGGGAGTTTGCCAGGAAACTCCATTCAAGTACCCAACGTAAGCCAAAACAGAAATTAACCAAAACAAAAACAAAAAAACGACACAAAAACCTATTTGGCTTCTTTTGACATTTCTAGTAAATGTTTCCTTCTTTGCATTTAGCCGTAGCTTTAATTTTTTTTTCAAAATGGTACAATTGACGCACAATCAGGGGCTTTTACGCTGATTGCGCTTAAAAAGTAGTACAACTCTATTGAAAATGCAACGCACAATGACATCATTGAGCGAGGTCGTTAAAATAGCCCGGTGACCGCCATGAATTATGCATTCTTCTGCTTGGCAAATCATGATGTGTACAATATAAGGATGAAAAAGAGGTGATGCTATTGATTTTGATGATGATGGTGACGATAAAGATGATGATTTATGGTGGTCACCATAATGGAGATGACAATGACCATGATAGTGATGATAATGGTTGTAAGTGAAGATGACTATGATGATGATGATGATGATAAAGATCATGATAATGATGGCATTGATGATAATAATGTTCATGATGGTGACGAAGATAATCGCGTATGAAAAGGATGAAGCAGATGATGCTGATAAGGATGTTTATAAAGACGATGGTGATGACGATCATGAAGAAAAAGAAGATGAAGATGATGATGATGATGGTGATATGATAATGATGATGACGATGGTGATATGATAATGATGATGACGATAATGATAATGATGATGATGGTGGTGATGATGATGATGATGATGATGGTGATATGATAATGATGATGGTGGTGATATGATAATGATGATGATGGTGATGATGATGATGATGGTGATATGATAATGATGATGGTGGTGATATGATAATGATGATGATGGTGATGATGATATGATAATGATGATGGTGATGATGATGATGATGGTGATATGATAATGATGATGGTGATATGATAATGATGATGGTGGTGATATGATAATGATGATGGTGATGATGATGGTGATAGGATAATGATGATGGTGATGATGATGATGATAATGATGACGATGATGGTGATGATGATGATAATGATGATGGTGATATGATAATGATGATGATGATGATGATGGTGGTGGTGATGATGATGATGATGATTTGATGATGATGATGATGATGATGATGATGATGGTGTTCGCGTATGAAAAGGATGAAAGAGGTGATGTTGAAATGTAGTGTTTGATTCCCAAGTGCATACCTTATTCTCCATTTTTTTCTGATTTTCGCTTGAATTATTTAGCTCTGTCACAACACTTTCTTTGTGTAGTGCTGGAGCGATCTTCTAGAGAGTTTCTCCTCTCTCTGAGACACTTCTTAACCCTTTGACAACTGACGCTGTGAAGGCCAGATTTTCTTAAATCCAGTTTGTATTGAGATGTACTTATCTCAGTTATTTTGAAGGGAAAATCTGAATCTAAATAAGGCTATCGATCTGTAGATAGGAGCTAGTAAATGGTGCAACAAAACCTGTAACTGACGGATCTGTAAAGAATTAACAGTAATGCTGTTTCAGTATTGAAAGGGTTAAATGTATACGCTGATGATGTTTAAAAAGAAAGATCCATAAAAATCGAATGTCAAGTGGAAAGGGCAAATTGATCTTCACTTTTCTCTGTCCCTCTTTCTTATTCTCGATCACAATCATACACACGAGTGCAACTGACATACGCTGTATATAGATATGTCACATATACAACCACCCATACCTGCAGACACGCATACAACCACTCATCTCATACAAGCATGTACACAAATTCATACACAGACACATTTATACCACTACTACTCTTGAACCATATAACTAGTCATACGCTAGAAATAAAAACACATATACACACCATAAAAATCATTCATATATTACAGACGGGCAACCACTGGCACACACAACCATGCGCACACAATTACATATACATACACGCACACGGTACACACACACACTCTTTCTCTATCATACACACACGAATACCTACTACCTACACACTATACAAGTATACACACTTTCTCTCTCTCTCTCTCACTAACTCACACGCATACATATTCTTCTCTCTTTCTCGCCCTCTGGTGTCTCTCACACGCTCTCTCTCTCCTCCCTACCCCCTCCCTCACACACGCTCACACATGCACAGTCATTCTCTCACATAGATACACGATATAAATAACACAAACTTTCTCTCTCTCTCTCTCTGTATCTCAACCCCCCCCCCCCACACACACAAAACACACTTTTCTCTCTGTCTCTCTTACACACACATGCTCTTCCTCTCTCTCATACTCACTCTTTCTCTCTCTCTTTCACTCTTTCTATTACATACACGCACTCTCAAATTCACCCACACTCTATCTTACACATACACACCTCACACACAAATATCCACACACAACACACCAAACACACAACCCCCTTGACCCTCAGCGCTGTAAGGACCCGTGTCAATGTCTCCATCCTACAAGAACAACTACATGTATTTTCACTTCACCTACCACTCTCACTTCATCTCCCACCCATAGCTTTATCCTCCACCCCACCCCTCTTTTCCTATTCTGACATACTCTGGACAACAACCGTAAACGCTAAAAACAAAACTTAACAGAAGACATAACACACATCTGTACACATAATTCACAAATTCTCCACTTTTGAACGCATCTACAGTAAACAAACTATTGCATGGAGGTTTCAAATACCGTGGAGGGTGCACAGAAATTTGGATTTTTGAATGGTTTTGTTTTTCAATTTTTTGGTTAGATTTGTTTTGTGTCGCTGACTGCTCGCCTCTAATCTTATTTTTTTTTTCCACGAGCACATGACACGTGACGTGGACACTTCCTGACTCATCTACGTAGGCACGATATCATCCCTAATCCTATCCTGTCGCGGAGAAAGTTTTCAAGATGAGAAATTACTAATTGCCTTGAAAAGAATAACATTTGACCAATGTGTTCTCTCAGTAATGACAGACGGATGCCAAACCTGGTCCCTTACAGAACAATTAACCAGTAAACTTGGAACAGCACAAACAGCCATATAAGGGAAGATGCTGAATACAAGACTACAAGTACAAGATAAAGTGCCATACTGTGAACTAAGAAAGAAGGCAGGGATAACAGACATATTACAGTATGTACTCACAGGGATAACAGACATATTACAGTATGTACTCACAGGGATAACAGACTTATTACAGTATGTACTCACAGGGATAACAGACTTATTACAGTATGTACTCACAGGGATAACAGACTTATTACAGTATGTACTCACAGGGATAAGACTTATTACAGTATGTACTCACAGGGATAACAGACTTATTACAGTATGTACTCACAGGGATAACAGACTTATAACAGCATGTACTCACAGGGATCACAGACATATTACAGTATGTACTCACAGGGATCACAGACTTATTACAGTATGTACTCACAGGGATAACAGACTTATTACAGTATGTACTCACAGGGATCACAGACATATTACAGTATGTACTCACAGGGATCACAGACATATTACAGTGTGTACTCACCGGGATCACAGACATATTACAGTGTGTACTCACAGGGATCACAGACATATTACAGTATGTACTCACAGGGATCACAGACATATTACAGCATGTACTCACAGGGATCACAGACATATTACAGTGTGTACTCATACAGAAATGGACATGGGGCAGGACGCGTGTCTAGTTATAAAGACAACAGACAGACAAAATTAATGATGTCCTGATTGGCAACCAAGAACTGGGAAGAAATCCAGAGGAAGACAAGCAAGAAGATGGCAGGATGACGTCAGCATGCATGAGAGCACAGCATGGCAGAGACAGATGGAAGAAGTTTGAGGAAGGCTGCATTCTGCAAAATTAAAATTAATAGATTAAAATTTATCCCTATCACCCCCACTACCACCAACAAACATTTATTACTCAATATCAATGTATATTCAAATATTATCACAATACTTTATAATACAGTTGTGAGTTGTGAACTGTTGTGAGTTGTGAACTGCACCTAAAAGACTGCGTTACAATTTGCTCTGAGATAGAGAGAGGTAGAAAGAGAGAGAGGAGAGATAGTGAGAGTGGGAGAGAAAAAGAAAGAGAGAGAGAGAGGCAAATGGAGAGAACAAGACTTTCTGTAAAGCGCCTGGAGCGAATTTGTTTGGATTAGGCGCAACATAAATGATCTCCATTATTATTATTATTATTATTATGAACAACGCACAGAAGAACAATAATAATTAAAATTTTCCATTTTGTTATGACGAAATACAAATATTACCCATACAAGATTTATAGAGCGCATTTCCTTCTATAAAATGATGTTAATAAGTGAATCTGACATGAACTGTCATATACTGCCTTTTTCGGCAAAACAGCACCATTTCCCCTGCCCTCAGTTTCTCCTCTCAAGCGCCCACGAACGACCTAGTACTCTTAACACCGCCAGGCCTACGTGCGGTTTCCACCCAACCATGACACGCACCACACGGCACCGGTGCACTAGTTTTCAGGCCGACTTCCGTTACCAGGTACGCTTTGGGTCGCATAAAAACTAACGGGCTGAAAACGCTGGAAGGGAAAACGAAAAAAAACAAACAGAAAAAAAAAAGGGCAAATAAACATAGGAACAATTGCAAACCTGATTAGGAAATTCCGGTGGGACAGGGCCTGATAATTCTCATTGATTACAGTAATACAAAAAAATGATTTAATTGTGGAGAAACGTCCTTATTCCCCTCCTGCCGAGTGGAATGGTTAAAATGGAACTGATCTCGTGAATGTCAAAATGGCGTATCTGACAATAACAGTACAGCACGGTATGTAACCAAAACCAAATGGCCATCTTTGGAACTTGAAGTCCAGTTTCTGATTTTAGTGACATTGAGCACCAAATCAACAAGAAAGATTTCCCCTTGCACCCCCCCCCTCCCCTTTTTCTTCCACCAGCGCCAGTCGAAGGGTAAAACTGCGTATCTGAAAGTACAACAGCGTATTTTTCCAACCAAATTGCCTTTCGTAGCACATGCGATTCGATTTGATATCTTTTACTGTCGTTATGCACGGAACGTACAAGACAGACCTATCCTCCCCCCCCCCCCCAACCGACATTCTCCGGAGCCTGCGTAGGATTAAGGCATAGGCTTTGTGGGCTGCAGCCCGGGGGCCTCAAACAGCTGAGGGCCTCCAGGAATTAAGTGAACTTACAAAGATCAAAAACCTATTTTAATTTTTATTGCAGGTCGTTCTCCTTGTTTAATTTTTTTGTAATTCTTAATACTGTTGGTTAGTATTATGTGTAATAATAATAATAGTTCGTCCATCAGGTATGATGATGACCTTAACAACACCAGAGGAATAAAGAACAGAAATTGTTGAGAATTTCAACACATGGACAATAAAGAGAACTAAAGAACACAGAGGACAGAATGGAAAGACTGTTCTTTCATGACTTATAGCTTCTCATGTGACTGATAAGTCCTATTTTTGCCCTGCAGACCCTTCCGCATAAATGACAAGAGTGCTCCGTTGGTTCAGTACCACTGGGCCTTTTCTTGCGCCGTTCTCTTTTTTTGATAGCCTGCTGGACTCTGTCAGCTTCCCATGCTTTGCTGCCTCTGGTAAGGGCCGCCCTCCAATTTGCACGATCAAGCGAGAGCTTTTCCCACTCACTCACATCAATGGCAAAGGCCTTCAGTGATTGCTTGAGAGTGTCTTTGTAACGTCTCTTTGGGGCCCCAACATTCCTCGTTCCATTGGAGAGCTCAGAAAAGAAGATTTGCTTAGGGAGTCTGGAGTCGGGCATTCTGACAACATGTCCTGCCCAACGTAGCTGAATTTTTTTCAGGTGGCAGAAGATGCTCAATTCCTTGGCACGATTGAGGACCTCAGTGTCTGGAATTTTATCCTGCCATTTGATCCTTAGGATCTTTCTAAGGCAGGCCAGATGAAAGTGATTTAGCTTTCTGGCATGCGATTGGTACACTGTCCAGGTTTCAGCCCCATAGAGTAGGGTGGGAAGGACCACAGCATTGTACACTTTCAGCTTAGTGTCTGTGCGAATGCCGGCGACATCCCATACTCTCTTTCGAAGCCTGCCAAATGCAGAGCTGGCTTGCTGATTCTTGAGAGAATTTCAGTATCAACACGAGCCGCGGAAGACAGTGTACTGCCAAGATAGGTGAAGTTCTCCGACACCTTCAGAAGACTGTCATGGACTTTGATATTTGGGGTCACAGGATACTTGTCGTCTGGAGTAGGCTGATGGAGCACTTCCGTGTTCTTTGTGCTTATTGTGAGGCCAAAGTTGTCACAGGCACTAGAGAACTTATCAACACAGTTTTGCATGCTATCCTCATCGTGTGCCAGAAGTGCACAAGCAAATAGCAGGTCACAGACTTGAGTACTTTTGGTTTTGGTTTTTGCCTGAAGTCTCCTGAGGTTGAATAGACTGCCATCAGTTCGGTACTTGATGCTTACCCCTTGAGGAGGAGAGCTAAAGGCTTCTTGTAGCATTGCAGAGAACATGATGCTGAACAGAGTTGGGGCTAAGACACAACCCTGTTTTACCCCATTTGTGACAGCAAAGGGCTCTGAAACACTGCCGTTGCTTTTGACTGCAGCTTGCATGCCATAGAATAGAACTTGTCTTTGGCTTCATCTGGGTTTGTCATGGTGGGCGCATATGCGCTAATGAGGGTGGCTGACTGGCTTTTCCCAACTGGGATCCTGAGTGTCATTAGCCTGTCATTTATTTCAATTGGCATGGACTGCAAGTTTCTGACAAGGTCATTTTTAATTGCAAACCCAACACCATGCTGTCTCGGTTCGACTGCACCCTTGCCTTTCCAGAAGAAGGTGTATCCACCACTGAGCTCTTTGAGTTGGCCACTATCAGGGAGTCTGGTCTCACTGAGTGCCACTATGTCCAGGTTGTACCTGCTGAGCTCAATGGCAATAAGTGCAGTGCGTCTTTCCGGGTTGTTTGAGTTGTCCTGTAGTGTGCGTATATTCCAGGCTCCTAGCCTGAGTAAGCTGAATTTCTTTTTGTTTCGACCGCAAAAAGGGATCCCCACTGGTCGCGGTAAACCAGTCAGGGTGATGTGAAGTGGGCTTTCTTTAGGGCACCTTTTCTAGCCCCTTCCTCAGTTGAGGTGAGCAGTGCTATCCTTAAATAAGGCTGCTCAGCTACTGTGGGTGCTGCCTCCCCACGCCTCCACTTCAATCGACGATGAAGCGACCATAGCCCACAGCCACCAACGTGTAGGTCTGTGCTAACAGCTTCCAGTTTATCCAAACCTGCTGCCACCGCACTCGCCCATCGCCGTTGGAATTTTGAGAGAAAAGAAGACGAGACAAAGATGAAAGAAGACGAGGTGAGTGTTAAGACTGGCGCAAAGAATTTGTTTTTAGTGAGAAAGAGCTGCGCAAACATCAGACTCACTCTCTCGCCTGGACACAACTTATCCAAGTGGCAAGACAGGGTCAAGACGACTGGAAATGTATCCAGGTGCAGGAGGATGCCAGAGGGACAGTCATATTGCCTGCCCGGCTGCCTGTAGGCTACTCCACAGCCTCGCAGTCCCAACTGACTAGGGTGAAAGACCCAAACCAAAGAACACCAATACTGGTGGATGCTCTGTGTCACGATATCCAGGCCAGAGTGACGGTATATTGCCATCTGCCCTATCAATCAACCACTGGCCTGCTGCCGCCAGCTTCGAAGCTGCGTCCGGGAAGTTTGCTCAATTCTTCGTCTGTGATTTAGGCAAACAAGCCTATGACCACACCGCTACCGGGGGCCAATATGAAGGACTCAAGTACTGAGGGTCACATTGTGCCCTAGCATGTGGCCGTTGGGTTAGATGAAACCTCCTCCGCCCTGGCCGTTTGCACCGCCCTGGCCGTTTGCACCGACAGGTGCACGCCCACTGATACCATGCTAGCGTACCAGTTCATGAAACAGGTTGTACTGGATTACATGTTACCAGTAGCAGATTTTTCTGACCTGACCTGTATTATGTGTAATAAGTTATAATTATATGACATTACTAGATGAGGTTCCTGGCATTATCCGGGATAAACCTGTGAACCCACCGTTCTCTCTTTTTGGTCTAGAAAGCTTCCCGTATTCCACAGTTCCACTACAGATTTCGTACTCACCAAAGCACTATGCACTCTTTCTTGGTAGGGAAACTGCGCGCACCGAATTGAACGCGTATTAATACATCGTTTCCGGTGCAGTGAGCTTCCTACAGGGAGCCAAAACAAAGATCATTGTATTTTACATGTTTACAACTTTCTTTTAAAAGTACCTGAAACTGGAATCAACACAATCGGCCGATACAAAAGCGATTGGACTGGATTAGTTGACACTTGAGAAAATTAACTTAATAATGTTTGAAACTGTCATTACTCTGTAGCGACGAGCAAAAAAAAAAGAGCCAAGATTATACCACAATGAATTACTCCCGCCACTACTTTTTTTTTATAATACTAGATGAGGTTCCCGGCATTATCCGGGATAAACCTGTGTTTCTCTCTCTCTCTCTCTCTTTTTTTATCTAGAAAGCTTCCTATAATTATTCTAGTCTTACTACAGATTTCATGCACACCAGAGCGCAATCATTTCTGATAGGAAAATAGCGTGCACCGAATTGAACAGGTATTAATACAACGTTTCCGGTGTGGTGGGCTTACGACAGGGAGCCAAAAAAAAAAAAGATCATTGTATTTCACATTTTTACAACTTTTTATTTAAAAATACCTGAAACTTGAATCAACACAATCGATCGATACAAAAGCGATTGGACTGAATTTTTGACACTTAAGAAAATCAGTTTTGTAATTTTTGAAACTGTCACTTAGGCTGTAGAGACGAGCAAAAAAAGGGGCGAAATTGCACCACAATGAATTACTCCCGCTACTATTTTTTTTATAATAAAAAGATTGTTATAGAAGTTGAATAACTTCAGAATCCAAAATTCTTGCTTTTATTAATTATTCCTGTGGGCCTCACAGTGTCTGTGGCCCAGGGGCCTACAAAATCGCACTGCAGCCCAGTCCCCAGATAAAACAGTGTATCTGACAATAACAGTACAACACAATACAATGCTTCAAGCCAAAAAATCTCTCCGTGGTACACGGAATTCTATTTTCCTATGCCATTTTCTATTTCCATGTACTGAAACAAAGAAGATCTCCCCTCCTCTCTTTTCACCATCGCCAGTCCGCAGGCAAAACAGAGTATCTGACAAAGAGAGTGCAACACGAGACGAGGTGGTCCAGAGGTAAGGTGTTCGCTTCTCATGCTGAAGGTACCGTGCTCGGTTCCCGGTGGGCTCAGGCATATTGGAATTTGGGGGGAAATTTCCTATCCCTGATCCTATGGTAGGTAGGATCGAGCACCTAGTCTTCTCTCATGAGGACGAAAATCTCGGATGGTCCGTGTGGACGTTGCGCACGTTAAAAATACCTTGACAGTTGGAAGACGAGAAGAGCAGACCTAACCAGGCCGCTGTCGGAGAAAAATATAAAAAAAAATAACAAAAAACTAATTCCTACCACCCCCCCCCCTCCCAAATAGAATCAAACAAGTATACAAATTATACTAATACAACGACATAAAAAACAAGAACCAGAAAAATATTTTTTTTAAAAAACAAGAAAAAGAGAGATCATGCAAATGCCAAGAACAGAGATCTTCAGAATACAAAGGCCTCAGTACAGAGGGTACAATAGAGCATGTTTCAAGCCTGACTGCCGTTTTAGGAACATGAAATTGATACCTGATGTCATTCTCTATTATTCTTCACCGAACATTCGAGAGAGCCCCCTTCCCCCCCCCCCCCGGATAAAACAGCGTATCTAACAGCTACAGTACAACTCGATTATATTTCAAAACCAATCTGCCGTCAGGAGTGTGAGATTCCGATGAGAGTTTGTTGTTGTTGTTGTTGTTATGTACAAAACACTTGCGCACACAGAAAAACCCGTCTTTCTGGTTCTGCTATCGTTTACTGTTGCCGTATTGTGTAAGAAAGATCTCCCTCCACCCCACCCCCATCACCACTAATTCCCGGACAAAACAGCGTATCAGACGATCGAACAATCTGAGTATACAACATGATTTATTTTCTGAGGCCCAGTTGTCGTTTGTAGTCAATGGATTCTATTTCTGACGTCCGTTATTGCTATTTATTGTGCAAGAAAGCCGCCCACCCTCCAACCTATTTCCCCCCTGCCATCACCACCAGGGGCGAAGCGTGGCCCTCTGCAGAGGGTAATCAGAATTTAAGCTAGTAAGATCCTCATAATAGGACGTATCTCTACATAATCATAAATGCAGCGGCTCAAACAATGAAACGGGTGCTAGGTACTGCAAAATCTAAAGAGGGAACTATTCGTGTCAACAGGACAGGAATGCAGCAATTTACAAGCCAAACTAATCTGAAAACACTGTTCATTCGTACTAAAACGCATATTTTTCTTTCATTTTTTAAAATATAATTTGAACGGCAAGTTTTCATTGTCATATTCATAGCCAGAGATTTTGTTATTCTACCATCTCATAAAGTTTCTCGAAAAGGATCCACTAACATTAAATGGCACAAAGTGCTTACGTGGCATCTCTGTGACGCAACAATGTGCAGCGATCTCGGAGAAGTGGCTATCTGCCGTTGCGGTATAGGTTCGCTCGACCTATCAAGTGAAGTGATGTTCTTGGTACGTTTGACTGATTTTGATTAAGTTGTGTAGATCTAGACTATATTATTATGCTTTGATAGCTCTTACTGTGCGTAGAGTAAATTATTCTTAGATTACTTCAAACAAACAAAAAAATCCACACAAACTTTTTCATTCTTCTCCGTACTTTCGATTAGGATTCAAAACGACCGCATAGTGAAAAACATGCATAAATATGGGTAAAATCAGGTCAAACTTTGATTATAAGCCTATTTTTATCCCCACTATTCTGCTGTCTACGGGGCCGCGTCGACGAATACAGGCTATGGTCAAGATAGCTTCTGGGTGTAGCCAAGTCTTCTTTGTCTTTGTTAATCACTGATTCTGGACCAGTTCATAAAGTTTAGGTCCCTATAAAGATGCTTTTCGGTGAGGGGTGTTGGACTATACAACAAACGCAAATAGCGAGGTAGAATTGAATGCTGAGCTGACTAAATGGGCTCGATCTGAAAGCACAGTAATTCTAGAATTAATATTCGAAGGGTAATCACTGATTATTTGATTATGAGGAAGCCTCGCCCCTGATCACCATTAATTCCAGCACATAACAGCATATATGACGATCGAACAATACGAGTATACAACATGGCATTATTGAAGCCCAATTGCCTTCCGTGGTAGATAAGACTCTATTTCTGATATCCTTGACTGCTACTGTATTGCGCAAGAAAGACGCCCCCCCCCCCGCACACACACACACCGCCACTCCACGAATTAATCCACGCGAAAACCTTAATGTGATTTTTGTTGTTCAAACGGGAAATGTTATCCAACAAATTCAAGGACTCATTAAAAGCCGTTCTATTTTTGGTCATCAGCTACGTGATCGCTCGGGGATATCAGGCATTAAAAAACTATTCCCGATTCACTGCCGGGTCAATAATGCAATTCCAGTCTATACATGTCTGATCCCAGAAATATCCGGGACAGAGTGGGGTGGATGGCAGGCGGATTAGTGAATGGGATAGGAGAAGGTAGATGGAGCTGTTCTATTTGAGACCGCATAGCAAAGACATTGCGACTTTTGTTGTTATTTGTTTTATCTCCATTTCCTGAAAAACTGGAGATCTTTTAGTATGTAGAAGAGGTGTATCAAATGCACACTCTGACACTTGTTTAAAATGCGTTATGGCACTTATCAAACTGTTTCACTGTTCCGATTTATTCTAACTCCTTATCGTAATAACTAAAGCAGCAACGTGGAATTTCTTAGTTGTGCAAAAAGTGGAATTGGAACAAAACAATAGCACAAAGGTCGCGACATTTCAAAGAGGCGACTTTGGGATCATCCGTGTCGTGGGAGTGGCGATGTGGGGTGGGGGGGGGGGGTGGGGTGGGGAGGGGGGTGTTAGTTTTTTAGATCAGGGCTCGGCGGCAACCAGCTCCTCGGGAGCTACATGTGGCTCTTGTAGCTTCATCTGTGGCTCTTTCCTTTTCTTAATTACCGACGTGCATAAAAAAAAATAAAAAAAGAGAGAGAGAGAGAGAGAAATACTACGGTATATTATACAGACTTTCACGTGTGTTGCTGTTCACTCTTAATTTGGACTCCATCGGAAATCTCAAGTATGGTTCTTCATGTCTGAAAGGTTTGTCGACCCGTACTCTTGATGGCTCAAGCACGGCTCGACCATTAACATTCAGAATGAAAAGAAGTGCCCAACTAAAGCCATGATGGCTAATGGGTAAGGAGCGGTGGTTGCCCGAGTGGAAAGGACGGTACGTGAATGTACGAATTAACACTATTTGGATTGCGTTGTATAGATCATGGTAAGTGAGAAATAACTAGAATAACATGGACGTGAGAAATCAGCCTCCCTTCTAACTCCGGAAGGAGTACCATTCTCTGAGTTATACAATTATTTTAGTGTGACACATGTTTCATGTTCTGAGTGTTAATCGCCCAGCCAAGCATATATATAAAAACATCCATCTAGAGCAGGGGTCACCAAACTTTTTTCACAGAGGGCCGGATAACCGACAGACTTACAAGCGCGGGCCGCATAAGCAATTGTCCATCCCGTAGCTCTAGATATCCCTGGTTTAATCAAACAAATTCAAGTATCATGGCGGGCCGGATCTGGCCCGCGGGCCGTAGTTTGGTGACCCCTGATCTAGAGAACTAACTCGCGGGAGGTGGGGGGGGGGGCTTTCTCGGCTCTCCTATTCTCATTATAGCATCAAGAAGATTCAGCTGCGTATTGTTTCTGATCTTAGCTTTAACGGCCGTCACACGAGAAAATATCCTCTTAACTATAGCATTGCTGGCTGGGGTTACGAGGCAAACAAAGGCAAAACCGTAGCAGTGGAAAAAATGTAAAGCACAGGATCCAGTGTCAACTGGACACTGACCTTGTTTGTTGGTGCCTTCTTGACAGCTGGCGGCAGAAATCTTGGCATATTGACATGTTACTGATCAAAAAATATTTCCTTGAACGAAAATGGCTTAGAAATGTAGTTTTATTGCAGACACTTTTAGTATGGAAAGAAAAAAGCCAGGAAAAAGCCAAAAAGCCAAACGAATTTTCTGACGCCAACCATATCTTAAAAAAGCCTTGCTTCTGGAATTTGGCCTTTAAAAAGACAGTCCGGCAACCCCGTCACTTCGGATGCCGACTTCCGGTCAGGTTTCAATTACAAAAACTGCCAACATGGAGGAGCCAAAAAACAACAACAGCGACAAATCACTGAACCAAATAAGGGAACCAAAGTCAGAGCAGACAATTTCAAAGTCAGACTCAAAGTCAGACTGACAGTCAGTAGGAGCGTTTTGTTCTTGACACACGATGTGTCAAGCTATTTTACACGAAAACAAACAAACCACGGTTGACAACAGAATGTCCTTCCTGGCATATCTACTCGGGTACAATAAAATCAGAGAGTATAACACACTCTGATGGGATTCATAGAAATAAAAAAAACGCCAGCCACCTGATTAAGCAAGCTTGTGTCGAAGCCAGAGACATGCTACTGTTACATCAAAAGTGAAAGACCTGTTGGGCTAAAAAAAAAGCACTCACTAAATGTGATATTTTTAGAAAGTTGGAATCACCTCGCGGAAATGTAATCTCTAATGGACAGCCGCATTGTTCCAAAGCTTTCATGCACGGCACGCTTCGCTCCAATGGAAATCAGTTTTGGACATGAAATTACAATCACGAAATCAAATTTGATGCAGGAGAGCATAAAAAACAACAACAACAACACAAAATTACTGTAGTACCTTTCTGAATATGTAACAGAGAAATTAAATGAAACATGCAAACACAAAGTGGCAGTTACCCAGTCAGCAACCATACAGTTCAGTTGGCAATTCAGAGAAAGGAAAAAAGAAATCTGTTGGATGTATGCATACACTTTTGTAAAGCACCTCTCTCTCTCTCTCTCTCTCTTTCTTTCTCTCTCTCTCTTTCTCTGTGTGTGAGTGTGTGTGGATGCGTGAAAGCGTCCGTGCGTATGTGTGTGTGCATGCATTATTAATATTATGTATGTATGTATGTGTCGCAAAATGACTATTAGTTTCCTCCATGAAGAATGACTGACTGACTGATTGACTCAGTCACTCACTCACTTACTCACTCGCTCATTTACTCACTCATTTACTCACTCACTCACTCACGCACACTCACTCACTCACTCCCGCACACTCACTCACTCACTCACTCGCTCGCTCGCTCACTCACTCACTCCCTCTCTCACTCACTCATTCACTCACTCATTCACTCGCTTAATTATTTACTCGCTCGCTCACTTCACTCACTCACTCATCACTCATTCACTCCCTCCCTCCCTCCCTCACTCACTCACTCCTTCCTTCCCTCCCTCTCTTCCTGCACAAACTGTGGTTGAATATGACCCACGCACTTAAAACAAGGACTGCCTATTTATTTGTTTTTTCACCCCTAACACCCGGAGGCTTAAACCTCACGTAAAGAATGCACGTCCACCAGTCACGTAGACCCATTTGATCTTCCAGGTTCGATCCTGTTCCCAGGACTGGATTAAGACTTTAAGGGGCCCTAAGCACATAACGATTTTGGTGTTCCCATGTACTGTATAATGTAATTCAAAATATAAACAAAAATAAACCATTGAAAATAAATAAATAACAAAACGGGAGTATTAAAGGCCAGTAAATAGAGGTACGTTAATCTATTTTTTCATTTATTGTGGGTGCCCCTTTTTGTGGACCCTGATTCAGCTGCACCTTTTAAATTTGCAGTTTTGCACCATATGGTCCATGGTAAATCCAGCAATGAAAATTTCTGTGGTGCCTGCCCCCCCCCCCCTGCCTTCCCTTGATGTCCTAAGCAGGTGCTTATTTTGCTTAATGGCTAAGCCAGCCCTGACTGTGCTGAACCTGGAGAACTCCGCAAAGTTGAGCAATTGCTCGAGGCTTAACCATTCACACAGAAGGAATCAGTGCCGCCTGCTATCGGTTCGATGCACTTGGGGAATAGGGGCCAAAATAAATGTCTAGAATGACGAGGCCGTGGACTGCCGAAAGAGTATTGTCGTCAATAAGCTTTTGTATATCGGCTGTGCATTTGTCTAATACAATCACGAATTTTTAGACACTTGGTAAGTTTTGTTATAAAGTTCCTCACTTACCTTTTGGAATATTCTTTGGGGACTGTTTTTACATGTTTTGCGCTAGTGGCGCGTACGTTTGCTTACCAGGCCCTAAACCCGTCCTTATCTTCAACCCTCAATCTTATCGAATCCCTAACCCTGCACCCTGCCCTTTCAACCAAAAAAAGGCAGGAAGAAAGCAAAGAGAAAATCTGAAAGAATAATTCAGTAAGTCTGTTGTTAAAAGTATTTCGGGTGGAGCTCTCTGGCTCTGGAGTCTCAAAAGGCTTTAAAATATATATAGCAAAAAAAAACTTGGGGGTGTCCATATTTGTAACAACATTCTTTGGAATGACTGCAAACCCCCCCCCCCCCCCTGCCCCAATTCCTCCTGTATAATAATTATTATTATTTTTATTATTATATATTAATATTATTATTATTTTACACTACTCAAAAGCACAAAAAACGTGAAAGGCGCAAATCGGCCATTACCATGCCCACGCCCCGTCAGTCTCAAACTCACATCCAGTCTCAAATCACACTTTAACCTGAAAAAGTAAGAGCAGAGAAAAAAAACAGGAAAGAACTGATGGGCGGAGATTTGGAAAAAAGCAGCTGGCACAGTGAAAAGAGAATGTCACAAAAGAAGAGAGAAGAAAAAACGAAAAAACTAAAAGAATTTAAAAAAAAAAAAAAAAAAACCAGATAGGAAAGACTTGAGAATCCATCTGAATGCCCGAATCGAAATGATCAAAAGTTTTGAGTTAACCCTGTCAAATCGATGACGTGAATGACAATTTGAGCTTTCGCGGACTATTAAAATGATATTTTGAAACTGTCAGTCATGCATTGCAAAGCCTTTATTAAATGATTTTCCATAATCACCATTTCTAATCAAACGCTGCATTACATAACAGCCCGGAAATGCAATAATCATAACCCTCATTGCATACAAGTGAAATCTGGAGCTATAACGTGATTCATTTGTATCTAGACAAAACAGGAGAGGTTTTTCATTGTCATTATCTATTACTATTGGCGTTCGTCGTGAAAGAATTTCGGTGTTATGTTACAAAATAACCTCGAAAATGTCTGCCTTGAGTTGATATTGTGCATGATGAAATATTGCAGAGGCTTGCGTCGCTGTCTACGCCAACTCTTACTTAACATGAATCAGAATGCAGAAGCAATATTTTCTTTCATTTACAACTGTCATGAGATTATTTTCTTGTTTTGTTAAACAAAATGTTTTGGCATGACACAACAGCAGCTATAACAACAAAAGTATTAACGTCTGTTTTTATGTAGAGATGTTAATCCGGTAGACTAATATGGAGCATACTGCACTGCTGTCGTAAAAGCTGCGACGAAGAATGAGAATATGTCAGCAAATATTATTTGGAATTATTAGACAAGAAAACTTCGATATCCTTGAATGTTTATCTCATAATTTTTAAAAACAAACAAACAAATGGAAGAATTGGATATGATATTGACAATTTCAGAAAGTCCTTGCCCAGGCAATTTTAATATATTCATATTAATTAAGATTTTTAATTTCGTCCTGTTGGTTTAGTCCACTTACGTCATCAAAAATTGAGGTGTAGACCTTCATCATGCCACGCTCCACAGCCATATTGAGTAAAACCGCTTGATAGTTCAGTGGTAATTATTTTTTTTATTTTTTAGAGATGGAGTGGTCGAGCTGTTAAGCGAGTTGGTTTTCGTTTTTGTCTGATAAAGCGGTTGATGCCGTACAGTGGGCTTAATAAGTCATTATTTTTGGGTACAATCATGTAAAAAAATTTAATAGAAGCATGGAACTTGATATAAATTTTGTCCGTAAGGAAACTCTTAAGAAAACGGTGTTGGCCACGAAAAATTTTCAAAATGGCACCCAAAATTCAAGATGGCCGACACGTTTTGGAAATGAGCTGCCCAGCACACGTTGTATATAAAATTAATTGTCTCAAATGCAATTTACATCTCAAAATATGTAACTGTGATGTTGGAAAGAATAAATACTCAATATAAAATGCAATAGAAGTTGGGGGTTCGAGCCCTACTCAAGTCACTTGTTTTGCTTCTCTCGCTCCCGATTTTCTGAGCACTGACTGGGCATGGTTCGCCTTTTCTCTGATTAATTTTCTGAATACTCTGTCACCCCCAAGCTTCTGTTTGCCTTTTTTGGTTCTGAAGCACCAGAGATCAGTGTTGGGTGAGAATCCAGGTTTAGGTTTGGATTTTCAGTTAAACGGACCAATCCGGTAATCCGGAAACAAGCTGATGAACCGCTTGCGACCTATTTGCTACTCGCTTCCGGCTTGCTTTAAGGGTAGCCACACAAAGGCCACCGAATTCGGTCACCGAGCTCACAAGGCGCTTTAGGTGAGAAGAATTGCACTATATAACTTCAACAACCGCACACAGAGTCCACCTAGATTCGGTCCGTTTATGTAGTGCAGTTCTTCTCACCTAAAGCGCCTAGCGGCTCGGTGACCGAATTCGGTGGCCTTTGTGTGGCTACCCTTAGAAATGTAGATCGGAGGCTGGTTATGTAATGATACAGTTTGTCTGTCTTCCCCGTCTTCGCCCTAATGATTACAAATAACATTTTTAAAAGAGTTCCCAAAAACAAAATAGCCTAGCATTCTTGTGCACCGATACATCGGTGATTGGCACAAACGTGACCAGTGGAAGAACCGATATATCGGTGATTATCACACAAAAAGTTACGATCAAACCACTGGCTTTAGCACGTTTTGATCTTCAAGGTCTCCAATTTAATCTGTTCTTTTGGGGCCAATTAGGAATTTCTGCCACTACGTCTGGAGCCTCTTTATTGACCTACTTTCGAGAGGTCATTGTCCACTTCGGTAATGCCTACTGTTGATTAGTTCATGACCTGAATGCGATGGTCAGCAGTGGCGTCATTCACGGACCGTACTGTTCAGTTTCGTTAACAATTAAAAGGAAAACACGTGAAAAGAATTCTTTAATTCGGTTTTTAAAAAAGACAATAACTTTTTTCCCCTTCAAATTCACCTCGGTAATCTCTACAGGTACATAGTTCATCACCTGATCGCAATGGTCAGCGCGTCCTTGACGTCATTCACAGACCTTATTACTGTTAAAGTTTGTTAACACCCAAACCAAAAACATGGGAAACGAATTCTTTTACTCCGTTTCAAAGAAAGAAAATACATATTTTCCCCTTTTTCCCGCCTTTCAGCTGACATCGGTAAATCTGTACGGGTAAATAGTTCATGATCTGATTGCGATGGTCAGCGCAGCCCTGACGTCATTCACGACATTCGTCATTCACACTAGAGTTGGTTAACACATAAACGGAAAAACATGTGAAACGATTTTCTTTTTTTAAGCTGAAGAAAAGAAAACTACGATTATTTTCTCTGTAAATTCACCTCAGTAATGTCTACACTTAAACATGGATGTTATTACAGGTTGTTTTTTTGCGCTAGAGGTACGTATTTTAAATCCCTTTGTGACTCCAGAGCTGGAGAGCTCCTCCCGAATTGCTCCATGACAACATCCTTAATTAATTATGATTAATGATTCTTCCAGAGTTTCTTTTTATTTTCCTCCTGTTGTTGTTTTTTTTTTGGTTGAAAGGGCACGACGCAGGGGCACGGATTCGATAAGATTTAGGGTTGAGGATTAGGACGGGGTTAGGGATAGGCATGTGCCCCTTGCGCAAAACCGCTGGGGGTGCGTACGTACTCATAACAACAACCGTTAAAAATGGTTCATAACCTGATTTGCGATGGTCAGCACAGACCTAACGTCATTCACTGGCCATACTGGAGTTGTTTAACACTAAGTAAAACACGTGGAAAGAATTCTTTGTACTGAGTCTCAAACCAAAAATATACTTTTTTTCCCTTCTCTGTAAATTCAATTCCTAATGGCTACAGCAGTGGTTCTCAACTCAACTTCCCCTCCCCGGGGGCGATTTGATTTTGGAGGGGGGGGGGCTGGCAGGAAACGAAGAGAAGGGCGATAAGGGGGAGAAAACGATGAAAAGTGGGCGATTCTGGGGATGGACGAGGGTGGTGGGCGAAAATATGAGTGGAGGGCCATTTGGAGGAGGGGGGGGGGGAATACAGGGTAGCCACTAACTTTTTAAACAATACAATTAGATGGTTTTTTTAAACAGACCCCCTCTCCCCCCCTTTTTTTTGCGCATTTGATAAAGAATGCTTTCTGTTTTATGATGCATGAATAATTAACATGCTTATTGTCATTAATAAGGCATTGAAAAACTTAACATTATAAATTTGTATGTAGTCTGTTGTCAAGGTTAAAGTTATAAATGTCGTGCTGGGTCACGACTTGAAGGGACTTGTTTTTTTCACGGTCTCGTTGATTATAGCCAGCGTAAATGTCCTTGAACTGTTCTCGTGGGCAGTTTGTTTTTGTAACGCTTTTTCTTAGGGATGGAAAGAAAGTGGGGCAAGATAGAATAAATGGATGGGTTAGGAGTGACGGTGCAGTTCTCGACCCCGTGATTTTGATGAACTCTTGCGAGGGAAGAGAAGGGGGGAATAAGGTTAGATAGTTTAAGACGCTTAGTCGCGTTCAGAAATTCGTACATAAAACGTAGAAAGCACGAGGGTTTAGAGATTTTAGTAATGGTTTTGACATTTTAATTTGACCTTGTCTGTTTCTAGTACAAGGCCGTGACCGACTTCCATGTAGATCTATTAATACTACGAGCTGGGCTCGAATGGATGCACCAATCAAATCCAGGCATTTGGACGGTAATTTGCAGCTGGCCGCACAGTATAAAAGCGTAGCCATACCTATGTTCATTACTCCATACAGAAAATTCCATCTGTGCAGGCGTCGGCGTGATTCTGCCAGAAGAATCAGAAGACTGTTATTTTTATGTCTATATCCATTATAGGCATTGCGATGAAGCCATATGCTCGATGGTGATATTTACCCACTGCTGTTGTCTACTGTTCCCTGATTCCTTATCAGGGACCAAGTGTAAGTGTTTGTCTGTTGATGATTCAACAATGAGCGAGGAGCTGAACGTAATTTTTCCAGCAGGACAGGATTGCCGCACAGGCTAGAAGTGCTACCCAAGAATGCAAGACAAAGATGTATATTAACTTGCACTAGATCTAGTATGAATGCTTGGCATACACATCTGTGAATTGGAATTGATTTGTCTGGATGAGGCTGGGGATTGCCAGCCCATCCTAGAGTAGATCTAACTTAACTACGTCAGTTTGTATTGACGAGCTTGATCCATTATAAGCGGTAGGCACAAATAGCTGAGATGACATTGTCGCCAGAGACATGAGTATTTTGCTTGATAGATAGTAGGCAGACTATATCTGAGAGATAGATAATTCATACTTAAATTGTTAGTGAGTCAGAATGATCTTAACCTTATAGGAATCTAGAGGAGACTTCTAGTGACATATTATTGAATTTTCATTTGATGCTGCTGATGTTGTCTTTTTAGTATGTAAGAGATCTAGACAAAATTGTTAGGATATTTAAGGTAATTAAATTTGTGGCCCTGCAGGTCTGTTGATAAAAACTTATTCAGATTGTTATTAGTGTGTGGCATGGTACGAAAGCTTAATTAGTAAATACCTCTCGATTTTAAAATGCAGTCATAACCCCATTAATTCATAACACCCACTCTGTAACACTATCACCCAGACCAGACTCGTAACACTGGAGAGGGACCCCCTAAAGAACTTAAATAACGCCATGCCATTTAGATAAAGTATTCTAAAACCTATTGCATTTTATTCCATTATTTAATATTGTACTGTTATAACATTGTGATTTCAGGTCCTTTTTATTATAGTTTATAGGCAATTTGTATTAATATAATATTTTGGTTCAATTTCATATGGTGAGCTGATCATCCCATTGACCCGACGACACCGGCGAGGGACACCATCCACCTTACAGATCTACCTCAGACAGAAACACATTTTTTTGGGCCTTGGAACGAGCTATGGATTGAGGACATTACCATCTGAATTCCTCAAAAGAAAGTTAAGTGAACCATCTGTTTGTCAGTCTTGAGGAGGGCGAGGTACTTTCCGCTCTGTGTTTCCAGGCTTTTTTCCATTTACTATATGTTTAGTTTAAGAGCGGGAGGTTGGTTGGGGTCATAGTATAGCATATCTTCTTTGCCATTACGAAGGATATTGGAGTGCCTTGGTGGCTATTGATAACTCGGGGGGATTTGCTTCACTGTGAATAGTTCTATTAGGGATCCATTATTCGTATAGATTGTGGCGTTTCTCTTGCTTCCTCACATTTCTTTAGGAAGATGTCTCTCCTGTCTTTTTCTTAAACTTTCTGTAATATAAGTTAGGACTTGTAGGGTCTGTTATCGTTCGTCTTTCTTGTGAGTCTAGCGTCCTGTTTAGTGTATGTTTTTTTTTCTTCCTTATAAACTTTAAACTAGTATACTAACATTGCTATGTTTACAATATATGCCTGAGGTGTTTCACGTGCTAAAACCACGTTGAATTGTAATCTGGTATTGATATGTGAGAGATAGAGAGAGAATAAATTTTTGGTCACGTGCTAATTTCACGTCGAATATAGAGAGAATATTTTTGCAGTGGTAACAGACGACACTGCGTGTGTGCGTTTTGAAGAAAAGAGAGATATATTTTTGATTTGTCGCATTGAGAGAGCGATTCATTTTTGACAGTGATAACAGAGGACACTGGTTCGTCGCGTTGAGAGAGACATAAATTTTGAGAGTGATCACTCAAGACACTGATTTGTCGCATTAAAGGCGATAAATATATATTTTATTGCAGTGGGAGCAACGGATAGACGGCACTGCCTTACTAGAATTCATATTCAGAGAGAGAGAGATAAAATTTTTGCAGTGGAAGTGACACTGCCTGCAATTTACAGAGAGAGATAGAACGTTCTTTTCGCGAAGCAGTGCTAACGTAGGACACTGAATTAATATTGAGAGAGAGTAACTGTTACAGATACTATAATTTGATACCGCGATATACCGTAACAGTAGGTAAATACTTACTAATTGTGCACACACTACCGTGCCAGTGTTTTGATTCTATACGAATCTATACGGGTAACAGATTTTAATACACATCATGGCCGAGTTTCTCAAATACATTGACTCTGCCAAGGCCCTGGGTATACCAGAAGAAGAACGCGCCTCGTGGTGCGAACGACAAATACAGCAAGACCGAGACCGAGAGGATCGAAAAGAAGCAAGAGAAAGAGAAAGAGAAAAAGAAAGAGAGAGAGAAAAGGAAAGAGAAAGAGAAAGAGAAAAAGAAGAAAGAGAGAGAAAAGGAACAAAGAGAAAGAGAAAGACAAAAAGAAGAAAGAGAGAGAGAAAAGGAACAAAGAGAAAGAGAAAGAGAAAAAGAGGCTGTAGAGAGAGAAAAAAGGGAGCATGAACTCGCAATAAAGAAGTTAGAGCGAGAATCGCTTATAGCCCCCACTGTTGCCAGCAATACATATGCTACAAAACCGAAACTTCCGACGTTTAATGAAAAACTCGACCGGATCGACGCATATTTGCATCGGTTCGAGCTATACGCTAAATGCGTCGGATGGCAGCAGGCGATGTACAGTTCATGCCTGTCTAATTTACTAACAGGTAAGGCTCTAGAAGTATTTCATAGCCTCAAAGTAGAGGATGCCAACGACTATGACAAGCTTAAAACAGCGCTGCTTAAGCGATTCCAGCATACCGAGGATGGCTTTCATCAGAGATTTCGCGCATGTAAACCTGAGCCATCTGAAAATTTCTCAACTTATGTGAATCGGCTGAAACATTACTTAGATCGCTGGATCGAACTCGCGAACGTGACTACCGGAAATTATTCCCAACTTTATGATTTGGTCTTAAAAGACCAAATCTATACGGCATGTCATTCCGATTTGGTTGCCCACCTTAAAGAGAGGGCACCGACATCCTCTGAAGAAATCACATCGTGCGCGGAACGTTATGCGTCCGCCCACCCAAATCGTCCTTTGGCAAAGCCTTCAACTACAGCACCGTGTTATGCCAACGTGGGCAAAGGAGCGCCAACCGGACACGATCGTTCAAGGCCGACTCGTCGTCAGGCCCCAAATCCGCGCTCTCAATCAGAGCCGCCTTTTTTTAGACAGAGGGATTTTCCGAATCGAAGCAATTTATCCCCGCGTCGAGCATACCAAAGCTATTCTTTTTACGAGCCTCGTCCATATCATCGTGGCAACTATCCAGGCCAACAATATAACCGGCCTCAGGGACCGCCGCGACGAGTGCATTTTGATAATAATCATGATTATGATAGACCGCAGAGTCTTCCTTATCGTGGAAACGATCCTCATCGTATTATGTGTTTTAGGTGTAATAGGGTAGGCCACATACAAAAATTTTGTAACGTGAAAATGGAAGCGGCAAATGCCTGCTCGGTTAAATCTACACCTTATGAGACTGACGGTCATTCTGAATCTTCATGACAATCAAAAGCTATTCCAGTCATGTCCGCCCTACATGAACTGGGTGAATTAACATTTTACCAGGGCCGCGTGAACGCGATTCGCGCTTCTGTTCTACGTGACTCCGGATGCACGACTATCGGCGTTCGGCAGTCACTAGTCCGTCCAACACAATTTTTGGATAAGGATGTAACTTGTATTACTTTTGGCGGATCTGTAGAGCGATTCCGTCTTGCAGAAGTTTATATTGATACACCTTTTCTCACAGGTATTGTTACCGCATGTGTACTGCCTAATCCGGTGGCTGATGTAATCATAGGGAATGTACCTCAAGTAAATAAGTTTCCTATCGGTAACTTGGAAATTTGGACTGAGGATGAAAGTGTTGCTTGTGCGACAACACGCCTACAATCGAGTCGACGAGCAGACAGTGCATTGAGTAACCCTACTATTGAAGTAAACATAACGTCTAGTGCATTCCATGATGAGCAACATTCGGACCCCACATTGAAACATTTGTTTACTAAAGTTGATCCTACAGCGCCGGATACCTCTAAGTTTCTTATTAAAGATGACTTATTATATCGTAATTTTCGGAATAAGCGAGAGGCCGTTATGCAACTTGTAGTACCAAGATCTTTTCGTCGCGACATTATTCGTCTCGCGCATGACACTTCCTTGGCGGGTCACCAAGGAAAGGCCAGAACTAAGTCTCGAATACTATCGCAATTTTTTTGGCCCAGTATTTACGCAGATGTAAACCGGTTCGTATCAACATGTGACGTATGTCAGAGACGTACTCCTAAAGGGAGAGCATCCCGGGCTCCTCTGCAGGAGATGCCTATGGTCTCCAGACCATTTGAGCGCGTTGCCGTAGATATAGTTGGGCCTCTACACAAGTCAGACAGAGGACATCGTTTTATACTTTCTGTCATTGACTACGCAACCCGTTGGCCAGAGGCCATCCCACTAAAAGACATTTCAGCCGATCATGTGGCTGAAGCGCTTATTACTATTTTTTCGCGTCTTGGATTTCCGGTTGAAATTTTATCGGACAGAGGTCCACAGTTTACCTCTGAGCTTTTTAAGAAAGTCTTGGAATTGGTAGGGATTAAACAAAGATTGACATCTCCATACCACCCACAGTCTAATGGCTGCTGTGAACGGTGGAATGCTACCATGAAAGCTATGCTTGCGCGAGTTTCGGTCGACAAGCCGAGTGATTGGGATCGACAACTCCCCGCTATTCTCTTTGCATACCGAGAACTACCGAACGCATCGACGGGTTTTTCCCCCTTCGAATTATTGTATGGTCGCAAGCCGCGTGGGCCAATGGCCATACTCCGTGATTTATTCGCCGGATCAGACACCGACGATAACGATACGCGGTCTGCATATCAATATGTTGTAGACTTGCGCCATCGAATTCTTAATGCATGTCAGCTCGCACAAAAATCTTCCGCTGCGCATGCGAGTCTTTATAAACTATATCGTGATCAAGGTAGCCGATTGCGAACCTTGGCCGTCGGAGACCAAACTCTTGTTCTCCTTCCGGAGACGAAAAATAAACTCCTTCTTACATGGAAGGGACCTTTTAAAGTCCTAAAGAGACTTTCTCGAGTAAATTATCTTATCAAGATTCGGGGACAGGACAAAGTCTTCCATATAAATATGTTAAAGCAGTACCTGTCCGACGATGATAATCGTCAGAATAATCGCCGAAATGTGATTGCTCAGGCCAATGCGGCCTTAGTTGCAGTTGACGATGATGATCCTATTAAGATAGAGCATTCAATCCCCGCACTGCAATCTTCTGAAAATACATCGGATGTAAATATAAATCCAGATCTGTCTGAATCGCAAAGACAAGATATAAGAGATTTACTTAACGAGTTTACTACAGTCTTTACTGATCTACCAGGTAATACTTCATTGGTACAGCATGTTATAAGATTAAAGACGGATATACCCGTCTTTGTTAAACCATACCCGCGTCCGCTGCACGCACAGGAGACTATAATAACCGAGGTACGTAACATGTTTCACCTGGGAGTGATAGAGCGATCGACGAGCCCATATAACTCACCCATCGTCTTAGTGAAAAAAAAAGATGATACAGTGCGTTTTTGTATTGACTATCGTAAACTTAATGAGGTTACGATATATGACGCTGAACCGATTCCCAACCAGGAGAATCTTTTTGCGCAGTTAGCGAGGGCAACAATTTTTTCTAAAATTGACCTTTCCAAAGGCTATTGGCAAATTCCGCTTGATGAGAATAGAAAGCAATATACCGCTTTTCAGACCCCGTTGGGTCTTATGCAGTGGCGCTATATGCCTTTCGGATTAGTTACAGCCCCTGCCACTTTCGCCCGTATGATGACAATATTGCTCCAGAATATGAATTCCGTGTTGTCCTATTTTGACGACATTTGTATTTATGAAACCAATTGGTCGGGCCACCTCGCAGCCCTACGACAAGTTTTTATTGCTCTTCGTCGAGCTGGCCTTACGGCGAAACCCAGTAAAGTGTTTTTAGGATATAATGAAATTAATTTTCTGGGCCATACAATTGCCCACGGCGTTCAGACCCCTGATGACAAGAAGATAACTACCATCTTAAAGCTCCAACCCCCTCGAACTAAGAAAGAAGTTCGTAGTTTATTGGGCTTTCTTAACTATTATAGGAAGTTCATTCCAAATTTTTCTTCGCTTACAGCTCCGTTGTCGGACCTCACAAGAAAGAATTTTCCTAATAAAGTGAAATGGACAACCGAATGTGCTGATACACTTCGTACCGTTCAACGATTGTTTTCGACTTCCCCCATTCTCATACTTCCAGATATAAACCAAATATTTATTGTCCGCACTGATGCGTCGGACAAAGGATTAGGAGCTGTATTATTACAGGAACGAGACGATACCTTGCGGCCATGTCTATACGCCAGCCGCAAGTTGCTAGATAGGGAATGCCGCTATGCAATTATTGAGCGAGAGTGCCTCGCTATCATTTTTGCTGTAAACGCATTTTCGCGATATCTACTCATGTCCGAGTTTATAATTGAAACGGACCATCGTCCGTTGTTATTCTTGAAGGCTAACAGGGCTAAAAATGCTCGATTAACGAGGTGGAGTCTTGCACTCCAGGAATACCGGTTTGTTATCCGGGCTATCCCTGGCGGTGACAATTCCCAAGCTGATGTTTTGTCACGTCTAATTTAGTTTCCTATTAAAGAGTGTTGTGTCTTGTATTGGGGTTGGATAGTACTTTTCCCCCTCAATTCTAGACGGTGGATGGATTCACATTTATCTTGTTCATTACTTTATGAACCAGTTTTACAATCCTTTTTTGTGAATATCCTCTTTCCACCAGCGTCATTCCGGACTGTGACCTGAACTTCTGACAAACCTGACGCCCTTGTCAGCGGGTCAATGAGATGGAGACATGGCAAACCAAGCTACCAGAGCTACTGCAGCCATTGGATACCACAGTATTTTAATTAACAATATATTGTTTGTGAATGTGTATATAAGCAGCAATTATGTGTGTTGACTAGATAATTATGAGCCTATTCCTTCAGTAAGGCCTGATTGTTTGATAGTAGTTATACTTTAATTCAGCAGTATACAGTGATATACTCATTGTTATTATAAATGTTCGTGAGAAGTTTGATTGGGTGCAGTAAGAATATTTCGATAGACTACATTCTATAGAACGTGGCATCAATAATTGTATGCTTTTTGTCCATCCAATATGCACGTTCTTAGTTAGATTTTTTGTTTTCAAGCTTAAGGCTGTCTTTTCTACAGTAGTACTTGAGCCCCCACCACAATAACTTTGTGATTTCTTGGATCCTATCGTGTAAATTTTTCTTAAAATTTCCACTGGGGTGGGGGATGTCAAGGTTAAAGTTATAAATGTCGTGCTGGGTCACGACTTGAAGGGACTTGTTTTTTTCACGGTCTCGTTGATTATAGCCAGCGTAAATGTCCTTGAACTGTTCTCGTGGGCAGTTTGTTTTTGTAACGCTTTTTCTTAGGGATGGAAAGAAAGTGGGGCAAGATAGAATAAATGGATGGGTTAGGAGTGACGGTGCAGTTCTCGACCCCGTGATTTTGATGAACTCTTGCGAGGGAAGAGAAGGGGGGAATAAGGTTAGATAGTTTAAGACGCTTAGTCGCGTTCAGAAATTCGTACATAAAACGTAGAAAGCACGAGGGTTTAGAGATTTTAGTAATGGTTTTGACATTTTAATTTGACCTTGTCTGTTTCTAGTACAAGGCCGTGACCGACTTCCATGTAGATCTATTAATACTACGAGCTGGGCTCGAATGGATGCACCAATCAAATCCAGGCATTTGGACGGTAATTTGCAGCTGGCCGCACAGTATAAAAGCGTAGCCATACCTATGTTCATTACTCCATACAGAAAATTCCATCTGTGCAGGCGTCGGCGTGATTCTGCCAGAAGAATCAGAAGACTGTTATTTTTATGTCTATGTCCATTATAGGCATTGCGATGAAGCCATATGCCCGATGGTGATATTTACCCACTGCTGTTGTCTACTGTTCCCTGATTCCTTATCAGGGACCAAGTGTAAGTGTTTGTCTGTTGATGATTCAACAATGAGCGAGGAGCTGAACGTAATTTTTCCAGTAGGACAGGATTGCCGCACAGGCTAGAAGTGCTACCCAAGAATGCAAGACAAAGATGTATATTAACTTGCACTAGATCTAGTATGAATGCTTGGCATACACATCTGTGAATTGGAATTGATTTGTCTGGATGAGGCTGGGGATTGCCAGCCCATCCTAGAGTAGATCTAACTTAACTACGTCAGTTTGTATTGACGAGCTTGATCCATTATAAGCGGTAGGCACAAATAGCTGAGATGACATTGTCGCCAGAGACATGAGTATTTTGCTTGATAGATAGTAGGCAGACTATATCTGAGAGATAGATAATTCATACTTAAATTGTTAGTGAGTCAGAATGATCTTAACCTTATAGGAATCTAGAGGAGACTTCTAGTGACATATTATTGAATTTTCATTTGATGCTGCTGATGTTGTCTTTTTAGTATGTAAGAGATCTAGACAAAATTGTTAGGATATTTAAGGTAATTAAATTTGTGGCCCTGCAGGTCTGTTGATAAAAACTTATTCAGATTGTTATTAGTGTGTGGTGTCAGAGTTAATCTTGTAATTGTCGTGCTGGGTCACGACTTGTTTTTTTGTCACGGTTTCGTTGATTTTAACCAGCGGAAATGTCCTTGAACTGTTTTCGTGAACAGTTTGTTTTTGTAACGCTTTTTCTTAGAGATGGAAAGAAAGTGGGGCAAGATAGAATAAATGGATGAGTTAGCAGTGACGGTGCAGTTCTCGACCCCGTGATTTTGATGAACTCTAACAGGGGTGAGAAAAGGGAGATAGTAAATTCGTACATAAAACGTAGAGGGTTTAGAGACTTTAGGAAGGGTTTTGACATGTTAAGTTGCAGCCGGCCGCACAGTATATAAGCGCAGCCATTCCTATGTTTGATCACTCCATGCAGAAATATCCATCTGTGCAGGCGGTCGGCGGGATTCTGCCAGAAGAATCAGAAGACTGTTATATTCATGTCTATGTCCTTTATAGACACTGAAATGAGACCATACGCTATTTGTGAGAATTATCCACTGCTGTTATCTGATGTTCCCTGATTTCTGATCAGGGACCAAGTGTAAGTGTCTGCCTGTTGATTCAACAATGAACGTGAAGCTGACCTTAATTTTCCAGTAGGAGTGCTACCGAAGAATGCAAGACTTCCATGTATATTAGCTTGCAACTAGATCTAGCATGAATGTCTGGCATACACATTTGTAAATTGAAATTGATGTGTCTGGATGAGGCTGGGGATTGCCAGCCCATCCTAGAGCAGATCTAGATCTAACTTAACTACGTCAGTTTGTATTGACGAGTTTGATCCATTGTAAGCGGTAGGCACAAATAAATGAGATAACATTGTCGTCTGAGACATTAGAATATTATTTGTTAGATAGTAGGCAGACTATATCTGAGAAATAGATAAGTAATACTTAAATTGTGAGTGAGACAGAATGATATAATCTTTTAGGAATCTAGAGGAGACTTCTAGTGACATATTATTGAATTTTCATTTGATGCTGCTGATGTTGTCTTTTTAGTATGTAAGAGCTAGACGAAATTGTTAGGGAATAATAAGTAAATAAATTTGTGGCCCTGCAGGTCTCGATAAAAACCATTCAGATTGTTATTAGTATGTGGCATGGTATGAATGAGTAATTCCTAAAAACCTCTCGATTTTTAAATGCAGTCGTAACACCTATAATTCCTTAATACCCAACTCGTAACATGTGGCATGGTACGAAAGCTTAATTAGTAAATACCTCTCGATTTTAAAATGCAGTCATAACCCCATTAATTCATAACACCCACTCTGTAACACTATCACCCAGACCAGACTCGTAACATCTGTCTTATTGTGAAATGTATCTGTTGGGGTTGAGTAGGGATTGGGAGGGGGAGGGCTGGGGGGAGAAGGGGCCGATGGCAGAAAATGTGGAGCCTAACGTGGCGATTGTCTGAAAAAGGGTTGAGAACCGCTGGTCTACAGTTAAATAGTTCATAACGTGATTCCGGTGGTCAGCCCAGCCCTGACGTCATTCACCGACTATACTGTTAAAGTTGGTTAACACCTATTCGGTAAACGTGTGAAGAGAATTTTCAATTTGTAAAAAAAAAAAATAAAAGACACTACCGTACTTCTCTTCCTTTCTTCATTTCTTTTATTCTTGAATTCTTTTTTTTTTTTTTTTTTCATTTTTTTGTTCATTACTTTTATTCTTTTATTTATTAACAAAAGTGTTGAAGATCCTAGAGTCGGTCATAGAATTAAGCTTTGGAACATCTGTCAAATGAAGAAAAAATAATGTGGGTTATAATAGTCCAGGCCGGGTAACAGCGCAGACTGGTCCACAGACTTATAATTAGGCAGACGCACAATCCCCATTGAGTGACGTCACAAAACTAGTTCTCGACCCGCCATTTTGTTTTGTCGTATGATACCTCGTATCTATAGACGCTGCCCACTGTGCGTTGCGTTGTGCGAAGTTGGCTATCAATATGAACATCATACCGTGTACCCTTGTTAATCGTGTATTGTGTCATTTTTAAGATTTATATTTATTCTGTGGACTGGTCGCAGTTGTCGCGGGGCTCGTCCTCCTCTCCAGGGTATCACCACCGCTGGCGGCCAGCGGTTCTCCACCACCGGGCAGCGTGATTTTTTCCCGTACCAGCTTTAGCAAATTCAGGAGCGGGACAGCAACAGACCCCCAAACACACAATCAGGTCATCGGCTAAGGGATTTCTTGTCCTATCGAACACTGCCATGGGTGCTGCAATCTCTGGACTGTGCCTGAAATGACTCTGAACGTCACCGAAAATCCGCGGGATGTGTTGGAGCTGTCCTGTGTTTGGGGGGTGTGTTGCTGCCCCGCTTCTGAATTTGCTGAAGCTCGTACGGAAAAAAATCACGCCACCGAGCACCCATACACGTCCTCAAAAATCTGTTCAGGCTGACCGAAGGGACCTACAGTCCTGGCCAACCGGAGCGAATCTCTGGATAGAATGATTTATTCATAAAAATTAAAGTGAAGTATAATATAAATGAACGACTGTCCCTGGAATTTCCCCTTCTTGCATTAGAAAAGCAGAAACGCTTGAAAATATTGGCGGAGAGCACGACGTTTTTTTCCATTCTTCCTCTCAAAGGCATGTTTTACAAGAAATTGGGTATTGGCATGAGATCTTCATTAATAGAGCATGATGACTATTGTTACTACATAACAATAACAATAAAAAGGTAAGATAAGATAGATAAAATAAAATAGATAAGATAAGATAAGATAGATAATACAAGATAAGATAGATAAGATAAGACAGACAAGACAAGATAGAAAAGATAAGATAATTAGATTAGATGGGATAATATAAATAAGATAAGACGATATAACATGGATAAGATAGATAAGATAAGACGATATAGGATGGATAAGATAGATAACATAAGATAGATAAGAAAGATAAGATAAATAAGATAGGATAAATATGATAGGACAAGATAAGATAAGATAAGATAAGATAAGATAAGATAAGATACGATAAGATAAGATAAGATAAGATAAGAATCACTTTATTATCACATAAAGGAAAATCTCTTTCACAGCGCGTTTAACAGCACACACGCGGTACACAGACATATCTTACTCATTATTATATAAACAAACTCAATGAGTCACTAACAGACATACGTGAAGTGACCTGGTAAAGAACCTTAGTGAAATGTGGCACACATCTAGTTAAAATGTCTTGCCATGGCGAATTGCGGAGGGCAAAATTGATCCTCTGTGTCTTTCCTTGTTTGTTTTCATGTGTGTTATTCTGTAGCTGTTGGATGCGTGTCTGTCATGTTGCATATTTCCTTGACGATTGTTGTGTAATAATAATAATAATATACAGTAATGTGATATAATCATAATCATAAAAAAGATAATAATAAAATATAATAATATAACAACAATACTGGTAACAATGATCATGATGATAATAGTAATAAATGCTCTCATCCTTCTTACTCTCAGTATCCAGTGCGCCGCCCCCCCCCCTCCCCACCTTCGCCATCCCCCCGCTCCTACTATGTCGTTGTAGCCAGGAGGAGACAGGGGCACACTGACCGCCGACCTGTGTACTGACCTAACAAAATGAATGATCAGGACATGACGTACGGTCCTTATCCATCAGCATGCCCACGTGAATTTTTTTTTTCAAATTGAAAATTCTCATCACACCCTTACCGGATAGGTGTTAACTAACTCTAACAGTGCGGTCAGTGAATGACGTCAGGGCTGGGCTGACCACCGGAATCAGGTCATGAACTATTGTGACTGAAGATCAGCGGTTCTCAACCTTTTTTCAGGCAATCGCCCCGTTAGGGTAGCCACACAAAGGCCACCGAGCCACTAGGCGCTTTAGGTGAGAAGAATTGCACTATATAATTTCAACAGCTGCACACAGAGCCCACCTAGATTCGGTCCGTTTATGTAGTGCAATTCTTCTCACCTAAAGCGCCTAGTGGCTCGGTGACCGAATTCGGTGGCCTTTGTGTGGGCACCTTTAGGCTCCACATTTTCTTCCATCACCCCACCCCCCGACCCCCAGCCCCACCCCGCCCGCGTGATTTTTTTTTTTGTACTCACTTTACCAAATTCAGGAGCGTGGCAGCAACAGCTCCAACATATCCCAGGGATTTTCGGTGACGTTCAGAGTCATTTTAGGGTTAGGGTTAAGGTTAGGTTGCACAGTCCAGAGATTACAGCACCCATAGCAGTGTTCGGCAGGACGAGAAATCCCTCAACCGATGACCTGTGTTTGGGGGTGTGTTGCTGCCCCGCTCCTGAATTTGGTAAAGTGAGTCGCTTAATGTGTTAGGACATCAAAGTCTTATAAAAGAAACAAGGCAACCCATTAGGAACCCTTGCCAGGGGTTAGAAAGCTACGAGAACAACAGAAACAACAACAACAATAAGAAGAATAAAAATAAGAACCAGAGAGGCTGAAAGCAAGGGCAGAGATCAGCCGAAGACAAAGACCTCAACACAGCAAGGCTGTATCACGGATATTCACCATTCTAATGGCTTTGGGATTGTACAGTTTGGTGGTGGTGGTGGTGGAGGGGAGGCCAAATGTATGAAAAGTGTACATAGACGGAGTGGGGGGGGGGGGGGGAATCAATATTTACTAGGACCGACCGTACATACTTTATGCATGGACCCTGAAATCCCTCCGATTTCAACAAACACAAGAGAAGTTTATCACTCACGCAACAAAGTATCAACTCTGGACTCTGCTTGTGTTTTTGTTTTAAATGTATGTTTTTTCAACACTGGATTGTTTTACTGTAGCTCGGTGCCGTGGCGTGCTGAGGTTTGGTGATGCACTATCAGGCCAGGGGCCAGCACCTTAATGGTATGCCCCAAGACAAGTACATTCTTTGAAATGGATGCCCGGGGCTCTGGCAACCCCCCCTTTCTGCACACCACTGACTCAGTGTCATCTTTTGTTGTTGTTTTTTTGTTATTGTTATTGTTGTTGTTGTGTTGTTTTTTTTGGCGTGGTTATTGTATAAACTGGTTGTTGTCGCTGTTACTCTTACTATGTTTTAATCCTGATCGTTGAATCTATTGTTTCTGATGTTTCTAATCATCCCTTTTTTGTTGTTGTTACTGATTGTTATTGGCGAGGTTATTGAAGTCCTGGTTGCTGTTGCAGATGCTATTTTGTTGTTGTTGTTGTTGTTGTTGTTGTGTGTGTGCGTGTGATATCGTTGGATCTTTTGTTCCTGGTGCTTCCACCATCCCCTTTGTTATTGATGGTTATTGTTGTTGTTAAGTTTCTTGCATGCATCACCATCATTATTGTTGCGGTTGTCGCTGCTCTGCTTTTTAGTTGGTGATAATTATTCCAGTGCTGTTGTTGCATTTAAACGATGTGGAACAGTGCGTAATTATCTTCCTCTTTCTCGCTCTCTCTTTCTCACTTCGTCACTCTCTCGCTCTCTCTCTTCGTCTCTCATTAATTGGTCTGTCGGTCTTTGTCTCTCTGTCTGTCTGTTTATCTTATTTGTTCATCTGTCTGTCTGTCCGTTGGTCTCTGACTGTTTCCCTCTCTCTCTCTTCATATCTCTCTCTCTCTCTCTCGGTGTGTCTTTCTTTCTTGTTGTTTCTTTTCGTCCCCATCCTCAACTACCCCTTCTGCCTTTCAAAAACATTCTCCTTATTTTCTACGGGGGGACAAGGTGGTCTCGAGGCAAGGTGCTCGCCTCTCATGCCAAGGGTCCCGGGTTCTAAACCCGGGCAGTGCAGGCATGTTGGAAAGTGGATTTTTCTCATATTTTCAAGTCCCTGGTCCTATTGGGGGGTAGGATCGAGTAGTTCTTGGAAATTGGATTTTTCTCATATTTTCAAGTCCCTGGTCCTATTGGGGGGTAGGATCGAGTACCTAGTCTTCTCGGATAGGGACGAAAAAATTCGGAGGGCCCGTGTGCACGTTGCGCACGTTAAAGATACCTTGGCAGTTGGAAATCGTAAAGAGCAGGCCGAAAGGCCGCTGCCCGGGCAAAATTGAAATTAATAGATTAAAATTTATACATATCATCCCCCCCCCCCACCCCCCCGCCAGAACAAGAAATAATAAAACAAGTAAAGTGAGGTGTAAATGCCAAGGGCAGCGAACCTCCTAAAATAAAGACCTCAAATCCAAATCTCCTTATTTTCTGTCTCTCTGCCAGAGTCATAACACAATCAGTGAAACGGTTCATATCTCTACTGATGTGGTCAGTATTTGATAGTACAATTAATTACCACGTGGAGCAGTTTATGGCGGTGTCAAACAAATCAATTTAAGAAAACAAGAAAAAACAATAAACCATCGCCATTAGCCTTGTGGGCCTGTGGTTATATAAGGGCGATAACACATGAATTATTAGTTAAGCTTCCGTTCTCAATATTGTCTCCCTTCACTTGCCAGCCCCATCTATTCTTGTAGCCTTAAAGTATATGTCGTTTTATCGTGCGTTTTAACTCTTTGTTCGTCGCCCATGAATTTCTCCACATTCACCAATACAGGAAGAAAATAGTGAGGGAGATGAATGAAGACTGACTACAGCAACATTTATGAATAGAAAGTCGGCCTTCTTTCTTCCTGAAACAAAATAGCCTAGCATTCTTGTGCAATGATACATCGCTGATTGGCACAAATTTTTAATGTGACCAACGGGAGAACCAATTCATCGGCTATTGGTACACTAAGAGTTAAAAGACAGCTATTTTCTCTTTCTCCCACACCGGTAGGAGAAATCTGAGGGGGAAACGGTCTTGTATGTTTATAAGAAAGTTGTTTTTTTCTGGGTCTACTCGTTTAGGCACCTTGCTTTAGCAAGGAGGAAGGTATATAATATTATCTTTCCCTCTTCATTAAGAATATGGATTCAAATGGCGATAACTCTAGCAGTACGGTACTTACTTAAAACTGTGTCTTCTTCACCACATGATCTTGAATGGATGGTGAAATTCAAATTCAAAGCTTTGTTAGATAGCCTACTTTTTTTAAAACTGTCACACTAAGCCGAGGTGTGCACTAGGCGAGTCTGACCCTGACTTTAACTCTTAGCGTACGCAGGCTCATTCCACGTTCTGACGCAGCCAAATTTGGCGATTTTATAGTGCTGGTGATAAATTGCATATAACTTTCTTATTTTTAGGCCTATGCGAGTGTGTGACCCCTCATTTTTTTTCAGAAATAAATTATACAAATTTGGTAGAAAAGGCCACGATTTTAGTAATGTGTCCGCCCCACTTACCAAAAAGTTAACAAACATAATATGATGAAGATGTCCCCCCGAGGACTTCCAAATGCGTTCCGTAACTCGACAAGTGCATAGGCATTGTCAGATTGATATATAACGACGTGAGGGTCTAGTCAGTTTGTATCATCGAGGCCGTAGACCGATGTTCGTCTGGGCAGTAGTCAGATTGACATATCAGGGAAAGCCGCCGGGGTAGCTACGTACTGTTTTCGATAAGCCCGCTCAAAAGTCCCCTCTTTGGTGTGTTTTATTGACTGGCGCGGACGGGCGCAGGACCTCCCCAGGTAGGTGGATAGGAATGGTAAGAAAGAGGTAAAAACGGAAAAAAATAATGGCACATTTTTCACTTACATGTATCATGGTTGCAAATAATCCTCTTGAAATGCATGAAAACACAGAATGAAATGAAAGAATAATATCCACATTTCAGTGTATATCCAAAGTTTATTTCACTTTTCAGATCTGCACTAGATCTAGATCTAGCTAGATCTATATAAATGAGTTTTTGCCACTCTGAAGTAGATCTCTTATTTACACTTTACACACACACACACCAAAATCTCTTGCAAATTTCTAACTGTAAAAATTACACGTAAATCGCTTTCAAACTCACTCCAACGTTCGCCAAACCGTTCAAAGACTGTTCACTAAAAGTTCACTATCACATCCGTTAGTATAAATTACCTCCACGGAAGAAGATTTCCATACACGGTGTATAGATTACACAAAGCCCCGGAATGTAATGCGCAAGGTCTCATTGAAACTCATTATGATGACGTCACCATCCAACTAATTGGCCGATCAAAGTCTGCCGGTGCGCACCAAGGCTAAGTGATTAGATTTACCAGAAAGTATGTATGTATAGATAGTTTTCATTGTTGGTCGATTTGCACTGCGAGGCACGGGAGGCTCCGCGAAACTATGGAGCGGAAAGTAGGTCGCTGCGGTAAACAATACTTGCTTGTGCATTTCCACAAGGCGTAAAAGCTTACAAACGGCTCTAAATAGTTTCAATCAGCCCAAAAACTATGAACAAACCACAATAAATAGATATGCACACTATCTTTGGTGAAGAAGGTCTCTTTCAATTCTTGATACCGCAGCGACCTAGCTTCGCGATTTGGCGGAAGTGAGATCTCTCTATAAATACATGACATACTCTCTGGATTTACACCTTAAAATGTTACCAAGGCGTAGGTATGCACAAATCCTCCGCACCTTTTGGTTGTTGCTGTTGTTGTTGTGCTAAAAGTCATACAAAATAAAAGGATCCCGCATGTTTATTGCTTCCAGTGGGGAAGACTAGGTGCTCGGCTCTGCTTACTGTTGCGACTTCAGTTCTGTTTGTTCGAACTCCACTTTCTGCACAACTGAGAAATTCGAATTTAAACGTTTGCGGTTTTAGTATTATAATAAGGAATTAGAATAAATCGGAACTGCGAAACAGCTTGATAAGTGCCAAAATGGATTTTAAGCAATTGTCAAAGTGTACATTTGCTATACCTCTTCTACATACTAAAAGATCTCCATTTTTTTTTTCAGAAAATGGAGATGGAACAAACAAGAACTTAGGAAAAGAAACAAGGAAAGGGAGAGAGTAAGAGAGAGGCAAAGACAAAGAGGAGAAAGGGGAGAGAGAAAGAGAGAGAGATAGAGGGAAGAAAGAAAAAAGAAAGACAGAGAGGAGAGAGCGAGGCAGAGAGAGAGAGAGAGAGAGAGAGGGAGAGAGAGAAAGAGAGAGAGAAACAAAGAGACGTTTTTAATAATTGTACACTACATTATCACAGACGAATATTCCATTCACCGTCAGACCACCAATAAAACCCAGATATCCGACAGAGGTCGTCATAAATTTGAAGGGACAAAAAATTCTCCCTCGTCACAATTTATGTCCAAGTTCTTAAAGAGCGCTGCAGGATCTGTCACCGTGTCAAAATTATTCACTTCAAGTTCAAGCCATGTTTGCCTGCAGCGTCATTAAATACGTGGAAAATGTTGTGTTCCTGTCTACAACACATACCTTAACCTGTTAACTCATTTAAAGCCAGAATACTGAATAGTTTACCACATTTAGGCCAAAATTGATTTCACCTTTGCTGAGATTTGAAACCGCTCTTACAAAAACCTTAGCTTTTTGTTCATTCAATCATTTTACATTTTATACAGTGAAATAATAATTTTCTTTACATTGGTTACTAAGGGGCCGTTCAAATACATTATTACACCTCGGAGGGGGGGGGGGGTCTTTGGCTCCTGTAAGAAAAGTGTAATGAGGGGGGGGGGTCACCCAAGTGTAATATTACACTTTTTGCTCCCTAGGAGGTAAAAAGGTTGGGTAGCTGAGAGAAAAAAAAATATTTGTCATTTATTTTTTAAACTATTTTTATCTTAATGAAGAATAAAATCTTAAATACAGAATATATATTTTTATTCAGTGTATAAATTTTGGCTCAACCTTTGGCTTTTTTTTTTTACTAAACCTGGCAATCCAGTCCAACTTTCACCAGTGTTGCCATTGTTTACATTGGTAGCCTAGCAATCAAAATGGCTTCCTCAAAGAACCAGTACAATGAACTTTGTCAGCTGTACAGGCAGTTATATCCTGATAAAAAAGGTAACATTGTGTATTAAAGAATGTAATACCTTAGAGGCATTCAAAGGGCATATCAAAACGCACCTATTTAGGAAATATTTTCATTAGCATCATGTCCTTGCCAGATATATATGATGAGTGTATGATTACAAGATGTCTTGACTGTTAATTAAGATGTATGTGATATGTGTAATTGTGTTTCTGTATTATGTAAATATGTCAACGATATGTACAGCGCCTTGGGCTCACTTGGTGGGGAAAGGCGCTATATATAAGAAATCTTTATTATTATTATTATCTATTGATCACCCAATTATTTTTAAAAATTTTCCTATTATGTGCCCATATTCACAGTTGACTTCACTTATAGTGGATTTGCGATATCTTCACCCAAAAATTAACGGCGTCATAAAGTTTGCCTGACATCGCAGCGGGTCAACTGACTCAAGTTGATGATTTATGCACATCTCAGGACAAGGTGAAATTTCTAACGTCTTCCCTTGATGAAAACAGGTCACCTAGCTGTGGTCTCTTTTCCTCCAGTTAGATCAATAATTGCTTCAGGGGTGTCGCGAATGTGGTTTATAGCAATCGACTGCAATTCAAGAGGAAAACACACACTCGACGAACACACTAACTTTCCTACTGGAATTAATTAACAACTCAAATGAATTAGTTTTGTCAGACCTGTAGGGCCACAATAATGTATTGAGTTAGCTGCATAAGATAACATATATAAATGAAATGACCGCAAAATGAGAATACAATTTTAGAATGGACTAAAAGGTCCTAGTACTGGATCAAATATAACTAATGACTTATAGGATATTTAATACAAATTATAGTCTTCGCTGTCTCAGCACACGCCAGCTCCATTGCAATGGCTCCTGTCATATATTCTAATACTGGCACTGCCTGGCTGTGACTGTAGGAGCAGACTCTCATACTGCTGGTAACATCTGAATTCTGACATACAATTACAATGCATACCATTTTTCCCTGGCCATCAAGAACCAGGGAATATCAAATTGAGCGTTGCATGGTGGACAAAGTCCGGGTAGCTATTAGCTGGGGCTCGTCATTTCTAGGCTCCTCATATAGATGGTCTGCTCTATTGCGTCTCTGTTCCGATCTGGCTCGAAATTAGCCGACCACTCCGCAGTGGATACTTTTCTGCATGTGATGATGGACATAGGTATGGGCTGACTTTTATAATGTCTAGCCACCTGCAACTACCGTCCAAATCCCTAGATTTGATTGGTGCAGTCATGCGAGCTGAGCTCGCAGTATTAATTTATTCTATTGTGTAAGTCGGTTACGGCCTTGCCCTAAGACAGACAAGGTCGTCTTCTAAATAGGTTAATAACAATTAAATCCAAAATCTTATTAACTTGACTCAGCACAATTCGTGCTTTCACGAACCACTGAATGTCAACAGTCAATTACAACCACCTCACACCCTCTAACAATGCTATTAAATCACGAACTGGAGCTGCTCTGCCATCCCTGGTTTACCTACACATATTCCTTTTTAACCATCTACAGTTTTTATGTAAAAAAAAACACTCAAAACATGTTGCTCACGAGAACAGCTCAAGGACACTTCACTAGATTTTAAAAAAAACTCTGAATTCAACCCGTGGCCTAGCACGGCATTTATAAACTTAACCTGCTCTTGACAAGGGGCGTAACCAGGGGTGCTGGCATCCAGTTTGAACTGTGTGCTTTATTTTTTTTCTTAAAGAACACCAGTGAAAAACCGTATTCTTTAAATGCTGAATGAATTCCTAAGCTCGGTTTTTCATTTGTACGGAAAAGGAAAGGCCAAACACTCTTCAAGCGTGAAAATGGACACAATGGAAACATTCTTTGTACTACTTGGTGGATTTTTGACCTTTCCATTGCCGTTTTCAGTTCCATACACATGAAAACACAATCCCCAATTTGGCATCCACGACACATGCCTCTATGGCCCATCAGTTGTCAGGCCACTATAGACCCTTTTCACTTCCGCGTTACGTTTGTTTGCGGGGAGCCGCACATTCCAGAAAAGCACCGTGTAGGGCAAAAACCTCCACTTGCCTTAGTGATGGCATCTGAATATGTGTGCAGTCTAAGCAAAGATGCATTTTTATGCCAGAACCAGCACGTAACCGGTTTGTATAGTCGAGTGCCCAACGAAAGGATGGCATTGTTCGACTGTTGTCCACCGCTTTCTGCCCTACAAGTGGGGCACGCCGCCATTTTGTTTGCAAATCACGTGATATGGAGGACGCTAGATGAAAAGGTACTGCACCGACTTCCTCCCCGTCAAGAAACACCTACTCTACCATTCTATGCGTCGCAAATAAGAAAACTTGCTATTTTCGCTGTTTCAGCTTTTACTGGACCTGTGTTTTCAAATACTAAGATCCGGTATACCTGCAAAGAACAAACCACTTCCTAACCTGGCTCTGTTTATCAGCAAATTTGAGTTTTAACAGTTCACAAAAGCTAACACAAGTTTCCTCCACCTGTGCAATGATTATCCTGATGACACATTCTAAATCAACAGCAACAATAACAACAAATACCACAAAAACATTATGAACAAGTAACAAAATTATGTTACAAATGAGGGAATAGTAAACATGTATTTTGAAAAATATAACATAAAAATATTTTTTTAAATTTCACTCTCCTGCTCTCCATTTATTCATCGGGTTCACACCTGAATTGTTCCTCTCTATAGACCAGTATCGATCAGCTCTCCTACTTTCAGTCGATCCTCTTTTCCACTTTCAGGCTCAACCTTCTAAACGTCTGTTCTCGATGGTTCTTGAAATAACATATCACTACCCTTAATATTAAACATTCACTAACACATACTCCTTCTTGTTTCCTGTCTTCTATCAATTCGAGGGATGCCTGCGCAAAAACCGTAACTCGAACATTTTCGATTTTGGTTTTTTTGCAAATTCTGTTTCGCCTTGGTAAGTACTACATTTTGACATGATTCAAAGCCCATTATCGAATTAATTGACCTAAGTATTGATGAGGATTTAAAGGTCGTAACAGACATTTGATACTTCATGTCAAACTTGCAAATCGCTCTTAACTGGCCATTCGGTCTTTGTGCAGACACCCCTTGAAATGCAGACATTCACATACATGTATCTATCTTCCCTTTCTTTCCTCTCTCTTTCCCTCCCTCTCTCTCTGTTTCTCTCCTGTCTCCCTCCCCGCTACTCCTCTCTGGAACATTTCCATCTATCACTCCCTTTCTTTCTTCATTTCGTCATTTTCTTTCTGTTTGTATGTTATAGCGCCACTGCACAAAAGGTCTCTCGAATCATGTGTCAACTCGCACATACCCTGTAACTCTGAAATACACGTCCTTCATCATCAGATCTCCAGACATCAGATTGCACGGCAGAGTAGACCTACCCAGCCAGCATCACTATGTCAATCCGACGTAGATTTCAGTAGCATTGGTAGGATTACCGACCAAATCGAAGTCTCTGATGTCATAACCAACAGATCTACGTAGGAACGATTATTATTCCTCTTGACGTCCATCCATTGTGTCGCATTTCCTTAGGGTTGCCCGCTCGGTCCTTACACACAGATCAGAATTTTCTCCGACATCACCAGACGCCAGATCTGGTGACTCCTGTCCACTATGTATAAACTGGGCTATCTTTACCGGTGTTTATCACTGAAGATGCAGCAGGCTGGTTCTCCATTCCTTGTGAACAATCGCACAAAGTCGGACAAGATAAAAATTTCTTGGAGACGGGAGAGGAAATGTACATGTACATTACTGTTCCAGAAAAACCTGACCCACCCCAGATTTTTTCTCCTTATCTGGAAGTCAATTTTAATTTTCATGACGAACGTATGTTTCACCAACTGCCTAAAGAATGGACGCTACAAGGATTGCCCTGATAACTGTAAATCCTTGTCCGTATCACGTGATGCCATTTTGACCTTTGCACCTGCGGCTTAACCAAGATGGCAGCCGAAGAATAAAATGTTTCAGCGCCACCATGCTTTCTTGTCTGAACTTGTGGTTGAGTATACTGTAGATTAAAGGATTGGCGGCGCTGGACAGGAAGTATGACCTCATACACAGTTCATAGATCATTTCCTGGGAGTAGGTCCTAGGACGCTGGAAGCCTAGGCCGAGGAGGTAGATCACTTGAACAGTTAGAAATGGGACGTAGCCCAGCAAAAACACGAAAGTTACCAATCCCAGCATTCTCGTAGTGCGTCCAACACGCGCCAGCACAGAGACGGTAGTTCTGTGGGTGCCTGCTTGAGACCTGGAGGTCACAGATATGTTCTGGGAGCTTCCGAATGATCTGGATATGAGAGAAATACACTGTTCGTCAATATTCTGAGTTCACAAAAAGAAATTAAACAATTCTGTATTAATGGTATTACACTTGTGAAATCCTTTAAAATTGTGTGCATATTTATCTGCAAAAAAAATAATTGTAAATGAGAATAAAAGTTTTTAAATCCAATTGTAGATCTTAGCCTCTCTCAGAAGGACAGGACGTGTTGTCGGTCCACGTTAGAAAACAATTCTTTCATGGATCCGCAGGCATAGTGCCTTCTTCGGATATGCATGAAATCTAATCTGCACATTCAGTCAATGGAGTGTACTCTTACTACCTTCATTGGAGATGGGGGGGGGGGGGGGGGGAGGATGGGACTGTTTTAAGGGGAACGTAGTCTAATTGCAAAACCAAAGGGGGGAGGGGGACTGTTTTAAAGTGAATGTAGCCTAATTGCAAAAGCAAATGGAAAGAAATACTGAGTTGTGTTTGCAGCTAATAATGTACAAGACCGCGGTGACTTAACGACATCCTTTTTTTTTGGTTAATATCTGGCTGTTGCTAGAGGATCTAATGTAATTACAAAGCCGAACAGAAAAAAGAATATTGTTACAAGTACGTACGTCCCCCAAGTTTTTTTCGTTAGGAGTACATATTTTAAAGCCTTTTGTGACTCCAGAGCTAGAGCTCCTTCCGAAATACTCCCAACAACAGCTTTAATTCATTATTATTTCAGATTTTCTATGTTTTCCTCCTGTTTTTTTTTTTTTCTTTTTTGGTTGAAACCGTAGGGGGCCCAGGGTTACGGATTTGACAAGATTTAGGATTGAGGATAAGGACGGGGTTAGGGATAGGTACATATATGCACGCGCCCCTAGCGCGAAACGCTCGGGGTGCGTACGTACAAGTAACAGTAGCCTAGAGAAAATACTGAGTTATGTTCGCTGTTTATCTATAGCTTGTAATGTAAAATACCACAGTCCTTTCTCCTATGGATTTTCTCCCCAACATTCTTGTCGTTTCAAGCCACACCAAACTCTTCATCAGTTCTGGTACAAAAATCTCATACCTTTCAGAAACGTTACTGGCCGAGGACCGTGGGGTGTAGTCTCTGTTGGCCATTTGTTGTCCCAGACGTCTCCGGCCCCTCGTCCACACGGCCAGGATGATCCTGAGGTAGAAGACCATCATCAGGCTGAAGCAGAGGCTGAACACTCCGTACAGACAGCCGTGGAAAAGGATAGGGTAGATTGTACCGTGCATCTGAAATACAGACCAGAGGGGGGATGGGGTATTGACTTCATATTCGATTGTATTGTATCTCTATAGGAAGCATGTTGTACGGATATGGACAGTGAATATCCGTACAACGCACACAATTCGATGACGTAGAACACACATCGGAATACTATATTACTGACCTTGTTTAATTTGCATAGTTTTTAAAAATGTGAATCGGCTTAGTAGCAAAACAATCCGACTTCTGCTCGGAGATTGCGTGATCTGCGCTAATAATATACTTGAGTGTACGTCGATCACCAATGGTTACCCCGACCCCTTTTCGCCTGATTAGTCAATCTGACTACCGCCCATTGATACAAACTGTCTAGACCCTCAGGCCCCCAGGTCCATCTGACTATTCCATGTGTTGTCACTTTAAATTCGTGAACACCATACCAAGTTTTGTTTCAGCAAACCTTCACCAGTCGCGCTTTTGATAAACATGTTGTACGGATATGCACTGTCCATATCCATACAACATGTTGTGCGGATATACACTCCCATCTCTATAGGTGTTTGCAGCAAATGGGAGTGATTGTATGGGCGAGGGAAGGAGGAACAGGGAAGCGCCCGCGGAGGTACGATTGTACCCAATGTTCTAAAGGCACCACTTCAGACCGACAGAAAACTGCACAAAAAGCAAGGTTAGTCTGAGACGAGAGCAGAGATGGCTGCGTTTTTGAGGGTACAATCAGATACACAGACAGACACGTTTAGAAATACCGGGTATTTTATATATTTTTACCCCCTCGAGGTCACTCCTTGCCGCCGGTGAGGGGGCTTTAGTAACACCACCAGGGGTGTGAAACCAATGTGACCGAGCCATCTCGCTGAGCATGAACAAAATAATTCTGCCCTAGCAAAATAAGCTGAAGACGGAGGTATCTGGCCAGAGTAGGGCGCCTAACCTAGATACCACGCGCCCTTTTCACTATTATGTCTATATATTTTTATAGTATGGTATATACATGTAAATGTGTAGGTATTTCTTTTATCAGCTTCTATTCTATTCCGAGAATTTTAATTTTGACTCCAAACTGTCATCAACTTCAACACAGCAACCATTAACACTGTCACCCTTTGCTCCAGAGATTAAGTCTCCTTTGTCTCACCTGATCAGAAATTGAGCAGGCCTGTCCATACAGGCCTTGTACCCGAGTGCCCACGGTTCGAATCCCGCTGAGTGCGAGTTGTGGCCACACCAAGCTCAGAGACACAGCCGTCATCACGATGGTCAGCGACTGAGCTTGACCAGAGGAGTAGCAGTGCAGCGGTTTTACAATCTTGAAATATCTGGGTGCAGGCAGAGAAAGGACACATTTTGAACTTTTATTTCGTCCCTTCATCTTTCTATTCAAGCAGTGGCGGACCTACATTTGAACTGTTGAGGGGTCCTCTCACTACCAGCAACAATAGGGCAACATCCAAAATTCACTCATTAAATAAAGTTTGGAGGGGCACCTAATTTAGGCTTCATTAGTTTCATAGTAGATCCGCCACCGAATTCAGGTCCATCTCATTTTCTTCATTCTTTCTTTCCTCATTCTGCTTTGCGTTCTTCCTTTTTCGTTTTTCGTACGTCGCATCTCCTTTGTTCTCTTACTCCTTTCTCTCGTTCTTCTGTTCAGTTCAAATTACTACCTTTTCGTTCCTTCTATATGTACTATCTACTCCGTTTCATCTCATTTGCAGATATTCACCTCTCTCCCTCTCACACACACACGATACACACACATTCTCTTTCTCTTCCTCTTCTTTTCATACTCCTTCCTTTTTTTGCTCCTATACACCCTGCGTCTTCTTCCTCTTCATTCAGTTTACCCCCTTTTTGTTCTTATAAACTCTATCTTACATTTGCCATAGAAAAAACTCTTTATTTCGGTTAGATCTCGTTTTGAAGTCGTCGTTCTTCAACAGACTTTGACCATGTAAAAGATTTTGATCATTGACAATGATTGTCACGTTCTGCCTCATTTCAGATAATAATAATAATAATAATAAATAGAATTTCTATAGCGCATTTCTAATAAAATTATTACTCAATGCGCTTTACATTGCATCAATAATTCATGCATACACTTTCCAAATCTCATACTAAAACACGCACTCTCATCCATACACACTCTCAGTTTCACACACATAGACGCTCTTAGTCATATAACACTAGCTTATATAATCAATTGTAACATCAAAGTACAGAATCGAATTTTGAACATTTAACAGTTTCGGAGGAAAAAGTGATGTTTTACGCTTTTCTTAAAGCTTTCAAGATTCGGTGATTCACGAATGTTCAAGGGTATCTGGTTCCAGACAAAAGGTCCAAAATAGTTGAAGGATCTATGGCCTATGGTAAGATACATGTAATCTCATAAATCTGCGTTTTTCGTTGTTGTTTTTTTTTAATTTTTGTTTTCAAATCTTTCCCGGGATATTAATTATTATTTACAAACTACATGATCGCAGTTTTTGTACTTTGAACAACTGAAAATTACCCGTAAACTTTACCTTTGCATCATGTTTCGCACTGCATAAAATTAAGGATCACAAATTTAATTGATTGCGAAATAGGTCATTATCTTATGCTCCCGTGCTGTAAAACTCATGCTGAAAGTAGCCATCAGTTAGTAGACCTTGACCTCATCTTCTTAAAGTACACATCTTTTTGTCTTACTAATTACTTTTGTCATCATCCTGTCTTTTCTCTCATTTAAATCATGTACGTACTCGTCTATTGTCCTATCTAATCTGTGTCAAGAGTTCAGAAACACGATCACATATCGCTATTAGAATTAGACGGTCATTTTGTAGCAACATTCGCATTCAGAGCGTTTCTTTTGTTCCAGGGAGTGGGATGTCAGGCCGATGTGAAATCAGGTCAGTTGTGACTCTCAATTTGCTTACGATAAAGTTGTTTACAAAAACTTAGTAATTTGAATTCTGATGTGTCCACTTCTTTGAGTTTTTTGTTTCCTTTTTTTCTTTACTTCACACTATGCTGTTTTTGTTCCCCGTTCTTTCATTCCACTTTCTGCTTGTTTTCTTTAATTTATTTATTTTGGCTGATGGATGGATGGATGGATGGGTTGATGGATAGATGGATGGGTGGATAGATGGTTGGTTGGATGAATGGATGGGTGGGTGGATGGATAGATGGATGGGTGGATGGATGGATGGATGGGTGACTAAAACTCAGATGAATGAACGAATAAATGAATGAATGAATGAATTAATGAATGTATTAATGAATAAATGAATGAATGAATGAATGAACTTGCCCACCTGCTGAAAGCTACGCAGACCAAGGTTAGCCCTGCATTCAGGTACACAAAAGATTCCAAAAATCTGGCAGCTTTGCACAGGAACGCAATCTGCTGAAAGTACGAGTTACTCAACGTGTATATTTCCCAAGGAATGCAGAGGGTGCTGTTGATCAAATCCAAAATGGCCAGCACCATGATAAAATAACTGCCGGACGTTTTCCTGAACCGGGTGCGGTACACGTGGATAACACAGGTGTTGCCTGCGACACCAAAGCTCATCAGAAGCCCCAGGAAGACTGTGATTGGCAGGTGAAGGATAGCCTGCTCCTTGTTGAGGTCTTTCAGGAGACTGGACTCGTTGGCGGACAGGTAGAGACGTTGGTCTCCTGCAGAGACAGATAGGCCTGAAGACATCGAAACAGCGCTGGCCATAGACTCAGACTAAGATGTAGTTCTTCTTCCACCCCCTGATTCCGAAGACACTGTTTTCACTATATGCACAACACAACACGTCCAATTAATAGAAACACTGCCACAGTACTACTGCTATTAATACGGATATATTTTAGTCCTTTCTGCACTCGTCTTTCGCATCCATCAGGATTAGTAAACAAAGTTCTGCGACTTACTCTCTGTACACAAACGGGGTGTTCTTCAACTACAATCGTCGTTGTTTCTTTGAACACCATGCTTGGTCAAAAAGAGAGCTAACTCCAGTGGCGTGTTGTCTTGAAGTGAATGTAAGTTAGCATTACCTCCATTGTCCATCTTGAATATATCCATAGGAATCAACTGTTTGAAACATGACATTATTACATGCTGCTCTCTGTCTGAGCCATGGCTACGGTACTGTTTTCTGGCCAACACATTTTCGCCGCCGCCACGCACGATGTAACCACAGAAATGACAGTGAAATCCCTGAATGAAGAAATAATTATATAGCTTACATTTCAGTTCGAAGCACTGACAGTAGAACTGTTTATTCTTAACAGAAATAAATGTACAAACTTCAATTCAAAGCACAGACAGTGGTAGTAGCAACAGTTTATTCTTAACAGAAATAATTATATAAACTTTAGTTCGAAACACAGACAGTAGATGTATTAATTTATTCTCAACAATCTTGAGTGTGGGGATTTATGAAGGATTGTGTTGAGTCTAAAAACTGTATCAACAAAATAATTACACTTTCACTACACCATTAACAAAGGACTTCTCGCTAAGGAAATTGCTTGTCCACAAACAAAAGTTGACTACGTCATGTATCATGAATATTCCTATGACATTTTGTGGATCTTCGGCACGCAGAAAAACAACTGGTGTTTGCGAAAAACAACAGTCCACTAGAATGAAAGCAAAAGTTTCAATGGTATGCACCATAAGACATTTCTAAACAAAATAATGTTACACATACGTACTGACTGAACGCTTGGTGTATGCGAGCTACGACGTAAAAAAAGTCGCTATCCCATCGGCAAAGCCCCACCCACAAGCTCTGAACATCCTGTGCAGGGACCAGCGGGAGCCGGACTAGGCGACAAATTAAATAAGTAGCCTCAGTCTCACGGGCACGGAGCATTTCTGCTTCGTGGATATCCCACGGCGATACTGGTAGACTCAGTTTCTTTGCCACAAAAGTTAAAAACCTCTTCAAGTTTTTACTCCTGCTTGCTAGGAGTCCGTATAATAAAAAATAAGTGACGGATAGTGGGGAAATCTGATAAATGAGAATGTGTTTTTATGGCACGTTAGTTAGTATCGCCATGGAAAATTAGGAAAGTACTTTCTTTAATAATTGGCAGAATTTGGTTGGAGAAGTCTTTTGAATTCCACGAAAAGGAAAAATCCCCCGCCCCCCTCCCGCAAAAACACCAACAACAACAAAAACAACAACAACGACCACAACAACAACAATAACCAAACAGAATACATACATACACACATGAACTCATGCAACAATACAACAAATATTTATGGATCAAGATCGGCTTTGTTGTTTAATGAATGCTCTGCGGTTGACCATTTGTGAAGTCCAGGGGGAATTTAAGGAGAAGACGTACGATATCCATGACGGAATGGTGAAGGAAATGGCATTCATGTTGACAAGGCAGACGAAGCTGCTGAGATGAAAGAGAAGATGATTGATATCATGAGGAAGAAGAAAATTACGCTGTAGTGTATCACTGACATCAACCACACACAGTACCTTCTTTCTTTCTTTGCCATCATCAACATATAAATGATTTTGTCTTCATTCAGAGGACGTTTCGACCAACCCCTATCCCCGCCACATTCGTCCCAGGTCCAATAGAGAAATACACACACACGCGCGCGCGCACGCATGCAAACACGCACACATACACACACACAAATTGACATAACTTCACAAACATCTCGGAAATCATCTTCGTCAAGCCGGCCTGGGGTTGTAAGCGCGTGGTATCCAGATAGATGCATGTCTTCCCAGAAGCACACAGAAAACTACATTTACAAAAAGAACAGAACATTTATGGCGTCGTTTCTCGTATTATCTCTAATGCGACGTTTTTTGCTACATGCAGCTTTCTCTTTTTGCCATATTTTGACAGAAAACTGCGGTGACTTTCGGGCTGAACTCATTCAGAGAGCAACAGGAAACCGAATTGGAATGTTTGATCTTTTGTGTAATCTCTCAATGTCAAAGGGAGTTTTACCTGCGTGCTATGGCGTATCTCGCCGTGAATAAGCTGCTTATCACCAAGTGGTAGGTCTAAACTTCTGAACATGTGGCCACTTTAGTTCTTGTTTGTTCTAACTCCACTTTTTGCACAACTGAGAAATTCCACGTTAAACATTTTGTGGCTTTACTATTACGATAAGGGATTAGAATAAATCGCAACTGTGAAACAGCTTGATAAGTGTCACAACGCATTTTAAACAAGTATCAACGCGTGCATTTGTTAATGTTATACATGTATCTTTTCTATGTACTAAAAGATCTCCAGTTTTTCAGAAAATGGAAATAGAACAAATAAGAACTAAGGTCACGGTTTGGTTATTTGTTGAGCAGAACAAGCAAGATCTTTAATTTCTTACGCTCTACATCATCAACCTTGCACGGTTAGGATATTCTCCCCCCCCCCCCCCCAAAAAAAAACAAAAACACAGGCACATAATTATTTTGGAGGTCCTCTTCTCCACGAAGTCTCTAAGGTAGCAACTATTTGATAGCTCGTGTAAACTTGCCTAATAAAGCCCGCTTGACGACGATGACTCCGCAATAAAGTCCAAGGGCGGTTTATTTATCCACTCCTCTGTCCAGCACTCTCGTTCTCTCCTGAACTCTTTTGTTTTAACCGTCGTGGCCCCAAAGGAAAATCATTAAATCCTGCCAAGTCGGTTTGATCAGTATGTGATTATCCTACGAGTTTCAATTGGGGCTTGCGTTGATCTTGAAACCACGACAAAGTATAATTCTTGGGAAGATATATTTTTTTTTTAAATCTCTCTCTCTTGCTGGCATTCCTTTGAAAAATTAGCAGATTTTATAGGCTACTGGCATTAGTAGATTTAATTGACCTCCTCTTTTCACCCCCGTCCACACCAAGACTCAAATCATCATTTTTAAAATTTATTTTTTTGGGCCATGAAAGGAAGTCATTGCAGATATACATGTATCATGTTTGAAATGATATTAACACAGCCAGCGACTCATATTTTCCTTTTTTTTTCTTGGTCTTTGTTTTTAATGCTCCTCCACTCTAATAATACTGCGTGAATAAATGAATAGGCGCGGCCTACACAACGAAGTATGTGCATGAAGAGAGCTCGGCGTGGCATTAAAGCAGAGTATGACGAGGAGAGCTAAAGCCGTGTAAGTGGTTACACTGAGAAATGGGATGGGGATGATCGACGGACCGGTTAGTTTAAAAACTGCAAAATACAAGATATTCTTGCGTATGTTGGCTGATTCTTGGCCCTGTGCACACTAGCCGATTTTGATCGGCCGATTAATTGGATAGAGTGCCGTCAGGAGATTGAGTTTCAATTAGCTCCATCACATCTAGTTGGCTGATGCGCGACGTATCACTGAAACCCAAAGTCGTCAACATCCAACCAGTTGTCTGATCGAAATCCCCTAGTAAATGCGCGTCGGGCCTAAAACTCAATGTCATGACGTCACCATCAAACTAATCGGCCGATCAAAATCGCCTCATAATTATGCGCCTCGGCTTAATAAAAGAATGTGAACAGCGGCAAGCGAACTCGATCCAATGTTGCAAGTGGACAAAGTGACACAACGAATGCAAAGATATAGACTACCTAAAACAACACCGACCCCCTGCTGTCATCACGGGCGAAGGAAAGGGGCGAGAATTGTTGACAAGAAGGGAGACAATGCATTGAAAAACTCAGTTCCGGGTTTATAACGGTCACGAGTGGAGTCGCCATGGGAGGATACTATGCCCTTTAATCGTTTTCATCAAACAACAGTAGGGCTAGTTGTAAAATTTACGAGCTCGCCATTATTCCGCCAGTACTACGTCGTTACATTGACGAAAGGCGTCAAACGAAGTTTTCCCTTTTGTTTAATTTAACAATTTTCGTCTGACTCGCGAAAGGCGTTGTCAACAGAAAGTCATAAAAGTAGTTTTGTCTTGTAGATTTTACACGTTCTTTACAGGGGCCAGGGAGGTTAAAATGAAATAAGGTTACCTTAGCCTTAAGGTCCAGGTGTAAATGCCTAGGGCAGTGATTCTGTGAAAACAGAGATCTTCAACATTTAGTTCTAGTCTAAAGTCAAAACTAGGCTGCCCTAATAACAATCCACGAACCTGACAGAAAAGTCAGAATATGAAAGGCTACAAGCAACGTATGATTCGAGTTTGGTAAAAATTATCTATTAAAGCTAAGATTTTAATGATTGGGTCTTGATAATTTGGACCATTAACTCAAGAATATCTTTAAACATTTTTGAGCACTTCTGCCCCCCCCACCCCCCCTCCATGATGCGGTATCACGACTGTATTAATTAGCTTTTGACGACTGGACCTAATAATCCTCTTCATTGCTCAGTCTCTACACTCGTAAACACAGTTTGCCTTATACATGTATGTCACGAGCAGGTGAGCTGGGATCAGTAGTTACGGGGGAAGGAGGTCGAGTAAAGTTAACCCACGGCCCACGGGTAATGAAAAGCGTGCATGTTGTGAGTGGGGGGGTCTGCATGAGGCGAGAGCGCTGTACTACTATCACTGCAAGTTAGAAGGTCCCAGGGGACGGACGTGAGTGAGAACAGTCGGGAGATTGTGAGAGTGTTTCCAGTGATGACTGGTAGGTGGAACGATGATTGATAATTATGATTGATGTATTATATTCGTCTACGACCATGATGTAAATAAGTATATGTGAGGAATGTGGAAGTCCTTGATACTGTATATAGCAATGTGCGCCAAGAGCGATAGATGGAAGTTAGCTTCATGGATTTGTAGCGAGAGTGAGTAGGGTGTAATACGGTGGAGGTGTTACCGTAAGATGTTTGGTGAGTGAAATGTGAACTATTGTGTGTACGCTTCATGAGTTGTAATGAGGGGTGAAGTGATTAGAAATGGTATGGTATTATACCAATGTAATGTTATTTTTGTAGGTGCCGGGGTCGGGCCGAAGCGCCGCCCTACGGTGAGCACAGGGGATAGGCCAGCATAGGGCCGGAGGCCACACATAGGCCAGGAGTGAAGCTGTCGGTGTAGGACAGTCGCAGCACATGAGTCGTGGCAGTCTGGCCACAGACAGGGATGTATATATGATCGTGAATGTGCTATTAAGATGTACTACTGTGACATGGATGTATTACTGTGCGAATGAGATATTCATGTGAATTGAAGTATTAACGTGTTATGGCCACGTGAAGTGTATAGGAGGCTAAGGTGTATTGCCATAGGGAGGCGCTATTGAGAGACTGTGGAGTGAGAGAATACTAGTGTGTCATTAAGACCCTGAGTGGAGAGGCTGAGGCCGAGGTGTCTTTAGAAGTAATTACCGGGTTGTGGACCCGAGGAAGTGTGCTTACGGAAGAAGGCCGGGGACGGCAGTTAACTTGAAGAATATAATGTATGTATGTAATTGCACTGTTAACCTTATCTTTATATTTATGTTTAATAAATGTGTGAGTCTGATGGGTTGTTCTGTTAAGTGTTATACTTGTTCGTTCGTGATTGTTGTCCTGTTATAACCATCGCATCTCCCAGTCTGGGATTTGTGACAATGTACTCAGCAATTAACAATAACTATTAAAGTATTATAATTATGTACTATACTACCATATTGCCTGTTGCAAGAAAAGGTAGTTCTCGCCAGTTCAAGTCAATTCACAGTTTATTATCAATATATAGAATGAAATGTGCTCTATCATGCTATCTGGGTCATAATTTTGTATGATTTATAGTTTTTCCTTTGGCTGTCACAAAACAGAAATTGAAGAAAGAATAAAGTGCAGTGTGACACAAAATGTTTTCTTGCACCTTCTGTAAAACGATACTTTAGGCAATTACTGCCTTCTTCCATAGCATGGTAGGATAAGACAGGCAATCAATCACAAACAAATATTTATGTCTAAGAAATGACACAAGTGACAATAACAATTGGAATCAAATGCAGTATGTAGTTTATTTTTTCTAGCAGTCCGTGATGTGGTTTCTCATACATTCAAACCAAATATAAATAATCTCAAAGATGTGAATCCATTTCATATCATCCCATCATCTTTGGAAAAACATCATAATGTGTCACTACTAAAGTGCCATAGAAGTGGTATGGCAGGAAAAGAAAAAAGAGAGGAAAGGGGGGGGGGGGGGGAGGGGTGTTGGAGTGCCCCCTCTGGCACAGGACATTGGGAGAGAGCTGTGCACAACATGTCTTTCTTTATTAATCTTTTGCCCATTGACAGCACAAACAAACATACAGTAATCCTTATCATGTACTGCTATTGTGCAACTGTTTCCTTCAACTTCTGTCATACCACTGCCTTGCAAGATATGGCATCACAAATTACATGTATATCTGTACATATACATGTAGGTAAATACATTGTAATGACCAACTGACAGCAATTTATGTAACTTATTAATAACTGAGAAAAATTTCCATGTATATATTTAAAATCCTCACAGTAAATATTAGATAAAGCTTCTTGGGTTAAATAATGATTTCATTCCATATAAAATGTCACTTATAAACAACAACCAAAAAAAAAAACCCCAAAAAACAACAAGTAAAACAAAAATACAACTTTGCATAGTTGGAAAAATTGACAAGGCATGTGATTGGTGCAGGAATTTTTCAAATTGCATCTCTTGTGCAAGTGGACTGATCGAGAGCCTTTATGTGGAGAATAAACTCTTGTAATTATCCAAGTTTTGCAATATTAACTGTCCTGCAATTAACAATTTCAGTATTACCAATTACATACTGTATATTTTTACTGATATTTTGCCCAGTACCCACTCTGCTTTGACATTTAAATTATAAACGTTTAAAGAAGTATCCATTCTCACTTTGCCACAACCAAGTAAGGGCATATTCTGCAGTCTCTGACATTACTGTGCGAGCCATTGCAGCTGAGTCCATGCGCAAGTAAGCAATTATCTGACAAAAGTGGTGAAGTAAATACACCGCCTGGCTATATCACACTTTATTTGCAAACTTCTACATCTGTACTGACACAGCAATAGAGAAAGTATTCCAGACACATTCCTGTCATGGCAAATCAAATTCAACACCACATTTACACCACTTCAGATTCAAAAACTTCAGAACTCTTGGGCATGAATGATTTATGTCTTCTCTGGTCATGAAATTTCGACGCCTGAAGTCATCCACGTGAATCTCAAACTGTGGCACGCAAGCTTAGACCCATCCACAATTTCTCAATGATTTGTGAACTGCTACAGCAAAGCCTCATAAATCTTCCAAAATTTCAAACAGCACATACAAAAGTGACCGGAAATAGCTACATACATTATTTACTATGCAAACTGAGTATAATTCATTATGTATAAAATAATAATATTTATTATACTAACAAATGATCTATGAACTGCTGCAGACAGCCTAAAAAATCTTTCAAAATTTCAAACAGCTCGTACAAAAGCAACTGAAAACATCTACATACTTATTTACTATACAAATTAAGTGTAATTCATTATGTACAAAATGATGACATTTATACTCACAACACATGATACTTTACAATTCACAGTGGTCTGAAATCTCTGAAAGCAGATTTATAACAATATTCACAAAAATACACACCGCCTACTTAACCCACGGTCATCATCAACACTTCACAATTTCTCCACAATTGCTCACTATCAGCCAATCGCTCTTCATTCTTGATTGTACTGTCAAAAAACTCGGCGACATTATCTGAACTGGTCATGGAAATGAACACAAGGCTCCAGCTGTCATAAAACTTACACTAATCAGATATAACAGACCTGTCAAACTCAGCCCCAGTTGAATCTCCTGCAACTTTCAGTAGCAATGTTATAACAAACAAACATCATTTGGATAGCTTTCTTACTTAGGCTTGAGGCCAATTCCTGGAAAAACATTCCAATTTCTTGCATTTCTTAATTTTTGATGCCCTTTAGTAGGGTACTTGACTTTTTGAAACACCCACTGATTTCAGCACGTATTTCAGTATGGGTTGTGTTTTCAGATTATCAGCAATGGTCGGTCACTTACACTACTCATCTTTTCAGACCCTGCTGACAGATAGCCTAAGTTTAAACAATGTGAAGATCCTATAATGCTGATGTGTCAAGTCTAAGATCCCTTGACATTACGGATCATTTTCTCCAAGGCGTCCCATTGCTCGTTGGTTACTTGCTTCAACTCTGTGAAGAGACCTGCAGCACATGGATACTCTCCTCCATTCAACCGGATTACCTAGGACAAATTAAGTCAAATTTGGAATAAATTCTAAACATCTGAAGAGCCAGACACTAAAATTTACTGACATTTCATCTGAATACCTAATAAGAAAAGAGGGCCACTGTACAACTTGATATCCTCACATCATCAGAAATATAATGGAAGAAATGTGTACATAATGCAATCATAATTGAGCAATTAACGGCTTTTTCGTGGGAAGGATTAACAAAATCACGCATGATACAAACACCACAGCTTAAATCCGGAGCACTTGCTTGCCTTGCCTGCGGCTTAATCCTGCTACCAACTTCAGCTGATTAATACTGTGCTACCAGACCAGTTGAAATCAACTTTCCAGAAATGAATACACATACTTTGCTGGATTTTCCAGGACAATGCAGTTTTCAAAAACCAAATTCATAAGATTACAACTTAAGATCACAGCAATTCAACCAATATTGTCAAGATAGGAAAAAAAAAATCTTTCTGCTCTCCTGGATTTTGTTTTTGTCTCTGTATCCAATGAACACAGAGCAGTATCTATTATCTTCATAGTCGTAACATCTATGATTCTCATTATTGTTCTCTTACCTGTCCATTGATCCAGTTGCCATAGTCACTAACCAGGTAGGTTGCCAAGTTGGTAAATTCTCCCACTTCTCCAATACGCCCCACAGGTATCCTCTCTTGGAAACGATCCATGAATTGACCTGTAGGGTCAAGTCTTGTAAACGCCCCCTGTAAAGAAATTGTAGTTTATTCATAAAAAAGGGTTTACAGCTTTGGTAAGGATATCATCAGACAGTTAGTGTGAGTCATCAAACAGTCCATGTGAGTCAGCGACAAAGACATCAGGTCTTCCAGGATCAAGAGAAGGAACACAGATAGAAAAAAATACTACTGTTTGAACAATAGAGTCATTGGAATTCATTACTTTCCATTAATTGATGAACATAGCCTTGCCATGCTTTAAGAGGAAAGAAACAATCCATCTAAGTTAGATATGCAATACATAAATCATTACACTGAACACTTACTTTAGTTTCCACTGGTCCAGGTGAGATAGCATTAAAACGCATGCCATAACGTGCCCATTCCGATGCCAAAGAACGAGTCAGAGCCTCGACGCCAGCTTTTGCGCATGCGCTGTGCAGGACAAACCCAGATCCCGAGTCTGCGTAGTCTGCTGAAACTGCCAGGAAGGCTGCACCTGAAATATTATGAAGAGTTGATGAAACGTCACTGGCAACTGAGATGGAAATTAAACTCTGTCAAGATTTCATTGCCTGACACACAGCACTGTATGGAAGGCTCTCTGAACATGATTGAAACTTTACAAGGTTAAAGCCTTAGCTCAAGGTGCCATACGAAGTGTCTGTGCCTCAACTGTGTTGTTTAGTTTTTTTTTATACTTGCTGAGTTCATTGTAGTGTTTTCTTGCAAGTTGTTTCTAATGTTGGGGTTTGCAAGATGCAATTTTTAACAGTTTTCTTCTTGTTCTTTTTTTTTTTTTGCCACAATTCAACCTCAAATCGTCCCATGTTGACATCATCGTGCACTTTAATCAATGACAGTTGACAGCCAAGATGGGACAGTCCCTGCTTCATGGCCTCTAATAAAAGCTTACACGCAGGCAGTACACTGAATGTGGGCTAACCCCATGACACACTGCATGGAAAGAACCCTTAGTATAATAATACAATTCTGTTACACTGCTGGGGAAAAAAGGGGCCGAATTTTCCTACTGCGATTGAAGATATAATTACAAAGTAAGCTACCCTAATCAAGGCCCAGAGTGATAGCTGAACAGTCAACAAGACTCAGTATTTTCTCTATTTGGCTTTGTTAAATGTCCGTGATTCAGTTAAGATCAACCAACTCTGAGACAAAATGCAGATTTGTAAGTGACTCCAAACAAAACTGTCGGAACTTTTTTTGCAAGCTGTGCGATATTGCGCCATGGCAAAAGGTCTAGTCTAATTCCGACCCTGCAAAAGTCTGAAACATTAGGCCCAATCTAGCCCATCCCCCTTGCATACAGTCAATTCGTCGTTTCTAACATTCGCAATTTTAGCATCTCAAACTAGCCTCTGGGCTTTAACATCATTTTATATGGTATCGGAATCTGTTGGAGCTGCTGATGGTGGGAATCTCGGGGTGCAAAATTGATTCACCGGTGGATTGTTAGAATTCTGACAATTGTCGGAAAACTTACTTACAGGCCTAAAATGTAGCAGAAAAAGAAATGTATTTCACAAAACTCCATGTTAAAAACAAACCATAAGAAGAGTGTACATGCATTCTAACTAAGTGAAAATAAAATTAACTATGCAGACATTTCAACCTTTTAGCAAGGACCTTCATCAGGCTACTAATAATAACTACAAAACTTGCAGTTTTGCACAGAATAGAGATACTACCAGAAGCGACACAAGGCAGGAGTACGTCATCAATTATGACTACCTTGCGCCAGTTTGGATGAGATTGATTGTTCGTAACTAGGCGCGCACGCAACGATGTTCAGAGAGTATGTTTTTTGAGAGAGATCTCACTTCCGCCAAATCGCAAAACTAGGTCATGGTGGTAACAAGAATTGAAAGAGACCATCTTCACCAATGAGTGCGCATATCTGTTTACTGTGGTTTGTTAATATTTTTGGGTTGATTGAAACTATTTAGAGCCATTTGTAAGCTCTTACTCCCCGTGGAAATGTACAAACCCGTACTCTTTACTGCCAATTGTTAATGAATCACGGAGTGAGTCAAGTAAAGTTGCATCTCATCCAAAATGGGAGTGCACATATTTCCTGTAGTCATGAAAAGTGGGTTTCTTTCACTTCTAGTAGTTCCCTATTCTGTGCTGTTTTACGCTATAGGTTATAAACATGCCCACCTTTCTGGGCTTTGATGAGCCTCTTCCCAACATCCAAAGTGACAAATGCTGTTCCATTGAGCACGATGCTGATCACAGTGTTGAATGCATTTGGCGTCATCCGCTCTGATGGCGTGATAAAGTTCCCAGCGGCATTATTGACTACAATGTCAGGCAGTCCCACTTTACTTTCTACTTCATCAAACACTGCAGCGATTGCTTGCGGGTCCCTAACATCCATGCGGAGATCCAGCACCTGACAAATGGTCAAATATATCAATTTTATCAAACTTTGTATTATCTAGTCAAGATCTCTCAATTGGAAATAACGCAACACATTACCCACCTAAATGTGGAATATTATGACCTGTTATGTGCTTGTGGGGCCTGCAAGACCCGGATCCCTGTTGCAGCATTTTATCATTAAAACTGATTGGACAGGTCCCATGAGAAATGAATCTGGAGTGGGTTCCCCCCCCCCCCCCTTAATTGAAATGCCAGGGCCTGACAGGCCTCACGAGATAAACATCTGCAGTGCTTGGTAATTTTTCTCTATTTGAAGTCTGGGTAAAAGAAACCTTAAGAGGTATGAATTGGAATATGAACTAGGGAGGTTAAAATAGGGTTAAGTCAATTCCTTTCCTCACATTAAAATCTGCAAGGAAAAAAACAACAGAAAAAATTTCTGCATGAGTTAACTGTGTTGACTGTATAAATCTACCAATTCATCCTGAGCCTCTATATTAACATTCTCTCACAAATTAATCCTGAACATCTTTCAACTCCCTAAACGTGTACATTTCAATTTTTACTTGCAAACCTCATTTCCTGTGGCCTGAGAAATTTCCTGTGCTGTTTGTTTGAGTCGTTCGGCACTCCTGAAAGCAACAATAACAAAATCAAAGCAAATCGGTGTGTCATTCCTTCTAAGGCAGAGTGAACACGGATTCTAGTTCTAGATTCTCAAACATCAGAGATATTACATGTGATTCCAGACTTAACTCTCCAATATTATTCAATGTTAAAACATAAATATAATCAACATTACAATATGTAAGTGGATTTGGTGAAATTGGGCTAAACGAGAAATTTTTATGCCTCTTTAAAAAAATCAAAATAAAATGTTTCTAAGATGACTTTAAGCAAAATATTTTATCTGTTCAATGCAGAAAATTGGCTAACCTTTTAATTCATAAAATTGATGAAATTTTATAAAAACCACAGAAAAATTATGGGGTCAAACAGGGCTATAAGCAACGTCAAAATTTTCTTTTTCTTTTTGCCCAATTTTGACTTTTAATTCATAAGCAAATCTCAATTTCCCCATAGAAAAATGTGAGTGTGCATGAGAAAATCAACAATATGTCGACAGAGCTGATTTTGAGAAAAACGGCTTTGAAGTGAAATTATGGGTCCGACACAAACTTCCAACTTGGCTGTTGTTTAGGGGACCGTGGCATGTTACAGGGTAAACTGTAGATGAGAAGTGAACCCTACTCACTATGATCTCTATAACGGCTTTGTAATTAGTCTACGGTCTCCTAACAAGATCAAAAAACTTCCGACTCTGCTGTTGTTTAGGGGACCGTGGCATGTTACAGGGTAAACTGTAGATGAGCAGTGAACACTACTCACTATGATCTCTATAACGGCTTAGTTATTTGACTACGGTCTCCTAACAGCAATCACTCCAATATGAATGGGTCAATTAGCTATTGCCACTTTTAGGATTAAATGCCGTTTTCTCAAAATCTTGTTTTAGGGGGGTCACTGGCTTCAATTTATCAGAAATGTCTTGTCTTTTATTATGTGTACAGAACTCAAAATGTCATATTCCCGACTTATGCCAGGTTTTCCCATGCACACACACAAATGTTCACCCCTTTGGAGGTGTTTTCTCAGGAATTTGGTCTTTCACTTTAAGCCCAATTTTGCCCAGACCCACTCACATAACACACATTCCTTTCACAAGATTTCCACTGCAGTTCTTGAAAAATGGACTCGTTGAAATCATGCGGTGGACTTACACGGATGCTTTCATTTCGGAGTAAATTTGCATGTGGATAAGATGGGTCACTTACAACATCTTCACATCACTGAAGCAAAAGCCATATTATCAAAAACAGACATTAAGAAATGTATTGTCCCAGATATTACAGTTTCAGTGGTTGTCAGGAATCATGAGCATCTTCACTGTACCAAACTGACATATGAAAAAAACAACAAAAAACAAGTTTGACCAAAGAGAATTGATTTATGTGGGTCTGTTTAAAAGAACAAATTTCACAGGTCTCTTAAACTTACTGAAAGCAAATCTGACAGTTCAAAAGAAGAATCTTCATCCTGCTGATCTAAAAACTGTACACATAAAATCATGTCCTGTGTGAAAATACTGTGGTTTTGAAAAGCTGGAATAGCCCACAGTAGAAGTACTGCCTGAAATTTGACGAAATATTACAAAAACCACAGAAAAACTGTAAGGTCGAAGCAAGGTCAAAATATAGCAAAAAGAAAAAGTTGTATGTAGCAAAGCCTCGCATATAAGAAACAAGGAATCATTTAGGTGTTATTTCTTATGTGACGCTTTGCCACATACTTTTTCTTTTTGCCATTTTTTGACTTTGCTGAAATTTGAAATACGTTATTTCAGTTTCAGAGGATCTCCAATGGGCAAACTTCCCATGTAATTTACCTGCTTGCGATTACAACTTTAGCTCCAAGCTGGGATAAGTTCAAGGCCAACCCTTTGCCCAGTCCCGTCGCTCCTCCAGTGATGAATGCAACCTTCCCATCAAAAGTCCCTGGGAGCAACATGGGTGTGGTCTTAGGTGGGAAATACCTTGCATGGTCACTGGCCAGGAGACTGGTGCTTGTACACAGAGTTCTGCATGGACTTGACGGTTGCTGTGGCAATGTAAAAACAAAACAAAATAATCAACACCAATCATTATATCATCGGTCAACTTTTGCAATCGCTGCAGTGTTTGATAAAGTAGAACATGGGATTGCCTGACACTGTAGTCAATAATGCCGCTGGGAACTTAATCACACCATCAGAGCAGATGACGCCAAATGCAATGAACACCGTGCTCAATGGAACAGCATTTGTCACTTTGGATGTTGGGAAGAGGCTTATCAAAGCCCAGAAAGGTGGATGTTTTTAACCTAAAGAGTAAAACAGCACAGAATAGGGAACTATCAGAAGACAAAGAAGCCCACTTTTCATGACTACAGGAAATATGCGCACTCCCATTTTGGATGAGATGCAACTTCACTTGACTCATTTCGTGATTCACTGATGATTGGCAGTAAACAATACCGGTTGGTACGTTTCCACGGTGACAAACTAACCTTTGAGGCTGTTGTTAGCTGATTACAGTGTTTTACAAAGAAAGCTATAGCCAGAGAGTATGTATGTATCGAGGTTTCACTATTGGTCGATTTGCATTGCGAGACATGGCAGGCTCGTCGAAACCACTGTTTGCATGGAGCGGAAAGTAGGTTGCTGCAGTAAACAACATCCGTTTGTGCATTTCCACAGGGCGTAGGAGCTTACAGACGGCTGTAATGTAAATAGTTTCAATTAGCCCGAAAATATGAACAAACCACAGTAAACTGATATATGCACACTATCTTAGGTGAAGGCGGTCTCTTTCAATTCTTCTATTTCTTGTTTACCGCAGCGACCTAGTTTCCCAATTCAGCTGAAGTGAGATCTCTCTATAAATCTATACTCTCTGCTATAGCTGAGCAGTATCGATGACTCAGTATTACCTCTGTTTGCCTTTATAATTCAATTTAAACTACATGTACCTTCTCCTAACAATAGCCTTTGAGTTCAGTTTTATCAATGTTCCAAAAGCTGATGGACAATATCAATAAATGTGATACAGTGGAATCCACCCATTTCAAACGTAAATAACTTGATTCCATAATTTTTTTGTGCAACATAATTCTCTCTGTGTAATTCTGCCTGTTTCTTCATAACATAAGATATTCAGTTCTACAACTTTTTTAAAATGAAATTTACCTGCCCAAACTCAATACCTGCCCAAACTCTTGAAAGTAACACTGTATAACCTGTCTGCATAGCAACATTTTGATGAAATAATCTCTATAATAGCATGTGCACTAATATCAACAGCGCTGTCAACACATCGCCCATTTCATGATGAAGGGGCAAAGAGACAAAACAGCTGTGCAACGAAAAGGCAAATGCTTAGCTTATAAATCTGTATGACGAAGGGGAGAATAGGTCAAGTCTGAGTAAATTATTTAATTTGCTCTTTTGTGGTTATCAAAACAATTTTGTTAAAATCCGACACGAGCAATTTTGTTAAATCTCATTCAGTTTTCGTGTTATATAGTATGAAAAAAAAGGCGAGAAATCAATGATGAGGGTGGCACAAAATTTTTAAAACTGAATTTCTCGCAACACTGATTTTGGTGGTTTACCCATGCGTCATACAGAGAAGTCAGAAGTTAAGCGTTTGCCTTTTCGTTGTAGGCCTACAACTGTCGATACCCCTACATCATGAAACTGATGACATATATGAGACAGCTAAGTCTACCATTTTTATTCAAATATTTTTCAATCTTTCTTGAAATGTTTAGTAACAATGACAAGGATTTGTAAGTCTTGAAGTTGAACAAAGTTACAGAAGTCACTTCTTTAGTGAAGTGATGAATAAATCCTACCTAGACTAAGATAAGAATAGCATTGAATAAGAATTTGCTGCTGTGACTAGGACTGTTCACTACCTAGCCATAAAGATACTTTATGAGGTTAACTAGAAAGTGGTCGGGGAAAAAAAGAGTCAAGCAGAAAAAAAGTGAAGTGGCAAACTGGGAAAATGCAACTCAAGGATATGACTTTTGGAACTGGAACATCTGCGCTCATGGGTTACAGGGGCTCTGCTTCTGGCGACTAAGTCCGGCCCCAGGGTGGATGTTTTTATTTAAAAAAAAACTATTTTCCAATTGTTTAAACTTTTTCGCTGCTTTTCTTTTTAACCCTTGTCCCACGTGAGTGAACTCGTCCACGTAACGCCCCGTGCGGGGATAGCCAGCGGCCAGTCAGTCGATCATTCGCATGTTGCCAATAACCTCGGCGGTCGGGTCAATCGGGTCCTTTTGAACACGTGTATCGTGTTTACTTTAGGACGCAATAACAACAATAATGGTGGATAAATCGTAAGTGCACCCCTATGATATTTGGATAAAGCACTTGTGATGATATGCAGTAAGTTCTAATGTTAAATGGAAGGCCCAAAATCAAGAATTTTCTGCATTTACATGCCGTTTAACACAAGTTTTATCGATTTCTCAAGACCTCTGCACTTTTTCTGTCCTTAAATCAGGCCATTCAGGTAAATAAATAATTTTTTAAGCCAGGCGCTTAATTTACTAACCACATGTGTCATGGCACTGCCTTCTCCCTCCTCTACTAATACTATGTAAAGCTTCCATGTACTATGAGGTTAGTTTTAGCAAGAGATTTGATTTTCAGCTCATAGAGTACATACATGTACTGTTTAAGCGGTTAAATCAAAGCAACACAATATCTCTCTAATTACCATATCAAATAAAGACAACGACCAACAACAAAGTCGGTCATTTTCTCCCACTTTTTCCTGATGAAAAAACCTACAGACAAACGCTGTTATGTATTTGTATTTGTATAACTCTTTAATCCCATTTGGGAAATTTTGCCTTTGTGCCATTGCAGCCCAGTTATAACTGGAGCAGGCACGTCGTCGCCACAGTGCAGCGCCGGTCGGCGTGTTTTTGTTTTTGTTTTTTTGTTGTTTTTTTTTTGGGGGGGGGGGGGGGGAGATGAGGGGGGAGGGGGAGGGACTGGTAGAGATGAATTTAATTTAATTTTGCCCGGGCAGCGGCCTGTTCGGCCTGCTCTTTACGATTTCCAACTGCCAAGGTATCTTTAACGTGCGCAACGTGCACACGGGCCCTCCGAATTTTTTCGTCCTTATCCGAGAAGACTAGGTACTCGATCCTACCCCTCAGTAGAATCAGGGACACGAAAATATGAGAAAAATCCCAAACTTCCAACATGCCTGCACGGCCCGGGTTGTAGCATGCCCTAGTAAAATGTATTACATCGGAATTCACAATTACAGATATGGAACGGTTTCTCAAATATGCACATGGCCCCTTTCTTCTCATTTCACATGTAGACGACAACCAGCATCAAAGTAAGTTTCCCCAAGATTTTCTCCAGTTCAAACTTCAGACCGGCAGTACTATTATTACACGAGTATGACGAATAATTACGAGTAGGCCAGTTGCATCGTAATAAAAATGTAATCGGACGATACCATTTCGTTAGATACAGTAGGGGGTGACAGGATAGACAAACACGCCAAAATAGTGTGGAAAAAAAAAACGTGCAAAAACGATAGTCGCGGCAACCAAATAAACAAAACGCGAGGAGCAGTGCTGCCATACAATATATTAGCCTCCCGCGGACCCGGTTTGCAGGATGTAGGCCACAATATCGGCCTCGGGTGTCTCGCATGTTGCACAGGGAGGCCATAGTGGGACGAGGGTTAATTTCAACATTCGAGTAGAATCCATACCAGTTAACGAAGCAATGTGTTTGCTGGACATCCACCTTTGCTATGACAAAATCATAATAAAATTGATCAAGTTCATTTACTCTTATTACAAGGCTTTTCTTCTCCGTGGTATCCTCATTCTGCAATGGGTAAAACATTCTCTAATATGATCTCATTTGCTAAGGTTACTGAAGCATAATTAATAGTAATACAAATTCAATTGTGGCTATTAGATCTATATAGCCTACTGGAACTCTTAAATCATTGCTGTCGATGACCTGATTTACACCAATTAACTTTCGAATTACAGGTGCGTGAAAGGTTGATAATCAGATCCTACGGCTTGTAGGCCGATATAATACAAAAACTGAGGCATACCCCTAGCCTAGGTTCAAAGTTCACAGTATCACACCCCATGTTATTAGCCTACTTCATGCAACTTCAGATTATCTTGTTTAGGGTCCATGTCCGGTGGAGAAATATCTTTATTGAGCAGCACACTGCAATCATTTGTTGGTCCAATCGATCTATCGTACCTAAGTTCAAGACGGTTTCATAGCCTACCAGTTTCTGCAACGATCGCCAGAAGCCGCTTGTACGAGTTGACACTGCCATTCTTGTTTTCATTTGCGACCAACACGGGAGAATTCATTGTGGTATAAATTAGTTATAGAGATTTCCCAGAAGTTACTAAATTAGTGGGGTAGGTTGAAAATTGTTTTCATAAAGCTTCCAATTTTTTCTTTTGCATTTAAATGCAATTATAGATTTTTATTGGAATTGTTTTATGGATAATAAAATCAACAATAATTGAAAGCCACATCCGGTTTTTGGTGTTTACTTTCGGTTTTCTTGCGGGCTAACGGGAAGTGCTCGTCTTCTTATCCAACATTACACCTAGCGCAGCCTCGCAGTCCTCACTCGACGTCGATAGACCGAAATCGTAACTCACATCAGGATGCAGGGAATTATACCCCAGATTGTCAGTAAGGTAAGCAGCCTATTTTTGATTATAATGATGGGCATTCAGCGGGATTTTCGAAGAACTTCTTAAACTTGGTGTGTGATGACCTTGTATGCTTGTTACGTAGGCCTACATAATAATCGTATGGCAGATACTCAACAAAGCTAAATTTATAGAGTAGATCTAGATCTAGATCTAGATCTGTTCTAGTTGTCTGTCATATTGTTGCGTTAGAGTACACACATTTTTTTGTTTTGTTTTGTTTATTTTTGTAAATGGGCATACTCATGGGGTACAGATGAATCTGTTCGCATTCATTTGGTTTTTAAAACAATGTTACATACACACACAAACACTCACACAAGGAAGGGCAGGCCAATTCCGCAATGGCCAACCTCTTACTGTCTCAGACTAGTTCTTACTTTGAAATGATAGTGGATCAAATAATGGTCGCTCAATTCTCATTGAGTTCTAAGTCTAGAAGACTACTTTTAAAGTTGATGCCTCCCCTGCTGTGTGTAAGCACTCAGCAGGGGCTGCAGCAGGGAATTATATTCATATTTATCTGGGCCTAAGTAAAGTCTTTATCCACCAATACTGTTGAATAAAATTTCTCCTACCATTTTTTATAATTCGCCAGCAAAAATTTTGTATGGCGAGTGATCCTCCCTGATGCGAACCCCTCTCCGCTCTTTCCTTGTAAGCTTGTTCTGTTCATCCTGATCAACATTCATATTGGGCCACGCTTATTCGCAAATGACTGTGAATAACTTTGACAATAAGATCAGAATCTTATTCGCAGATGGATTTTTGGTTTGTGATTTTTATTTAGGAAGAGCTCCTTTAGATCACAATTCTGGCTTGTTTTGTTGAATAATTAGGCTCTTCACCCGGTAAGACGGCTCGATTCGGAATAAGTAAACTAAGTAAACTAGCCTGCCGAGTTGGTAAGAGGGGTTTGAAACTCCACAAGATCTGACTTCTTTTTTTTTTTTTGTTACTTTTTTTCTGCTTTTTCCCCCAGTGATTGTCGTTGCTTGCTCCAGAGTATAAAATTGGGACTTGGATTTTTTCAAATTTTTATTTATTTTTGTTAGATGAATTTATTAACCAATTTTGTCAGGTAATAGATCCAGGTTACCATAGAGAGAGATGAGCTGTTTAGTTCACACTGACTAAAGGTAAAAGAAATCATTTACATGTTTAAAATTTGATTTACATTTTTATTTCTATTCTAATTAAATACTCAATTTTGTAAGGTCTTTTCTGACCCAGGGGGTGTCTACCCGGGAGAGCTGAGTGGTGCCAAACTGCCGGATATGGATGAAATATTTGTTACAGAAAATGGAGTACTGAAACTTTTGGAAAACCTTAATGAAAATAAAGCTACAGGGCCTGATGGAATTACCGCCAAATTACTGAAACTTTGTGCCAAGGAAATTGGCCCCGTTTACACTTTGTTGTTTAGAGCTTCAATCGAACAAGGAAAAATACCGGAAGACTGGAAAAAAGCAAATGTTGTACCCATTTTTAAGAAAGGAAATAAGGCTAGTCCTGAAAATTATAGACCAGTCTCCCTGACATCAATATCTTGTAAGCTTTTAGAGCATATTTTGCACACCAGCATCATGAAGCATCTCGAGAGACACTCGGTTTTAACACATGTACAGCATGGTTTTAGAAAATACAGGTCGTGTGAGTCCCAGCTGATCACAACTTGCAACGATTTTGTTAATAACTTGAATAATACCAGGCAGACGGACACCATTTTACTAGATTTCAGTAAGGCCTTCGATAAAGTGCACCATGCTAGCCTTTTGACTAAACTAAACCATTATGGAGTTAGAAACAGTACTTTGAAGTGGATTAAGTCTTTTTTAGAAAACAGAACACAAATAGTAGTCGTTGATGGAAAGTCATCCAATCCTGCACCTGTTCTCTCGGGAGTACCTCAGGGTACTGTAATGGGCCCCTTGCTATTTTTAGTTTACATTAACGATATACCGAGTAAGATCTCTCCAGGCACTAAATTACGACTTCGCCGATGATAGCCTCCTCTATAGATCAATAAATTCAAAAGAAGATACGGAAATTTTACAGAAAGATTTGGACAGTCTACAAGAATGGGAGAGGGACTGGCGTATGGAATTCCACCCCAATAAATGCCAAGTCCTGAGAATTTCAAATAAACATCGCAACATCACCTCGGACTACTTTATACATGGCGAGAAATTGAGTGAAACAGATGAGGCTAAATATTTAGGAATTACATTGGACAGAAAACTTACATGGAACCAACATATTAATAGCACATGTAACAAAGCAAACAGTATACTAGCATTTCTGAAAAGGAACATATCTAACTGTGATAGGAAAGTAGAAGAAAAATGCTATAACACCTTCGTGAGGCCCTCCCTAGAGTATGGCTGCAGTGTCTGGGACCCCCACTGTCGAATAAACATAGAACAACTGGAAAGGGTCCAGAGGAGAGCTGCTCGCTTTGTGACAAATGATTATGCTAGAAGCAGTAGTGTCAATACAATGATGAGAGACCTCGAGTGGACACCACTAGAAGAAAGAAGAGCAAAAAACAAAGTAAAACTATTTTATAAGGGCAGGGAAGGAAATACCGATATCCCACTGAACCACCTCACCATTAACACCAGAGGCAACAGAAAGAATAACATAAAATATAACATCCCCAACTCACGGATTAACAGCCATCTTTACTCTTTTTACCCTAGTGTCATCAGGATGTGGAACAACCTCCCGGCAGAAGTCCAAAAAATATCGTCTGCAACGGCTTTTGGCAATGAATTGAAGAACATAATCATCCGTTGCAGCTACCATTGTATTTAAAGTGTGGGTCTATTTCTGTGCACAATCTAGGTACCAGGAGATATTTTTAACCAGAGATATACATATACAAAGAAATTACACAACGATATATTTTAAATGGTCTTAATATATGCTGTTTTAGCCTCAGAGCAGGGGCGTCGAGTCGCACATAGTGCAGTTGAGGAATCGTCAGATTAAATAGACGAATCAACTACATGGGAAGAAGAAGAAATTAGCAACCGTGATCCCGTTCAGTGAACAGGAATAAATAAAATGAACAGGAATAAAGTAATCTGGAGCACACTAGTAACATTGATCAGTTTCCCCATGACATCAGTTTTGCAAAATCCTTCAAAAAAAAAAAAGAGAGATTCCTAATATATGGGATGAGCAGTACCAGGTTAAAAAAAAAAAAGCTCGGGCATGGGATTGAACTCAAGACGGATTGAACCCATAGTCTCCAACCGATAACCTTACATGCTAGTCGTTGCATCACCGCAGACCACGATACGCTGGAGGAACTTTTCCAAATACTTTAGACATCACAAAACCAAGAAATCCCCGTCTGCGAATAAGAAGTTGAAAACAGTGGTATATTGAAAATGAAATGGGAGAGATTTTTCTGAATAAAAACAGAATTTTATTGATTAATTTAATAAATGGATACAAAGTTGAGGTCTTCTCCGTGGAGACAGGTTTCCTGGTTCAGTGATGCTTAGTTTGTTAGAATTCCCTTACGATTGAGTAGGGTCCACAGAAGCGTAGTGGTTAACATCTTCACCTGTCAGTCAGGGTTTGATTCTCAGCAGGGCAGTTTTTTTTTCTTTTTCCTATGAAAGTCTTTTTATTCGCAGTCAATCTGTTTGCTAATTACTTTTTTTTTATCCAACAACAATGATAGGGAATAAAACCAGGTTTTTTGTTTGTTTTAATTGGGGAAAGAATACCATGTTTATAATGAATTCTGAGTAAGTTCATCAGAGTCACCATGTAACATCATTGTTGAAGTTTTTGGAAGTTTCTCTTGTGGAAGTATGTGATTTAGTCTTTGGCTAAGTTAATGAACACATGTATTAAATTTATTGGAAACCCCTGATAGTTGATGCTGCACTATATTTAAAAATAATCACCCTTATGCAATTTCAGCATAGCATGGTAAAACTGGTACAATGACATTGTCTGGTCTTTTAAATAATTTAATATAGGCCCATGTAGCATCTGCAAGCTATCCCTTGCCCTCCCCCGTTTTCTTGTTACACTGGTGAGCATGTGTTCATTTCTTCTTGACAACCGCTAGAGCGTACTGTACTCCGTGACCTGACCTTCTTTTCTAGTGAGTAGTTTTTTTCCTCGCTCGCTTGTTGTCAGGTGTTTTGACTCGTTCAGTAAATATTAGTATGTTCCCGAATATTCGATAACGTTGTGGAAACGAATGTTTACGCCAGATTTGGCCTTGAGTGATGTAACCTGATGACGTATTGATGCGTGATTGGTTAGTTTGTGCGAGGGCAAAGGTAACGTTTATTTCGGGAACTTTCTGTAGGAATGTTTATATATATAGACCTGTGTGAGTGGTTGGTGGGGTGAGTAAGTGAGTTTCCTTTTGTGTGGCGTAGATATTTAGTTTCGCTGGTGTCTTCCTAGTAATTTATTGTTCACTATACAGTTATTAAACTTTAGTATTATTTAATCTATCGTCGGATCTCGTGTTTATTCATTTTACAGCTGTAACAGTTTCGTTTTCTAAAGGGTTGTAGTTAGATCAACTAACTCCCCCCTACTATAACGTGCTAGAACAACCTCAGCTGTTACAGCCCAGTTGATTTTCCCTCCATTACAGACACTATTACTAACACTTTTAACAAGACTTAGATCATTGTGTATAACTGTTGTTTTCTCCTTACAACATTTTTCATTTCATTGTTCTGTTACCTTGTATAACTAGTAATTTACAATATTGTATATGATCGTTACACAGTTTCGATGTGCACTACGAGTCCCTTTGGTAACCAGCATGAGACTTCGACCATATTCAAGTGGTGAAGGAGACGCACTGGGCGGAGATCTAACGGTTGGTGAACAGAGGATTATAAGCAAACTGCAGGAGGCATTTCCAGAAGCTACCCACATACAGGTTGCGGACATATCAGGTATCCACAAACAGTAATTAACACAGAATTCCCTAGACAAATCAATAACAGCAAAACTTTGCAAACATATGTTATATCTTTCTGTTGTTGCTCAGTACACAAATAGCACAGGGGATAAATGCTTAGAATCTGTTTTAATCATGGGATATGCTGTCAAGATAGTGGTGGAACTAGATACAGAGAATGTGTATCTGTATGTATAGAGGTTTCACTATTGGTCGATTTGCACTGCGAGACACGGGAGGCTCCGCAAAACCACTGTTACTGTTAGCAGGGGGGATCTCTGCAGTAAACAATAGCCGTTTGTGCATTTCCACAGGGGTAAAAACTTACAAACAGCTCTAAATAGTTCCAATCAGCCCAAACTTATGAACAAACCACAGTAAACAGATATGCACACTATCTTTGGTGAAGACGGTCTCTTTCTAATCTTGTTACCGTAGCGACCTAGTTTCGCGATTTGGCGGAAGTGAGATCTCTCTATAAATACATACTCTCTGCTGGATACTATGTTTTATTAGCATCATTTATCAACGTAAATTTTCTTTAAAATTGTACTTTTTGTAAAACAACCCCATCTTAAGAAATCTGATTTCAGGATGATCTATCAACTTTCCATCATGATCATGATCACCACACAGTTGTAATCTATCAGTTAAAGAGTGGCAAACTTGCATGCAAATATCAACCACAGTTTCATTAGGGAAACTCAAAATAGAGCTAAATTCAGCCCTGTATCGGAGATATCAACTGACTGGCCGATGGTGTCTCCCCTAAGCCTTGTGTGTTTTGTCCAGTATGAAAATATACTTAAATGCATAAGAGAGAGAGACAGAAAAAGTTGTTACTATTTCATTGGAAAGAGCATGGATGGGGATGCAGTGGTCTAGAGGCAAAGTGCTCGCTTCTCATGCCGAAGGTACCGAGTTCGATCCCCAGTTGGTGCAGGCATGTTGAAATTTTTTTTCAGGGGAAAAAATTCCTGTCCCTGATCCTGTGGTAGGTAGGATCGAGCATCTGGTCTTCTCGGATAAGGACGAAAAACTCAGAGCGCACGTTAAAGATACCTTGGCAGTTAAAAGTCGAGATGAGCAGCCCGAACAAGGCAGCTGCCCGGGCAAAATTCTAAAAAAGTAATCCCCACAAAAACACACAGAAACAAGAACGAGAAAAATGAAAACAAGAAAAGTGAGGTGCAAATGCCAATGGCAGAGAACCTCCTAAAATAAAGACCTAACACTAATTGTAAAGAGCTTTGGGTTCACTTCATGGAGACAGGCACTGTAAAATGTATTCCGTTGTTAGAACTAAGTATTATAGTGTAGTATGAAGTCCCCTTCTGTTTTCATAAAAAAGAAAACAAAATACAAAGTTTTGGAGTTCGCCATTTTTTGCCTGTGACCATGGTTATATTTACTCATGAAGAGCTTGAGATTATTGAAAAGTATTATGAAGCCGCCTCTCCTCAGGTTGTAAGAAAGGAGCACTGTCATATTGTTAGTATGTTCACCAATTCTCTGGCTATGTCCACAGGAGGATGTGGTGCTATGTACCAGATTTCTTTAGAGACCCCAGAGTTTTACAACAAAAGGATAGTACAGCAACACCGGATGGTCAATCAGGTGAAGTCTATCAACTGTAGAGATTGTTCTGTTTCGTTTTCCACATTTATTTTGGGGATTCTATGGTAATTGCTAACTTGAGGGGAATTTAGTGTTACCATTCACTGGTAGGGTGGTTCTTTATTTTAAGTACCATTGGTGTTTTACAGAACAGTGGGAAGTTACCAATTCGTCTCATATACGCCACAGGTGAAGTTGGTCAACAGAAAAATTCTTTGACGATTCTGGTTATTTTATACCCCTTTATTTCCTAATGATGGTATATACATTTCTTCTTCTTTCATACTCTAAGATCTTTCTCACCCGCTCTCTCATACCTCTCGCTGTTATACCCCCTTTTTGCCAAAGAAGTGTTCCTCTTGCTTCTCCCCCAAGCATGCCACATGTAAAAAGTGTTCAACCTTAAAATAAACGATGGCATGAGAGTGACATTGAAGATATCAGGATGCGGTCGTTTGCTCAAGGCTGTAAACACCTGTACTTCAATTTAATTTGATTTGTAACAAGAGCTAACATCAGAAATGAGGCTTGGGCTCCCAGGAGGCTGTTGGTGAGTGTGTGCCCTGAAAATATTGTGAGATGCCAGTGCTTGATTAACAGCCTGTTTTGCGTCAAAGATTTACATTGTCTGCGTCCTTTTGTGAGACATTTTGATCATAGTACTATTTTGCCGTCCAAAGGAAAAGGGTCATAATTGACAGAATGGCTTTTTCCTACTTTATTGTCTCTGATTACGCACAGTCACTTACATTGGTTTACCACAACTAGAAACTACTATTTCGATAGCAGAATATATATCTTTCTGCCTTTGACATAAAGGAATTATGTATTAGACCAAGTTCGTGGAGACTGTAAAGTAGAAAAAAGGCCTTTGCTGTCAGTTAAGTCATTTTTCCTATGGGTGGCAGTATTGTTTTGTGTGTATTCCCAGTCATTAAATCTTCATTGCTACATTTTTGTACTGCACTGGTGTTGTCATTGTTTTTTCTTTTTCCCTGACAGGCACTTGCAGATGAGATCAAATCCATGCATGGGCTACAACTGAAGACCAAAGCACCAGATGTAGAAAAAGAATAAAAGTAGAGGCCTTGACAAGTTTTCCTTTTTTTCTTTTAACATTTTGGATATTCCAGTCATACTTTTTCCATATCATTGCTGTTCCCTCAGACTGTAGTAACTGAAAAATCTGCAGAATCCATTTTTATATGTAGACAACTACCTTCAAAGGCTGCATCAAAAGATTTTGGTTATAGATTCCCAAGCCGAAAAATAATCCAATAGCAAGCTTTCAAAAATTCATGGTAACTAGACCACTTGTGCTAAAATAAAACAGTTTTTTTTACTTCTCCTGAAAAGTATCCAAAACCAGTTACTTCGGCTTTAGGGAGCGGTGACGATTTATTCAGAGATGCCATTTTTACCGGAATTCTGGATATCATGCGATTTTGAAATTTCAGTGATGCCATTGAAGTAAAAGCTAGTCCGGAAAATTACAGAAGAATTTGCACACCCTGCCTTGTGATCCAATCCACCATAAAAAGTTGAGGAAAATTTGGATGACTGGAGTGGCGTCTCTGTATATTCACCCTGGAATAAAGAATACAAAAGGATGAGGGGATGCTGTTCTTTCAGTGTTGGATGATCTCGAAATATGTTCGCTTTTATTTTTTTTGAAAAGTGTGCAGGGAAAAGTAGTTTCTTTATGTTGATACAGGACTTGTGGCTTATCATCATGAGCTAATAATGTTAATATAGACTCATATATAGAGAGAGAGATTTTTTTAGATTTGGTGAATGATTCGTTTCTTGAGAAATGACCCAAAAATTGATCATTTTCTTCAACCATAGCAAATGATATGTGGCTTATTATCATGAGCAGCTGCAGGCCTTTTTGGGGGCGTCCAAGGAATCAGTTTCTCATTTTGCAAACCTTTTAACTCTATAAGATCGGAACAACGCACACTGCGTTGCTAGGTCTAGCCTAAAATGACGGACCAATGCACACTGCGTTGTCCGTAAATATGGTTTATGGAAAAAGTCTGTCCAAACCCAAAAATAACTCCGATCTTAAAGAGTTAATACCCCTCCCACAGAAAGTTGTATTTTGTACATGAATAGATGAACAACACATTACAGTGGTGGGCCTTATATATTGTTAGCATGCTATCAGAATATGGTTTTGTTCTTGATGTTCTACGGATTTATCACAGCTCTAATCAGAATTGTAAACTGTTCAATTCGACACACATCATGAAACGGTGATACAGTGTATTTTCACATGTTTTCATTGTTCTAAGTTTATATGGTCTGGCTTTGAATTAATGAATTTAATCCAGGTTTTCGGGGTATTGATTGCTCACAATCTGGGATATTGTTTTCTGTTTGTGAAATTGAAAAAAAAGTACTGGAGGTTCATACCGTACTGGAGGTTCATACTGTACTGGAGGTTCATACCATTTGCCACAGGTTGTGTTACATTTTGTCCCGTGTTTTTTTTTTTTAAATATATATGACCCAAACTGACTGGCTTTCATTGCAGTGAATAACAGATACAATTTAATCTGGTTGTGTGTCAGCCTGACCCAGCTTGAATGTCCATTCCATGAGTGAAAAAAACAACTATTCATTATTAATGCTATTGCTGCTAAGAGACTCAGTGTGCCCTGCCAAACTGCTAGTGGTAATGGTATACATTTCAGTCCACATTTATTTGGTAAGACCAACAGGTGTTTCATTTTAGGACAGCTGATTCTATTGGTTCTAGGAGCACAGTGTTGAAAATTGACTGATATAGTACTTGATGGGTAATGAATGCAAATATGAAGTGTGGCAGTGCTTACTTGACTTTTTTTTTTGCCAGCCTGCAGAATGAATAAATATAGTATTTTGTGTTAAAAGTGTATTATTTTTAATTTTTTTCTGCCACCTTATGGAAGTATATCATTAAGAATTAGAAGTGCACAAATGATCTGTCAGTACCTCTGAGAGTGGCAAAATAATGCAGATTAGAAAATGTGCCAGCTTTCCTTTTTTTTTTTTTTACCATGCCGAATGAATAAGAAATAAAAATCTGTAACAGTTGAATTGTTTTTTTTTCTTGATTGGCACAGTCACCTGGCCAGAATAGTTCATTCAAAGTTTCTTTCACTGTGTCTCCTTGCCATTACCACCCTACTCATCATGTGATTTTCATCATACATTCATATTCGTGTAATGTAATAAAGAAACTGCACAGTAATAAAGAAAAAAAAACAACATACTGTATCGTATCAAATCTCATTCATAAATAATGAATTCATAATTTATTATCAAACATCTCTCCCCTTCTTACCACAGTGATATTTTTGTTGATCCCGAGGACAAATTGACATTTAATTTATTCCACAATTTTTTTTCTTTTTGACCCCGAAGAATGAGTAAAGGGTATTTTTTGTAATAAATGATGTATTCTTTTTCACCCTAGATGTGATTAGGGATTTGATTTCAAGTAAAAACGTACAAGGGTAATGAATGCAAATTTGAAATGCTGCAGTGGTAATTTGCCTTTTTTTTTCTTTTCCGCCACCCCGCAGAATGAGTAAATATGATATTTTACGTAAAACGTCTCATATTTATTTTCTTTCTTCCACTTTACAATTGCATATGTATAATATATGGTAAGGAATCAGAAGTGCACTAGTCGTCCCCGGACAATGACAAGGTTTAAACTCCCTTCCATTAACATTTGAGAAATGGAGGATGGAAGTTTCATGTGATCATTGCTTTTAGAGCAAACTTTTTTTTTTTCTTTTTAGTAATTCTGAGAAATTATAAACAGGATCTGCTTGATTTATGACACACAATGGAGAAGGCCCATAGAAGTTGTGTGTGGTATGTAACTCTGTTCAGCCTAAAAGTAGAGATAGAAGCTTGTCATTCTGAGGGGACGTAGTAATCTACCAGTAGGCCTACGTGTTAGACTGGCAAATGCAGACTTGAAAATGTGGCAGTGCTAACTTGCTTCATATTTTTTTTTCGCCATGCCGAATGAATAAAAAATAAAAACTGGGTAACAGGTCGATTGGGCTTTTATTTGTTGTTGTAGTTATTGTTTGTTTTTTTTCGTGTGATTAGTAGTTAAAAGTGGTCTAATAAGCTGTATGACAGAGGGATGAGTGACAATTTCAGGCAGGTTAGTTTGCTGATTTTCGTACGTTTCCTGATTTTTAACCACCGTGGTCCAAGTACATTTGTCTTGGTGTATGTTGATCTGGGTCACTGTGACAGCATTACATAATTACCCACACTTATGGGTGGTTTCTGTTCAGGATTTTCCAATTTTCTACTAAAAGGCCAGGTAGTCCCTGAGATTTGAAAGAGTTGCTAATAAGCTAAATCAAGTGCAACTGTGCATGTTTTGTTGTAAAGGTGAATGTGCATGACAGCCCAGAGTGTTTTTGTTTCTGTTTTCCGACACTTAAGATGGCCGGTCATTGAGCTGATTCGTGTAACTTCGAGATATGTCTAAGCGGTAAAAATGCCTGCTAGTTGCATTGTAGTTGATTGTTATGACAGGAGCAAAATCAATGGATCTAAGCTGGTCAGATTCCCTATCATCTGTGTAAACAAGGGAAATGAAGTGAATGAATTAAAGGAATGTACCATTGAACATGTACACAGGTGCCATTGTTTACTGTAGCGACCTACTTTCGCTCTCCACCAGTTGGTTCGCGATGCCTGACGTGCTCACAATCAAATCAAAATCAATGCCACGGTGATGCGCGGGTCTGGACCCTAAAGATGGCGGATATGGGCATTTTACCTATAACTGGGCAGTTTGTACATTTGAAATAGACAGCAGTCAGTAAATAGGGTGTGAACAGTTCGTCTTAATTGTGTGTACAATTATTTATTTTTTGTCCCGCCCTTTAAATTTACTGTATAGTTCCTTTACTGTTTATTTCTGACGCAGGACTTTGCGACATACAACTTTTTCTCCTTTTTTTTGGGCCACACATTGACTTTGTTCCAAGCGGGGCAGTCTTAACCCATCATTATGTGCTCCTGGGCAAAGCAGTAGGGATTTTCTTGCCCCGTTTCAAAAACCATTGTAAATTGGCATGCATAGGGCTCTCTAAACCCTTGCCGCCCTTGGGTAACAGCTCAGTGTGCCCATGCATTAAGATGGCTCTAGTTCCAAGCTCTGCTTTGCCCTTACTTTCTCTGTGTGTGTGTTTCATAAGGTCATAGATATTTTGGCAGTTAGAAAACACTAGAATAAATTTTGTATTATGTTTTAATTTTTGTCTCAAGAACCTGTAACATAATATTATGATATTTGATGTATCCAGCATGGTTTTGTGATATGACAGTCCTAGTACATGTACTTGTTAATGCAGTTATCTTTCCCATCCCACAGAGTGACGTGGTGTTGAATTTCCCAGCATTCTATTAAAATGGTTTTTATGTGTGTATAAATGTGCAGACTTCGGCATGTCATGTTGCCACTGTTATGGGAAAAAAATAATGTATTCGCCAAAACCAAAATTTAATCAGGCCCAAAAAACATTTCACACTGCGCTCCAATTTATTCCTTGCTCAATTTGTATTTTGTGGTGCCCAGAACAAACTGCATGTATAATAGGGTATCACACTAAGACCATAACGGCACAGTTAGCTGGTGGCAGACAAGAATTGCACACATAATTTTTCTTTAGTAAAACCAGCAAGACCCTATCATACTAAGCCCAGTCAGACGCAGTCAGCTTCTACCAATATTTCTTGTGCGTACATTTTGCTAGCAACAGCTGGCTGTGACGTTCTGGGCTTAGCCTGATACACCCCTTATTCGTACAAAATCATAAACCCAGACAGAAATATAGAGCACATTTCATTCTATGAAATGATGTTAAAAAGTGAATTTGAGCTAGATTGGCGTAAATAGTTCATTTCGTAACAAGGCAGCATGGTCAACACATTTGATGATTTCAAATCAGTGTCATGGTTTGACCTAGTTTTGTCGAATCCCTATGGAGACTTGGGCAAAACTGTGGCTAATTCGATGGCAAAACTGTTCTTAAATTTCACAACACTAAGCATTTGTAATGTGTCAGATCAGCAATAGTGATAAATTTGTCAACCTTGTAAAAATAGAAGTTTACATGTACGTTGTTGACAAGTCTCGTTCAGTAAATTGGTTCAAGAGGGTTAGCCCAGAGTTTTCCTTGACAAACTTGTGTTCTGACTATTACAGAGTGAAATATTATCTTACAGATTACCTCAAGCAATGTCCTCGAATTGTCCAAAGAGTGTATTTTTTAAAAATTTGTATTTTTACTGTGTTCTTATCACTTAGCTATTTGATCACATTGTCTTTTTGTCTGAAGACATGCATGGAACAACTAGCCCTGAAGGAAAAACCTGAAATTATTTCGCGACCCTAGCTCTTGTTTGCTCCAATTCCACTTTTTGCACAACTGAAATTTTTCACTTTAAATGTTTGCGGCTGTAGTATTATGATGAGTTAGAGTAAATCGGAACTGTGAAACAGCTTGATAAGCGCCACATTGCATTCTAAATAAGTGTCAAAATGTGCATTTGTTTTATACTTTTCCTACATTTTTAGTTTTTCAGAAAATGAAGATGGAACAAACAAAAACTAAGGTTGCGATTTACTGACTTCTCAGGAGTTATGATTGTAAGAGTTATAGTAAAAATGTGGCAAAAACAAAAGGTTGTATGAAGCAAAGCCCCATGTAGGAAATAATACAGAAAAGGTACAATCAAACGTTATACATGTATAGAATATTGTTTTGAATATACATGTAATTTTTCTGTCAGTCACAAAAAAAAAAAAAAAGTGGTTTAACTGAAACCAATTCCATCATTCCATCCCTGAAAATATTTGTAAATTTGTGGGATTTTCCAACAACTTATTCAGTGATTTATGCCATTTACATCTGACAAACAGCTCACTTCTATTGAGCAAGGTTAACCTGTATAGTGGCAAACATAACGTATAACACAGTGGCTCTGGACGTGGAGCACATGTCCCGCCATTTTGATGGGGCATGGGACTTCAGAATGAGGCGTAGGGAAATATACTGTATACCAACTCTGTCCAATCATGGGGGGAAGGTTTTTTTTTTTTTAAATTAGTGTCGGGCGTGGGAGAAAACAAGTTGAGAAACACTGATATAACATTTGAAGTTCTTTTTTTATTATGTACTGTATTACTTTGTTCTGATATTTCTACATTCTGTGTCTCGGTTCTACAATATTGTAGATTGCGAACCAAACAAGTGATGCTTTGTTACCATCCTTATGTTGTAATTGTATGTGGATTTGATCAAATACAGTATAGATTATTATTCCATCCAAGCATTTCTTGACTTGTTGGTGGTGTTATTGTGTTGTTTGTTCATGGTGTAGTTACTGTTTGGACGTTGTTGTTCTTGCAAGTGTTTATAGAGTGATCATTTCCAAAATTTATAACAAAAAGAATATCGCTACCTTAATTTTTGTTTGTTCCAAATTCCACATTTTGTACAACTGTGAAATTCGACATTATACGTGCATGCTGACGCGGGTTTAGTATTATGATAAGAGAAGTTACAATGTAACGGAACTGTAAAACAGCTTGATAAGTGCCACAACGGATTTTAAACAAGTGGCAGAGTGTGTATTTGTTTGCCTTTTCTGCTTGCTTAAAGATCTCCAGTTTTTCAGAAAATGCAGACAGAACAAACTAGAACTATGATGGTGAAACGGTCATAGGTTACCCTATTGATAAAATTTAACCATATTGCAAAAACTACAGCCGCAAAACTTTAGTTATACATGTAATAATAAACCTTAGTAAATAAAAATTCTATCAAGAACCATTACATGATTTTTATTACTGTCTTGTAAATTTTACTTTTGCCTGTTGTAAATCCAGCATATAATCGGCTGAACTTCAAAGTACATGTACTTTGCGATTGACGCGGCACAACATAGCACTCTTGTATCTCTGTTAACCTTGCCGTCGCCTTCTCGGCTCCAAGAGATTCCTGTTAAGCATTAAAGACTTTAAATTTTTTTAAACATCACACGTCTTTCGTGATATCATCTTTAGGTTTTTGTTTATATCGAATAGACATGCATCAATATACCGTGTGAATATCTTATCAAGTTTTTACGTCTCATCATGTATCTTAGGACTTACCTGGTTATAAAGCATACTTTTACTACCAGTGGTAAAGTTTTTGTAGTACTCTCGTCGTCCGAACAATTTCTTCTTATCTTTCTTCAGCAAATTACTCAGTTTACTGTGTTTAATAAAGGTTTGCAAAACTGCCATCAACTCTTGGAGTCAGTCATTAAAATATTAAATTCAACTAATTTATACTGAAATAGTATTATTTTTAATTTTTTTCTGCCACCTTATGGAAGTATATCATTAAGAATTAGAAGTGCAGAAATGGGTTTTTTTTTGTTTTTGCTTTTTTTTTCTCAAAAGCAGTCACATGGCACTTAGATCCCTTGCAATACATTTATGAATTCAATTTTGTGTGACAGTTCGCAAGAAATAAACATAACAACTGGTCCTGTCTACAGCATCCGCTCCGGTATTTTTTTACAGGAAAATGTATGAAAATGTAAAACACTCTTTGCCTCTGTATACCTGTCCACAGTCCACAGTATCCATTCCGCTCCGCTCCTCACTGCTGAAGAGGCGTAGAGAGTTTTTCACACGTCATTTTCCGTAAAAATAGCGGGGGGGGGGGGGGGATGCTGTGGACAAGACGACCAACAGTGTGAAGTTCACACAGTTCATGCTGGTAATAGGCGAAATTCTCCAAATACCAGTGTGTGAAGGAAATGAAGGAGTGAGTTTGGACAAAATCACAAAGAACAAAGGCCTGCTGCTCTGCAGAAGGTGGAGGGTATGCCATAAAGAAGAATGCTATCCTGACATTTTAAAATAATTTTTTTTTTTGGCGTTCCTCATCCACCCTCTAAATTAACGCCACCCTGCACACCCCAAAATGAGCATGTATAACTTTACAAGCCGAATACAATGGCAAAATTTATATCTCCATGCTCCAGCACAATGAATGCACACCTTTTAAAGCGCCCACAATGAAGACCACGCATTTATTTTAGAGCGAAGCGTCGGCAGTTCACCATCAGGTACTCTGCAAACAGTGTTGGCTGTTGGCAGCAGCTGAAAGCTTCAATTGCCCTCCCCCCCCCCCCCCCTTACAGAAATCCGACGGGTAGGTTTGACGACGAGCTACTCATAGGAAAGACAGTTTCTATGTAGATCCTCTGGGTATGACATGCTACCGACATTGGTTTGATGAAGGGAATTTGCTCCTACGATAATCCTACCAACTTACCAAAATCCTATGCAAATCTAATCGGTTTGATGTAGTGAGGCTAGCTGGGTAAGTTCTCAAACCTAAAATGTAACTGAGGTTTACAACATGGACAGCAAACTGAATAATAACTCTGTTTTGTTTTTTTTTGTTTTTTTGTTTCTTTGTTTTACAATTCGTCAAGCAGGCCATGATCTACCCTGCTTTCGTCAGTCCTTCAAACATTTCTTAATCATTCATATCTTCATTCACTCACTCACTCACTCACTCGTTCTCAATGAACTCACGAACTCACACAATCGCCAGTATTCACGAGCACTGAGACATTCAGCGACCCATTCTGCATCAGGCCCATTCCATGAAATGTCAACCAGGTTGAGAAAATATGGAAATTAAAATATCAAATAAAAAAGCCTTGGTTTAAGTTTTAAAGTGGTTTATTGGCAAGTAAATGTCATCTGAGGAAGAAAACAAACTGGATTTCTCATACTGAGAAGCAAAAATTAATATTCAATATAATTTGCAGTTTTATGTTTAATAACAAGTGACTGATGTTTGCTCCTTTTTATATTGCATTGACATTTTGTCTGTGTAAAAATGATAACAAAATTCTATTACCGACGTAGGTTTTGACAACAAAGAATCCAATAGACATCATGGGTTTTGTTTAGCACACATCACACTCTACATCATAAAGTTTTTCTCTAGCAACAAATATTTGAGACAGATCACAACCAATTACAAAGAAACATATTATTTTATTACTGCAAATTGTTAAACATTCAAGCTTAAGTCCAAGACTTAATCCTATTCATGAAAAAAGGCACCTGAAAGATGAAGATGTAACAACACATGCCATAAAAAATGTAATATATTACATGTATGTACATGTACTGGCATTTGGGGGGGGGGGGGTGCCTAAATCATCTAAAAGTGTAAGAATTGTGAGATACAGACTTTCGTAGCAATCATTTACAAGTACTACGTAAAAAATTTAGATGAAATTCTTGGACTACTTTCACAGAAATGAAAGAAAATGTTACTTAAACTAGAGAATCACTTTTATGAATGTCGCACACGCCACATCATGTTAAGTAACATGTTCACTTAGATCTTACTTTAAAGTTTTTAACTGAAGATAAAAACTTGTAAAGAGCCCCCCCCCCCCCCTTTTTTTTTTGTCAAAAAGGTTTAAATGATAAACATTTCATTTAATGATTTGTTCTGGAAAATCGCAAAGTGAAAAACCGGTATTCAGGTGTAATACACGTCCCATGGAATTGGCCACCACATGTCCTGTTTTTGCGTTTCCCGACATGGGTCAAGGTTTTTTTCTCATGAAACGACAACAAACACGTGCGCCTCACCGCCTATCCAATTCTTCAAAACCATGGAAAATAACGGTTTTATGCGTGCTGTTTGTGAATTTCTGAACAAGTTAAACTTGTTTCTGCACTAAATTATACAGATGAAGACAGTGTCTTTTTCAAAGATTTCTCGCCGCTATGGGCTCGTGGATGTGCACTAAATGCATTAAAAAAGCCCTTTCCAAGTGTTTGGGAGTTGTACTGTAGTTCTGACAGCTTTAGCTTCGATCAAGGGTGAGTGTGTTTTTCCAGCATGATATTATATAGTGAGCGCTTAATGTCTGATTATCTTTACGGGTTGTTTATTTGTAGGAAGAGACAGAAGAATAATAACTCGAGCTTATTCTTTTAAATGAAATATTGGCCTATATTTTTATTTGAAAAAACTCTAAAGACGTGTATCAGTTTGGACAATGTGCCAATTAACTTGTAATGTGGACGCCGTCATGCACCCCCCCCCCCCCAAACATTCTGATACTTAACAATGTCGACTTATTTAAGTCAATTAGTTGTGACTTGGGGAGGAATTCCTTACGAGATCCGCACTTTTTGATAAAAAACCCTATATATTTTTTCGGTACTTATTAATTTTGTTAGTTTATCCAATTGTCATTGGAAAAAAAGCAATGTTGGGGGCGTGAGGGTCTAGTCAGTTTGTATCAATGGGCGGTAGTCAGATTGACTACTCAGGCGAAAAGGGGCTGGGGTAGTTGTGTTAGTTTCTGGTCTTTGGCGCTTTGTCGGCAACAGTGCGGATCTCGTACGGAATTCCTTCCGTGACTTGTGCACGCTTCATCTAAAGAGTCAAAAGGAGTATAGTAATAACATAAATAAACATAGGCTAATCAAATTTACCTTTTTCCTTTGTTGTTGTTTTATGCTACTGGATTTCCAGCCCCGTTCATGTCAATCCTTTCCCAAGCAGCAACCTTGCGGAAACCCGAGGCGTAGGACTGACGTCGAGTTTGCACAAAGGAATATCGTTCCTACGTCGGTTTGATGTAGGAAAACCACCCGTGCAGTAATCTACCCATACATTGTGGAACAGTGACTGATGAAACAATAATAAAACAATTGTTTTGTTATACTCTGATCCAGCAGTGCTGTTTAATTTGCATTTTACTATGTAAATAAAAATTGGCTCTAATTAGCTACTGAAACAAAAATGACGCCTCAAGTGTCTCCAAAGCTTATCTATCAGTAAATGCACATGAATATTACCTGTGTAAAATGTTATGTTATCTAGCAAAACAATTTTGATTTAATGGTAACTAGAATATGCGTATGGATTAGATCTAGATTTTAAAGCAAGGTAAGCATTTCAGACACTATGTCGTATTGCTTAATCTTCAGTAGTTCCAATGTGGCATGTCACTGTAGTCTTATGATGGCAGTAAGTCTACACTATACAATAAGTATGCGTATACCAGCAAAAGCCCAAATTATTCTTCACATAATAACCAAACATAGCATATTTCATGTTAAATGCATTTTTATTAGGGAGTGAGTCGCTGCTACAACTTCCTACAACGTAATGTTGTAATGTTGCACAAATGTGTGTGGCAATATAACCGAGTTAAAATCTGAAATCAGTCCTTTTTGGCCACATCATCCATTTTCAAGATTTATTCCCCAGTGTTATACTTGGTCGGTTTAATGACTAAAGGGCGAACACATATCAACGGCTGTACAATGAAGGGGCAAAAGCTTAACTTCTCTGTACGTCAAAGGAGCGAACTGCCAAAATCAGTGTTGCGAGAAATTCAGTTTAGAAAATTTTGTGCTACTCTTACCAACAATTTCTCGCCTTTTTGGCTACCACATAACACAAAAACTAAATGAGATTTAACAAAATTGTGTGGTATGTGGTATTTTGGGATTCAGTATTTTGTCTTAGAGGAGCGTGTTCCAATCACAGTGCTTAACTGTGAGCGACAGACTGACCCGCCCCACGTTGGGCGCCATAAATTGTAACAAGATGGTGGCTGGTGGGGGTGAAGGTGTAGATATGGTGTAGATGAACCATTCATGCGGGTTCACTCTTGTTACTGCGGCTGGTTAGGCCGCAACATTCACTCGGTTCGTGCCAGGGCGGTAAAACTGCTCACACTGTCAAAGAAGAATATAAGTCTATTGTAGGGCACAAAAGACGTTTATTCAATAACACACACACCTGCTCTCGACTGGGGGAAGAGACGCAGTCGTGTAACAGTATACCAATTAACAACAAAACAAGTAATATATACGTGTAATGTCACATGGCATAGTTAACACGACTGTCAAAGAAGAATATAAGTCTATTGTAGGGCACAAAAGACGTTTATTCAATAACACACACACCTGCTCTCGACTGGGGGAAGAGACGCAGTCGTGTAACAGTATACCAATTAACAACAAAACAAGTAATATATATACATGTAATGTCACATGGCATAGTTAACACGACTAGCACCATAATAATACATGTATATTAAAACGTAAATAAATCAAGAGTGAAGATAATAAACGAAACATAATATTAGAGAGAGAGAAGGAGAGAGAGAGAGAGAGAACAATATTATCTAAAGACTTCTAAACATTCAGTACGCACCAATATCGTGGTCATCGATCTAACATAACACTAGTGAGCAAACAGTCAGCTCGGTTAGGCTAACAGTACACGGCATTTCAGTACATGTATCTAAAACAATATAAACAGCATAACCACAGCTTAGTACTCTGGTATTATGATAGTGACTGGTATCATAACTTCCCGAGTCGTATATACTTATGAGGAAAATATATCTATTGCTCACAGAGTTACACTCATCGTAAATATCTGATAGCATCTGATATTATCATCTTAAAATCAGCAAGAACAGTATTATAAGTATTAGAGAGCACATACCTGTCAAAGAAGAATATAAGTCTATTGTAATGCACAAAAGACGTTTATTCAATAACACACACACCTGCTCTCGACTGGGGGAAGAGACGCAGTGCTTGGGGCTTGACAGGCCTGGGGTTTTATACGATTCTTTCCCATCCTCCCACGGTCTTGGGGGCGGGTCAGTCTAACTGTCGCTCACAGTTAAGCACTGTGATTGGAACACGCTCCTCTAAGACAAAATACTGAATCCCAAAATACCACATACCACAATTGCTTGTGTTGGGTAAAACTCCCTGCAATATACTTGTGATAAACCAAAAAGAGTAAATATCTCAAATTTGACTTATTCGCCCCTTCATTATACAGATAAGTTGAGCGTTTGCCGATTTGCCACAAAAAGTAATGGATTTGTTTGGGATATTTTAATTTTTTTTTCATAAAGGACACTGATTTGCAGCCTGTCATGCCCTGCAGATGAGAATTTGGAAATTGAATAATCCAGCGCGTACTTTCAGTTATTTACAGAATTCAATTGAGGTCCCTTGGTTACATTGACAACAATGTTAAACTTTACACATCACCTCACGCAGTGCTTAAGCACCCCAGTGCTGTGACTTTATTGCTATGTTAATTTCTCTTTGTCTTCAGACGCCTATAAGACAAAGTCTACTCTTCACATTCATGACTGGCACAGGAGCTGTCACTTTGTGAAATTGGAGTTCTCTGCAACAGTGATCATGGGCTGGATGATACAAAGCAAGAACAGCAAATTATTCCAGACCATTGGTAAATATAAACAAATGAAAGACATTTTATTCATATTTTATACCGCAACTATTTCCTGTTTACTCCGTATTACCTGGACATTTTTCTATTTTCTAGTCATTAACTTTTTCTTCCTTCAATTGACAGTGATAAAACACAGGTCATAGATAAAACACGTGTTAGGTCAAAATACTAAGCAAAACAAAAATGGAGATGAGATATTCAAAAGTGTAAAAAATGCAGAATTTAAACAAGGAAAAACTGATTAAAACTTAAATATACATGTAGAATGAAACGCAACTAATCAAACCGATTATGAGCAGTTGGCATGTAATGTCACATTGAATTGATTCTCTTCATTTAATCTTCAAATTATATTCAGATCAACTGTCATATGCAATATAACAATTTAATTTGGGTATTTCAGATAAACAATAAATGCTATGGACATTTGCACAAATTCTCAAAAACTGGCAAGCGAGTATCATTTGAATGATTTGAGTAAACAAACATTGATACATTCATCATAGGGCGATGAGAAGTGGACAAGATTTAGATGCAGATAAAGTTGGCTTGTTGTGCACTTTTTTGGGAAGGCAAGAAATACGATGAATATTATTAAGCAATCTTTCAATCATCATGACTGTGTGGAAACGATTGAGTTGTGGACGCTGCACCAATATGAAGTATGAATACTAGATCTGAATATGCTTTTGGAAATGAAATGAAAGTTTTATATTTTTTTCATATTCTACAAACGTAAAAAGAAGAGGTACCACTTCAAACAGAAAGGAATCTGTACGTAAAGCTATGTTATTACAGATGCCGGGACGTATTGGATCATCCACATATTCAGCAAGACAGATAAATTTTTTAAAATTTCAAAAATAACCCGCCCCCCACCCCCACAATCATACACACAACATGTCTTTTCCATACCAACCACCTGAAGGGGAAGTGGTCTATTATGTAGACAATTGATGAAAGAAAGCAGGCCTAATGCTAGCAGTGCACATTGTACCTTGTGCACACCATGACATGCAATGTATTGATGGGTACAGTTTGAATCACTGACTCGATTTTTTGCGATTCGAATGAGATATGCTGATTTGAATCACCACCGGATGAATCAGCCGATGAATAAAAGATTATGAATCATGATTCCATGGGAAAATGAGATATGCTGATTTGAATCACCACCGGATGAATCAGCCGATGAATAAAAGATTATGAATCATGATTCAAATCACTTTTGATTTGCCTCTTGCTTGAGGCTCATTGCGCAAAGGAACCAGCGGGGCAGACTTTGACGAGGGACTGGTATAAGGGAATAATGCATGGATTAGACTCATCACCCCACAGTAAGAAACAAATCAGTGCTGATCCCTGTTAGAACCCATTGGTGACACAGTTCCTGTCGTTACTCTGTCACTGAATAACTGGAATCATGATTCGCTCTTGCCACCAATGGCTTAGGGACTGATTTAAATAAAATGAATCACTCAACCCACTGATTTGAATCAAATGGATCACTCAACCCACTGATCTGAATCAATTTGAGTCATCAAAAGAAGAATCATTGTCCACCATTTATGCAGTGTCGACTCGGCACGGATGGTCTAGCTTAGGCAGGAAGTGATAGCATCATGGGAAGTAAAGGATCTGTGTGAAATCAGTGACACTAGGAAACGCATAGTAAATACTTCCCCATCATTAATTTTTCAGGTCTTCAAATTTAAAAAAGAACTTTCCTGCAGGTAGAAAAGCAGACACCTTCAAAATTTCATTCAAATCCGTGTCGCAGGAGCAGTGAGTTTTTTATAATATAGATTTCATGGATGCCGAGAACATTTCGCAGACTTGTCTTATTTGTTTTATTTCTTTATCCAAGTGACAGTTTCCTCACATTTTTATAATCCTCATTATTGATGTTTGTTACCAGGCCTGGTAACATTTGAGTCTGGCATCGTATATTCATTCCGTAAGATTTTCTTTGGTTCATCGTTATTCACCGAGTGTACAGCTATTGTCAAGTATAAGTTGACAACTGCATCAATTCTCTTGACATTCTGTTATGTTTCTAGGTGCATTAACAGAAATAGAGACACAGGAGAATTTTCGAAAAATAGGCATTAATTTTGTTGTCATATTCAACGATGTCATTTATAATCGAATAGATAAGTAGTATCGATTCCACTTCCGGTTTATAGTAAAAACTAAGATAGTGTCAAGGGCAAAGGACGATAATCATATGACGGGGGCGTAGCCTTTTTGAGAATGCAAAATTATGAAGCTGTGGTGAATCAAGAGATATTTATCTTAAAAAACAATAATAAGCATACACTTTGAATGAAAACAAGATGTTTTCAGCAGTGTTGATAAAGGGATGGATTTAATATCTGAGTTTATGCATAATGACGTCAAACCCATAACGGCAGACAATGTGTGCATTCTGTGTCATATAAGAAAAACCCAAATTTATTTATAGTACAGAACAGCCACTCGTGGGAAACCTGGGTGGTCACTGGCTCCTGCTTCAAGGTACTCGCACGGCTAGTCATGCCCAACTAGTCTGTAAAGCTTAGGGTCTGGCGAGTTTCCTCCCTTGAGGCGCTACTGAGGGACTGAGAGTTGGGGTGGAGTTTGGTCGGGGGTAGGCCGGACAAAACATACGGATTAGAACCTACTTCCTTAGATCTTAAGGGGCAATTGGTACTATGGTATTAGACTTAGGATCGTCCATGTCATGGGAAAAGTGCTCTCGCAACCACATATTCAAACGGCACACGTAGTGTAGCTAGGTAGGGTAATGTGTGCTGGAGTCCCCGTGCCACTTTTTTTTTTTCTTTCTTAAAATTTCCCGAGAAGTAATCACTTCTCAAATAAGTGTGTTATCTTAAAGTGAGAGTTTCTATTTTGAATGCTCAGGTAGAGATGGTGCTTGGCTGTGCTTTGTTTAACGATTTTTTTTTTTTGGTTATTGTTTTTGGGGGGGGGGGGGCATTTCTCTTTTACATCATGAATAATGGCAGTGGTTTAAACCTGTCTGTTGGAAGACACTCCCTCAAAGAATCGGTATATAATGCACTTTTCTTTTTTCTCGAGTTAAGTCTGTTGATGGGGAGCAAGTCAGTTATGTCTTTTCAATAAAATGAGGCTGTGAAGAGACGTTTGGACCGCTCTTGAACAACCACAATAATTGGGCTGATTCTAATTACTATATTAATGCCGGGAGACATTAGATAGACTGGACCCAGCCCTGAACAGAATCCAAACTTCGGACGTCTCATACCTTGCACCCCCTTTCTCACAGGTGATCGTGTTAGTCTTCATAATATCACTTAATTTGCTCTAATCTGAGAAAGATTTCCGTTTGAGACGGGGGTGGACCTTAAAACTGAAATTCTAACTCTCGTCGCCCAAATTCAATACTCAAATTCTATGACAATAATACACATCTACACCAAAATAGGGACTGACAGTGGATTTTTCTTGGGAATATAGAATATTAAACTGGGCATGCAATGTTTTTCAGTCTATTCATATTTTCGTTTGACTTTCCTTTAGAGAGAGATTTTAATAACATATCCTCTTTTTCTCTGTCTCTTCTTTCATTTCGTAGCCCTCCAATCCTGTGGTCTGAGAGATGTAGGATATATCACAAACGCAAATCTGTGCTGTCTCCGTCTTTCGTTTCTTGATTGAGATTACCAACCAATAAGAGACTTGAAATTTCACCTATTTTTTAGTTTCATTTCATTTTGTTCTTTATTCTGCCTTTGTAAAAGTTATGTTTTACAGGGTATCCATGGAAGTCGGAAAGTGGGAAACAAGACGGATTTTTTATGCGTGGTAAGAACAATGGGAAACTGATCAGAAAAGAACACGTGAAGTTGGAAAAATGGAAATTAGGAGGAAAAGTATGCACAAATTAGGCCTACACAAAAGTGCGAAACCAGAAAAGTACGTCTGGAAATTAGAATAAGTAGTTCCGGTTGTCGCTTCCTCCTTCAAACTTCAGGATTTTGAGCATTGTTGTGCAAGGGTTGATGTTTCAGCCTGAGCCCTAACAATATGCTTGTTTCATCTACAGATTTGTAGAGCGTGCAGTTCTTTCTGCCTCTCCACTTATGGAATTCACTGACACGCCGAATACCGCATGGAATCCGTCTGGGGAAGATGGCGGACGAAGCAACGAGGCGGCACTTTGCTACAAGTACCGACTCCACCTTCCTGCAGTAGGCTACCTGTGGCCACTTAATGTCCCAGGTGAAATGCGGTCGAGTTGAGCAGAGAATGGGGATATGTCCATCCCATAAAGGTGAGGGCTATAGTGCATAATTTAGCCCTCCCCTCCCCCATTTTCTCTGCGCATCCGTTCCTCTATTGCCAGAGTGAAACCAACTCTCTCCGTAATAGTTGATTTTCCAAATTACGAGGGCTCATGGATCCCCACAAGGACGCGACTTTAGGAGTGTCTGTGCGCAGGGGGTCACAGTGGGGCGAGTTATTCTTCTATCAAGGGATTGACAATTGCCTGCCTAGAATTCCGGACAAAGGCACATGACGTCCTTTTTAGACTGTTTGAAAATAGGTAGCATCAATTACCATCACATCTTCCGGTAGCGTCAATTACCACCGCATTTTGCGGTGACCATTGACAGTATGTCAATTGCCAGTGGCTACCCCACCCCCTTCTCACCTGATTAGTCAATCTGACTACCGCCCATTGATACAAACTGTCTAGACCCTCACGCGCCCAGGTCCATCTGACCATTCCAATGCACACTTGAACCGACAATGGATACCGCATTCCGCAGTGGCAATTGACACTCCCGTGAAAATATCAGTTGATTTTTTTAATGAAATCGAGAGGCACACACTTGACCTGCGCAGGATAAGTTTGGGGGGCTAAACTGCACTTTTATAGGGGAGTAAGATTGTCTTTGAAGTCTGGCTCATTTTGGGAGAATTCCTATCTTTCATTAAGGGGGTCTGCGGGCCCAGTTGGGATGAAATCGGTCTAAAATATAGATTTTTTTGTTTTGGTCTAATAGAAAGAGAAATTTGTCGTGAATCGATTACTGTAGGTTTCATTAATAGAAAATGTCTAGAAAATGTCAAAAAATGCCTTTGAAGAGGGTGGGTTGGTCTTAAAATTTTACTTTCAAGCCCAATTTTCACTTGGAAAAGTGCTTTCCTACAGAGTTATCAAAGCTAATAATATAGTAATAACATAGGCATGTCGTATATCATAGTAAAGTTCGAATCGAGTACCATAGAATGAGCACAGAATCGTCCACGTATAAAAACACACAAAGGAAGAAATTCCGACAAAGAAAAGCGTTTTGATTGGCCATTTTGGAGGTGTGTCAATTTCCGACACTCTGATTGGTCCATTTGCGAACTTGCGGGGTAACCCTAGCAGTGACTCGACAGTAATGGCGGCCGCCTGAGTTCTCGATTCGAATAGTCACAATCATTTTTGTCTTCAAATCTCACCAGAAAGCAATAGCAGAAGTATATTTATTTTAGCATTGAACCAGCAATTTTATTATCAAGATGAGTACAGCTGGCTATGAATCCTCAGGGTGTGAGAGTGAGATTTTTAAAAAAACGCGCAGGGCTGACTTAGCGAGAGGACTTCTGTGAATGAACGTGTTCGTGTCTTTTTACAACTGTCAATTCTAGAAATTTATAATTTTACAGAATAAAACTAAATAAAAAAAACATTACTCTATGATCCTGAGCCATTTCAGATGTTTTTTTTTGTTGACACAGTAAGACCTTCATGTATGCTGTTCTTGTATACTAGATCTATGTATTTTGTCAACCTTTCTTATTGTGGTTTTCAATCACATAGATTATTTTGTCAACATTTTTTCAATGTTTTTCATCACATATAGATTTATTTATTATAGATAGTTAGGTTTCATAATGGGGAGAAAGTGGTGACACTGGTGCTGACAATTACATCTCCTTCAGGCTCTTTAACTCTCGATGCAGAGCTGAAAAAACGCAACATTCCTTGGAGCCTCTGTGTATCGTTCGGAAATGACAATGCTTCGGTTATGCTGGGAAAATTAAATGGCGTGGCAGCACACATCAGGGTAGAAAATCCCAGTATACATATCCAGGGATGTCCGTGCCACCTGCTTCGCTTGGCAGCCAAGAAAGGAAGTGAACAATTAGGACTGTCAGTGGAGGATGCTGTCATTGATATCTACTATTATATTGAGAACAACTCAAAGACCCTGGAGTTGTTCCAGAGAGAAACAGGGACCATTGTAAGGTAGGCACTTTCCTTAATCCGAGTGTATGTGAAAATGACCTCTAGAGTGTGATTTTAGTAATTTAATGTATAATTTATTTCCCTGTTGAACATGTTTGTCTTTATTCATAGCCCAATAAGGTATTAATCTCACCAGTGCCTGATTGTGATTCAATTGATATGTTTTTGAATGCTGTTTACCAGAATCATTAGGAGTCAATGAAATCAGCCTTTATACAGAACATCTACTTTGTTTAAAGTGTTTCATTTCCAGATCAGCATAATCTCCAAGAAGCAGATTTTTTAAGTCACATTCAGCCCACGAGGATTAATTTGGTATTAAGTCTTCATCTAATTTTAATGATTGTATGATAGCTTTTGAATCTGCTGTTTTACATAAGTCTCTCAATATATACAAACATGTGTAAGATGCCTTTTATCAATTGTAATCTATGTTCAGTGAAATTTGACAAAACAGTAAATTGTTTTGATATTCCACAGAAAAATAATCAAGCATGGGCCGACCAGATGGCTGTCACTGGCGCCTTTTGGAGCAATGGGATGCCCTTCATGCTTTTTTTCAAGTGAGATGAAAGAGAAAGCATCATCTACCAGGGAAGGGAACGGCTTTTGAGAGCATATGGCTTTTTCTCAAATCCAGCGTCCAAAGCATACGCTCTATTTTTGAGTTATGCTCTGCCTGTGTTTACGGATGCTAATCTGCTGTTGCAGCAGCAGGGCCCTGTGATACACAAACTTCAACATCGCCTTCATGGTGTTGCAACAGATCTGCTGGTGCGCTTTGTGAAACCATCTGTAATTAGCAAGACAGGAAACATATATATGAACTGGATCATAATTTCATAGCAAGCGCAAAAATCAGAAAGATAGAGAGGACTTGATGCTGGGCTCAGAAATGAGAAGCTATGTTGAAAAAGACAAAGAAGCAACAGGAATGTCGAACACCTCAAAAACGGAATTTTTTTGAAGGTTTGTGCTCATAAGTCATATATTATGAAGGAGGGAATGGCAGCATATTAATATGTGTACATTAATTGTTGGGGATTAGATTGCTTAAAATAGGAGATAAACTATTAGGCCAAACTGTTTTGAAAAACTTGTTGGGATGACGTCCTTTAAAACTTCATGTTGAATGTTTGTGTTTGAAGTTTTGTAGATAGTGAGGAATTCAGTGTTATTTTTTTAAATGGCTGTTGTGTGTTTCCAATTTAGATATTGCTATATTAGATACATGTATTGTTATACACTATACTATTGCTGTACCTTTTACTATTTAATTGTTTTGTTTTTTTGCCAGATGTCAGGTCATTTTATTCAACATCACTGGCCTACATCTTTGAAAAGATGCCACTACAGGACAAGTTTCTGGACCATGCTGAAATTATAGATCCTGCCCTGAGGATGAAGAAATCCTTTCAGGATCTGCATATTTTCACCAACAGATTTGCTTGCTTGGCTTCACCAGAAGAAGTAAATACAGCTGAGCTGCAGTTTGCAAAATACCCGGTATGTTCTTTTAAGTGAACCTGACATTTTCTTAGTCTAAAGCTATCATGATTGTATCATTGTTTTACTTCACCTTGCATAATGTATTTTTTTGGTCTGTTTGTTAATTGTTGTTTTTTGGGCATGCTTTCTTATTTGAGGCAATTATTATTATCTTGCAATAAGGTACACAATCTCCCAGTTGCATGTAATTTTTTTTATCTCTGATAATACCTTCTTTGCCTCTCCTGTATTAAATCTCTTTGTGAATTGTTCTCTAGTATGTCTGAATCCAAATTGTATATTAAAATAAAGAAGTTGCAGAAATGTTAATGAATTCTTTTTATTTATTCCCTCAGATTGATCCCCTCAAAGGTGTTCTGATATGGATCAAGTGGATGTGGCATGGGCAGAGATTGCCAGGATAAAAGATGAAGATGGAAAGGATGCCTATCTGGAGCTTACCAAAATTATGCAAGGCATATAAATATGCTCTTTTCCTCACTCAAATGCTGATGCTGAAAGGATTTTCAGTTTAGTTAGAAAGAACAAGACTGAATCGAGACCAAATATGTCACAACAACTTCTGTCTGACATCATTATCACTTAACTGCAATTTCAAAGCAGAGATGAAGTGTGCTCCCCTGCAAGAATGGGTTGTATCGGATGTCACGTGACTTGCGGCGTTCGGCCATCTTGGATGGTGAAAAAGAAAATAACAGTGGCGAGTACATGCTCGGCAGTGATGGAAGTCCCGAAACATTTGGTGAATTTGGACCCGAAAAGACGGGCAAGATACCGTGATAAAGTAAGTGTCGTCAATGGCACTGATCCATACTTGCTACCTGCTAATCAGTGAAGCAAGAATCAAGATGATTTTCCCAGGATCGACTTTCCAGACGTATACACGTATTTGGTACTCAAGACAAGTGCCTACACCAATGAAGAGTTTAAGGTAAGATGATTGCGACTCCTTATTTCATGTATCGTGAAGCAGAGTGTTTCTGATCTTTGTAGATTTATCCTAGTGGCCAGAGAAATACAATTATAATTTAATAAACCGTTAGGGGTTGTTTTTTTTAGTCAAAACTAGATCTAGATCTAGATCTCTGGTTGATGTGGGTTTCAGCCTGGGTTCGCTTCGAAAAGTTAGATCTATAATTATATAAGTAGATCTAGATCTAATATGAGTCTAGACTAGTTTAGTAGTTGGTTGTATAGAATAGATTAGATCTAGCCTCTAGTATAGTTTAGGTGATGTAAAGTAAAATCTAAATCCAGATAGATTTACATCGAGTCCCGACAGGATTTCCAAATCAGCTCGTATTAATAATAATATTTTGTTAAGTAATGACGCAGTCTGAATCAGTGATGATCCTCTTTTCCTCAAATATCAATAATTATGTCAAGGGAATGTCATTGATTCAGCTGGAAGTATTTTTCAGGGAGAACTTCCAGGTCTAAATCCTGTCCAGTACATAGTTGTTTTAGTACATGTAAGGCCTATTTTCTTCAGTGTTTTTCATATGTTTCTTATCTTTCAGCGATATCATGGCATGTTGTGTTTGTTGTGGTGATACACTATGGATGAAATGAATTTTCCCTTTAAAAAAAACCTGTCTATTCATGATACACACAATGTCAGTGGACTAGACATGAACTGCATTCAGAAATCCTGTTGACACGTCAATACACTAGATCTACACATATTATCATGTTTGTTTCTCATTTTTCTTCAGGCTTACAAAGGACTCAAGGCATACAATCAGTTTACAAGTGGTTGGATTCAAGAGACACTGAGCCACAAACCACCTGACTGTGAGAATGTGATTGTTAAAGCCAAGGTTAGTTTATAAAAATATGAAATCACATCTCTGCTTCACATATTATTCTATGTCATGATAATTTCATACACAGGCAAGAATAAACAGCATTAATGCATGTCGGGTGCAGAACATCTAAGATGCAGAAAAGGGTCACCAATGTTTTTTAGTTTTGCAGGTTTTAGTGCTAGGTTTCTTCAACAGTAAGCACTTACTAGATTAGAATATTATTGAATATAATAACAAATCAGTAAGAACAGACAATCCTGAATGTAATTGTTCTGTGATTGTACAAGTCCCTGAAACTGACTACCACAAGGATGTTCATTGAAACATGGAACAAATAGATAAGCAGCCTAAACCTTGATTGTTTAAATTAGGCCCACTCACACTTCTTATATTTGCAGATAAGATTATGCGATGAAGAGTGGAGCTATTTTAAAATAAATTTTGATCCATAGCTTGAAAACTGACTGGAGGTTAAATTCTCAGTACTACCATTATGACCAATAATATTCAGGCAGAAATGAAAGGCCTGTATGGACATGACATTATGGGTGTTAGTGAATATTGAATGATGACTTTTCAGACTGATAAAATTTAGTCTCTTTCATGAGGCTTGCATGTAAACAAATAAGGGTTGCAAAATGGATATAATTATTATTATTCTATCTTGACTTCAAGATCTTGCTATTACTTTGCAAGTTCCTTAAAAAATTAAGTATACCCTCTTGAGAAAGACATCTTCATGACACTTGAATATCCTGTTAAAATACACTGTAGTGCAGCTTTATGAATAAAGAGAGGACTGAGGTTCAACATGACTTTAAGTAAGATTTGACAATAACCTTTCAGAGAAATTTAAAATTGCAAATTGGGTTTTGCTATTGGAATACAAGGTTAAATGATGATGATAGGGGTTCTTCAAGGTCAGCATCTATCTACATGTATTTTCTTCTTTTCTTCACCAGGTTCTTCACTCCCGACGAGTATCAGAATCCCCTTTGCAACCATGGGTTATTATTGACCCAAATGGCACTGTGTTGTGTGCTCATTGCACTTGCATGGCTGGACTTGGGGAAACCTGCACACATGTAGGGGCACTGCTTTTTTTATTGGAGGCAAACAGCAGGCTTGCAGAGACAAAGACAGTGACAGGGTTGCCAGCGTTTTGGGTGATTCCATCAGCTTGTAAAAAAGTAGAACCCTTGCCACTTTCTAAAATTGACTTTTCGTCGGCGAAGGCCAAGAAAGCTAAACTTGACAGTCAGATTTTGAATAACGCTCAGACAACTCCCACACACCATGCAACTGCTACTAGTAATGAGAATAATGCACACAAAGGAATTTTAGATGTTAATATTTTATTCAGTGGTATGTGCAGGGCCAACTGCCAACCTGCAATTTTTACAATATTACCAGAATTTCAGGACAAAGTAGTCACAAAAAAACGAACAGCCAAATCACTGCAAGTTTTCTTTGATGAAAAGGCACGATCAAAATCGCTAGAAGAATTGATTGCTACTAACTTGAATATCAGTTTATCTGATGAGGAGTGTCAAAACACAGAAGAGCTGACAAGGTCCCAGTCCAAAAACAAGTTATGGCAAAGTTGATGAAGCTGATGGCATGATTGCCTGTGATAATCCTATGTGCCCTATTGAGTGGTTTCATTTTAAATGCGTTAAACTAAAATGTCCACCCAAGGGGAAATGGTACTGCCCTGACTGCAGACAGCTACCTGAATTTAAAGGATTGAGAAAAGTTGTGCCCAAGAAAAAAAATTAGGACTGGATAATCCAATATGTGCTCAATAGCTCTGTAGCTTTTTCTTAAGATATCAATATTGTTACTTTTTTCAGTTGTGCTTCTATCATATTTGAAAACTTGCAGTGGTTTTAAGTGACTGGTCCAATGTATAACATTAATGCCCTTATTTGCCTATTTGTTATATTATATTATATTATAAGAAAGGTATTTTTTAAGACTTTTACTGTAATAATAAATTTAAAAAATCATTGAATTTGGTGATGAAATGAATGTTCGCCATCATTTGTTTACATTAACTTTGGGCATTATCAATAGATTTTGATTCATTGATCTGAGTTTTCTAGTCGAGTAGATACTATGAATAAGAATGATGATAATTTACCTACGCACTGATAACAAGTGACAGCAATCTATATTCCACTCTACCTCTGATGGGGAGCCATTGCAGTGAATTGAGTATTGACAGAGAGCTTGCAACATTACCTATTATAATCACTGAAACTTCTTAATACCAAGTTTTGTACTGTACATGTAGGCTATCTATTTACCACCCTGAGCAAGGAGTTCTCAAATCAAAAAAATGAAACATGGGAGCATTATGAAATTGAATACTAGGAGTAGGATAAAACCTTCAAGTGAAAGTCACCACAGAAGGACATAAGTTCACCAAACTAAAACAGACAGTAACAATTTTGTCTAGCGTAGGAACATTTCCATCTTTAGAAATGAGAAAATCTATAGGGGCAGCGTCTTGTAGAATACTAAATTTCTGTTGCGCATTCCCAATCACCCTCTCAACATGGATGCGTAGATGTGCTAATTTTTTGCCCCTTGTGAATGCTGGTATTTTTACTCCTGCAAAGTGTAGAGCCACACTGTCAGCTATATAATCAAATCCTCTATCGGCTAATATAAGGTCCCCACGTTCAAGGTGGTCCAGAAATCCACAATTTTCGGTCAGATATTTATCACTTGTTCTTCCCCCCCCCCCCCCCCCCCCCCCCATTTGACAAAAAGGATACGGTACCTTGTGGTGTTATACCAATAAGATACTTTGCAGTGTCGTCCAAACTCTTTAATAAATTCATGTGGCATTGTTTTTCGAATATTCTCCCATTCAGGCCAGAGTATAAGGGCTTTGAGATTAACATACATAACATCTATTACTTTGAGGAAAATACCAGATGCCATAGACTGAGCTATCACAAACATATCGCCAAGCTCCTGGAAAGGAATAGTCAGTTTAAGTTTGAACAGGACAAGTAACATCTGCTGAAATTTAGTAAGACGACTTCTTTCAGTGTGTGATATTGCTGGCGCAAGAAACAGATACAACTGTGATAATACGGCATATGAAGGAAGACCAGTATAGTTTTTTACCTTTTCATCATTAATTTCGAAAAACTTCTCATCATAAATACATTTCTGCAGTTCATTTTTAGTTAGGATTAAATTGCTGGCCAGTGTATGCACTTCTGATTCAAGTGTGGAAATAAAGTCTTTTGTCAGATCTGTCTGTGATGACCTGTTATTTCCTAGTGGTGTGGTTTTGATTTTGAATCTCCTCATGTGTGACTTGTGTGTCTTCAGATGAAGGTTCAAGGAGTTGTTCAGTCGTAGAGGTACAATTTTCTTGTAATCCAGGAACTGAAATGAAAAAAAGAGAAAAAAGTTACACAAAAATTGATGTCTGGCATTGGTTTTGTAATAGGCCTACTGTAACTGTATGCTATCAGATTTTTGCCTTCCATTGATTATCAGTCCCTCATTTGTGCTGATTGTTAGCAATATAAACATTGAATAAACATTGAATATGCAATAAGTGAACACATAATTAATGATTTAAAATGTAATACAATTAAAAGACTATCCACAATCCTAATTGATCCAGACTGCTAATTCACTGTATTATAACAAATTCCCCATTGAGATGCCAGGCTAGGCAATGTGACTGTAAGGGAAGTTCGAAATATACTCTTGTCTTCTTCTGCTTCAAAGGCACAAACACACAAATAATATTCATAACCTTCTTGACCAGAAATTCAAATACCTGTAGATACATGCTGCTTCTCTGCTTCCTGTTTTGCATGGTTAGCTAGTCCATGATGGTACCCAAGCTTCTGAGTTGGTACCCAGTCTGGATTATTGAAATCCTCTTTATAAGCTGGTTTCCCTGTTGCCAAGAAAAAAAATGAAATATATGTTACACTGTGAAGCTTTTTAATGTTAATGTTTCAGCAAATTATGGAAAGCTTCATGAAGCATTTAACTTTTAAGTCAAATGACGAGTCATGGGTGGAAAACAATTTGTAAACTATTCTGTTTACCCGGATATATTTTGTAATTTGCAAGCATGGTTACTTTTGGCCTATCACTAGATCTATATCAGCTTTGGACTAGCAAACTTTCTTTGCTTTAATAGATCTAGATAGACTTTGTGACCAGCTTTTCACAACCGGGCTAGTAAAAAGTAGTAGTTATGTGTGGATCTAGCCTAGTCTAGTCTATCTGTATGACAATAAATCCTGACTTGTTTTACTTCGTACAAAAACCACTTCACAAAAACATCAGTTTCTTACCTGATAAGAAATGCTCTCCACAAATTCGTATCCACCGCTTGTCCGCCACCCATCCGTCTGTGAAACCTGCGGTTTACGGCTTTAAACCACGCTTGTTCTTCTCCTCGTCAGTTCCTCCGTCGTCTTGCCTTCCCTGATAATAACCTTGGGAACTTGAAAAAATCCCACATTCTTGTCCTTGGCAGCGTTATTGTGGCAATTTACCATGCAACAGGTCTGTGGCATGTCGATTGCTTTAGGATCAGACTAGTACTCTAGTAGCACTTTCCCAGCAACGAACGTTTTCACGTCAAAATGGCCGCCGCTACCGGTAGTCAGGGACCGACGCGTCATATCCGATACAACCTACGCGTACATGATACAGGCCAGCTACCCGGAAAGTAGGCCTCGTACGTTTAGGGCCCACACCAAGGAACGTGCTGCATTGTTGCAGCATCCGGCAAAACAGGTAATCATGATAATGCGATAAGGGGTGATATCAGGTATTGTGTGGTATCGCCGAAGGGCGATAGTATCGTTATGCAATGTCTATTGTTTCCGTTGTATTGTCTCGGTTAGAGAGGTGAGTAATATTTGTATCGATACGATTATAATCCTGGATATCGAACACGCCTGCCTTCATTGATGGTGAGAGCGGCATTTTGAAAAGTTTATCTTCACTGATTCACGTTACTGGATGCTTTTAATAATAATATAAATAATTGTTCTTCTGTGCTGTGCTTGTATTTCTGAAAATATTGTGTTTTCAAAGCTGGTTCCAATTACGACCAGAGGGTTTACTCGTTGGATTATTGGCCTACATTATCAGTGTATTCTCTTGTGAAGTACTGTTTAATGATAAGTATCGTGTCTTTACAAGCTGGAGATGTAGACTGGATCTAGATTCTACTGTCGCGTAAACATGGTGCGAAAGTGTTCTGTCTTTGGATGCAGGACTGGCTACAGAAATGAGCCAAAAGAAAAGAAAGTTGCCGTGTACAGTTTTCCTAAGGACAGTAAAGAGCGTAAAAAATGGGTAAGCTGCTTGCCTAACCAAATGAAGTTGGAGAATGTGGCAGACAACATGGGAGTGTGTGCACTCCACTGGCCTACAGATGCCCCGATGGTGCTACGTGGAAGGTACCATGTTCCTAGTATTCCTCCATCAATATTTCCAAATGTGCCTCCATCATGCATTCCAAGTACATCACAGAAAAGCGCACCCCGACCAACAGAAAGAGCAACTCAAGCAGCACGTGCCATGGACATCGATGAAATGTCAGAATTTCAGGAGATGGATTCTCTTGAGGCAGAAACCTTTCACAATGTATTTACCACTAAGCTGAAGCCTCTTGGACTACCCGCCACTGATAACGACACTCGGCACTATGTTCTCATCAGCCGCGACAGAAATGGACCCATTTCTAAATTCTCCCTTTACTTTGAACTGGAAAGCACAGCTGAATCCATTCAACTGCATTTTGAGGCCTACCGGGGTCTTAAAAGACTCCGTCATCCCTTCATCAAGGAGATAAAGTGCTGGAGCAGTCTTGATGAAATACTTCGCTTTGTGAAGACTGAGGACGAATCTGTTCCAGAGGATAAGAAAGTAAACTACCTCACCAGAAATGTTAACCTCATCAATGCCAATAGGAACGGTCGCATTTATGACGCAGAAAATTTGCTGCTGGCCTTCACCTGGTACTCGCAATCACGGTCTCTTTACCTTCAGATGAGAGAGTATCTTCAGCTACCCTCACTTGCCACTTTAAAGAAGATAACCTGCGTGGCCAAGAATAACAGTGATGATGAAATATTTTCCTCCATATTCAGTGGCTTGGGCGAAAAAAGTAAATACTGCATCCTCATAGTGGATGAGATATATATCAAAGCAACAATATCTTACCGTGGTGGCACACTCTTTGGGTACGCAGCAGACTGCCCAGGGAAACTTGCAACTACTCTGCTGTGTGTCATGGTAAAATGCTTTTTTGGGTCAAAAAAATTCCTGGCTAGACTCCTCCCATGTCATGCACTCACTGCACAATTTCAGTTCAACCAGGTGCAAGACTTGATAGTTTCCCTGGAGAAATGTGGAGCCAAAGTAATTGCCATCGTGAATGACAACAACCGTGTCAACCAGTCTTTTTTTTCCATGTTTCCGAAAGTTAATCCAAACTCCCCATGGGTGGCATCATCACCAGTTGACAGCTCCAGACCTCTCTTCCTTATTTGACTCATTGCAAAATAAGAACAGCCCAAATCTACCTGCCAAAGTACAGTTTTTAAACTGCGTATAGCTATTTAAATGTGCAAAACTGAATACTACTCAATGAAGGAAAGTTGTTCGTCACATCAAAGTTGTGTGATATGTCATGTGTACACATTTCTTTCTTTTGTTTCAGTTTATTAGAATTAGTGCCCTTGATTTAACAATGGCCATTGTTCTGGTCAGTGTGCACACGAAAAGTCGGACGCAAACTCATTAATATCGACCATAATGCGCCTTAGCCCACGCCAATACCGATTTTCAGCCTAATTTCTTTATTATTGGTGAAGATGCGACTGTTGGAACAGCCACATGCACTTTTACGGCATGTAATTATCTAAATAGATCCACGAAATAACAGTGTGCACACACGGACAACAAAAACCCTCGAAAAGAAAATAAACTGATTTAAAGTGAAAAAAAAATGATCTTCGCATTTTTATTGCCCAAAATCGAATAGTAAATTCTTTATCTTTATGAAATGATGTGTTTTAAACCTCTAAGATACCATTATTGGTCACAATTTGACAGTTCATAACAGGGTACAAACACAGGTAGATTTGGGCTGTTCTTATTTTGCACTGACTCATTTACGACCCAGTCCATCTTCTCAAGAATATTAGAAATAACTGGCTCACGAAAAAAAAAAAAAATCCTTGAATTTCCTCTTCCAGGTGCACCTGAAACAAAAACTGCAAAGTGGTCAGACCTCCAAGAACTGCACCAACATGAACAGCTAACACTCCTCACTCTCTCAGATTTAACAAAGGCTTCACTGAATCCCAACAACATTGAGAAACAGAAGGTTTCCTCGGCTCTGAAAGTATTTTCTGAAAAAACTAGCGCAGCACTGAAAACATCCACCAGTTCAACACAGTCTTGGCATGACACAGCTTGTTTTATTGACCTAGTCCTGAAGTTGTGGAAAGTATTTAATACAAAAACCCCTGTACAGCATATCAGATTCCGAGATTCAGACAGGGCTGCAGTGGCTGACATGGAAAGTGGGCAGTTGGAGATCCTGCGATTCTGGGCAGCCTGTGCTGACAAAATGAAGCCATTGCCTGGTCCAAGGGCCAACACTAACAAGAGACACAGCACAAGCATTGACATGAACATGTAACTGTCTGATTGCTCTCTGTGAACACCTGCTTACCACAGAATCACCTGTTCAACACCAGTATATTGCTACTGGGTTCTTTCAGCAGGATGACATTGAGAGGCATTTTGCACATTTCAGAATGTCGACTGGATCGAATTATTACATTACAGCCCAGGATGTTGCGAATACCCATGGAATTGACAGGACAAAGCTGATGCTGGAGAATTATGATGAAATTGACTATACAGCAGCAAACCATACATGCTCCCTCTGTGAGACAGCAGTAACCGAGGCAGAACTCCGTCTCCTGGATGATCTCCCCAAGAGCGTCTCCAGCATTTCTGCAGATGAAAGGATGGCACTTTTCTTCATTGGAGGCTATGTGGCTTCAAAGGATCACAAGCTGCAAGGTGAACCTTCATCTGTACCACAGGAAGTCCGGATATTCACAGAGAAAATTGACCGAGGTGGGCTAAGCTACCCGTCACATTGTCTGTATGAGCTTTTGCTCTACTTCTATAAGTTTTTTACTACCACAGAAGTGCGATGCTGCCGGAAGAGACTTATAGACATACTTTTAGATTTTCCAGCTCTGTATCACCTCAACCTGGAGTTAGATAAGACTGCTGCTATTCGAATCGTAAATGTTTTGATGAAAAGATTCACTTGCCAAAACCAGGAAACAAACTGCGGACAACAGCAAAGAAGAAAACTGACCAAACTCTCATCATTATAGGCACTTTCCAGCATTTGCATTGTTTTTTTTTGCACTAAATCAGGAGCCAGCCATTGTTATTAACTTTGTTTGTTCGACTAAATCAAATCCCAGCCAGTAACGTTGTTTGTTGCATTAAATCAGGAGCCAGCCGTTAATATTATTAGCTTTGTTTGTTCGACTAAATCAAATGCCAGCCAGTAACGTTGTTTGTTGCATTAAATCAGAAGCCAGCCATTAATTTCGTTGCACTAAAATCAGAAGCCAGTTTCATGCACCTGACGAGAAGCCAGCCTCTCCTCTGTTTGCTGCACTAACGGTAAGCTTACATAATGAATCTACTGTGGAAATGGGGGTCTGATTCGTATGCATAAGGAAGAGATATTATGTAATATAGGATGTATTATAATCACTAACATTCCATACTTGAAACAATTACTATGGAATATTTAGCCCTCCATTTTCATTGGAAGATAGCTTTTCTGGTCAATGATAGTGTTTTCGTTGTCGTTATTACTGTAATTGTTACACTGTTGCCGTGGTCGGCTTTGTTCCGTTCGTGTTTCTTGTATGCAGACGAAGCGGCAAGCCCATTCCTTGGTGTGGGCCCTAAACGTACTTGGCCTACTTTCTGGCTAGCTGGCCTGTTTTATAGTACGCCTAGGATACAACCCATTGACAGGGCTCTTTTGGCTAAGGCCAAGAAAAAGAGCCAAGAGTAATAAGAATATTGCTGAATTTGTAAATAGTGTAATCTAGTGTATTATATCGTATTTCGAAAATGGACATTGAAGCCTTTTCCTGCATGAAAATGTAAGTAGTTTTATTTTTCAATGTCGTTCGTACCCATTCAGATTTTTTTTTGCCAGATTCAGATTTTTTTGGGTTCTGATTCAGATTTTGGTTTTCGTAGGGTGGCATCTCTGCATTAACAAGGAGTAAAAGAGAAGAAAAACGGGGATTAATTTTTCTTTCTGTTCAGCTGTGTTGTTGGTTTAGCCATTTTTGGTTTAAGTGTGTTCCACTATTATAGTGTGGTAATGTAAGTCTGGTATTACAATAGCAGTGGTGGTAAGATTAGCAGATAAAAGTAGTAGTGGTATGTAGTCATCATGACAGTTTTTGTTTCACCTGACTTGACACAGTCCAATCCACTTATCTCGACACGGCTTTTCTCGACATTCTGGGTAACTCGACACAATTTTTAAGTCCCAACCTGTTCCTTCTTTAATGCTACTAAGTATTTCCCCGTAAATCGACGTGTTATTGCATTCTTTCCTCTTATGTCGACACATTTCTCCTCGACCACGGCATAAGAAGTGCACTAGATCTACTACTGTTCTACCAAAAATGCCCACGCAACTCCCCGCATATAAGACCTCAGCATTTCTTTTTGCGGTGCAGGCGGGGAGGGGTAGGAGAGGGGGTGTGTGGACACAGAGGATGACCCTTGGCTTCAGTAAAGCGAGTGTGGAGTGCCTTGCATAAGCGTACGGCAGTAAAAGTACAGAGTACTACAGAGTAATTTTTTTCCCTCGTCAAACATTCGTGCGCCGTTGATACTAGGCCTTGACCTCGATTTCTCGGTTAACTGCCGTACTGTGTGTGTATATTATATATAGGTATTATCACTTCTTCTGAAGAAACTATCAGGTCGAGGTTAAAAAAAAAAGTAAAGCACTGCGCATTTGATAAGGATAGCTACAGCATTTCTCAGATATCGGCAAATCTTTGCCACGCAACTGCTCCACACAACAGTGATATTGGAGGAACGAGTGACAATATGCCGATAATTTAAAAAAAAAAAAGGAAAAGGGACATAATTGTGTTATTTACTGGACATTTCCCATTATGGCGATGTTTGATCCCCCCTGTAGCATCTGCAAGCTATCCCTTGCCCTCCCCCGTTTTCTTCTTACACTGGTGAGCATGTGTTCATTTCTGTTTTCATTTTATTGTTGACAACCGTACTCCGTGACCTGACCTTCTTCTCCTAGTGAGTAGTTTTTTCCTCGCCCGCTTGTTGTCAGGTGTTTTGACTCGCTCAGTAAATATTAGTATGTTCCCGAACATTCGATAACACTGTGGATAAGGATGTTTACGCCAGATTTGGCCTTGAGTGATGTAACCTGATAACGTATTGATGCGTGATTGGTTAGTTTGTGCGAGGGCAAAGGTAACGTTTATTTCGGGAACTTTCTGTAGGAATGTTTATATATATAGACCTGTGTGAGTGGTTGGGGGGTGAGTAAGTGAGTTTTCCTCTCTGTGGCGTAGGATATTTACTTGTTCGTTGGTACCTTCCTAGTATTTATTGTTCAGTATTCAGTTATTAAACTTTAGTGTTATTTAATCTATCGTCGGATCTCGTGTTTATTTATTCTACAGCTGTAATAGTTTCGTTTTCTAAAGGGTTGTAGTTAGATCAACTAACTCCCCCCTACTATAACGTGCTAGAACAACCTCAGCTGTTACATATTGGGGGCTCGTCCGGGATCCGACCATATTCGAACGGACCAGATCTAAATTATTAGATTTATTTACATAGTTTACTGTAGGAATATCATCGACAAGCTATCTACAACATGTCGGAGGTTATTGGAAGGCTTAGCCAGGAAGCAGACGCCTTGGAGCTCACTGGGCAGGAGAGACGGGACTACCTCCGTGAAGGCCTAGAAAGAGAAAGACAGCTGGAGGCTCAACGACAGGAGAAGGAGGCTGAACGACAGGCTCAGCTGGAAAGAGAAAAGATGAAGCACGAGCTGGAGATGGAGAGGATCCGCCATCAGGGTGGAGGCGAGTCGACGCAGAAGACCGACGACCACGCCAGTTCCAAGAGACCCAAGCTACCTGCATTTCAGGATAAGAAGGACGATCTGGATAGCTGGTTGCTGCGGTTTGAGAGGTTTGCTGAGACAGCTGAATGGCCCAGATCCACCTGGACGACATCACTGTCTGCCCTGCTGACTGGGAGAGCTTTGGAGTGCTTCTGCAGACTACCGATCGACGAAGCCAAGGACTACGACAAGGTCACGGAAGCGTTGCAGAAGAGGTACAACCTGTCAGAGGACGGATACAGACTCATGTTCAGACAAGGTAAGCCTGAAGATGGAGAAGATGTTGGAATGTTTTTGACCAGGATCAAGACCTATTTAGAGAGGTGGATAAAGCTGTCGAAGACGGAGGAGACCTACGAAGGAGTGAGAGATCTGTTCGTCAGAGAGCAATTCATGGATGCCTGCCCACCAGACCTTGCAACCCATGTGAGGGAGAGGAAACCAAAGACGCTACAGGACATCGCAGATTCAGCGGAGGCGTACCTGGTAGCGAGGAACCGGACGCTCAGCGGGAGCGCCAGACTGCAGAGCCGGCCAGTGCGACAGAGGCCCAACGGAGACAGAAGCCCACAGGTCTGCCATAGGTGCCAGAGGCCGGGACACAAGGCGACGGAGTGTCGTGCAAAGTTAAACGACAAAGGTGAGTTGAAATGTTACCTTTGTGGAAAGCCAGGCCACGTTCGGAGGATGTGTCCAGCCCAGAAGGATATGGGACGAGGCAAGCCGAACAAGGCGGCGGCGGCCGTAGTGATAGCGGCGGACGAGTCGTCGAGACAGGATGCGACGACGGCTGACACCAGCATCAACGTTCAAGCGGTAATGAAGGACGGGAAGCTACAGTTAGCGGTGCCTGTTACTTGCGGAGGATGCAGTGACGGAAGGACCGTGGAGAAACTGAAGTTACCAGTGATGAAGGGCTTGATTGGAAATCGAGCGGTAGATGTCCTAAGAGATACCGGCTGTGAAGGTGTAGTGGTGCGGCGAGCACTGGTGGACGACGGACAGCTCACCGGTGGGAAGAAACTTATCGCGAGGATCGATAACTCCTTGCTAGCGGCGGAGGAAGCCGTTATCGACGTGAAGACGCCTTACCTGACGGGCAAAGTGACGGCGCTGTGTCTCCCGGAGACCATCTGCGACCTAGTAGTCGGGAACGTGGACGGAGCGAAGGATCCGTACGACCCTGATACTGAGGTGATGGTAGGAGCGGTGACCACGAGGGCCCAGGAGAAGAGGAAGGACCAGTCTACGTCGCTGAAGGTGCCGAGGGCAGAACGGCACGCGGGAGTGGATAGAGAGGAACTTATCCGACTCCAAGAAGAAGACGAAGTCATTAGGAAGTTAGAGCAGAAGAAGATCCTAACTAATAGAGGCAATAAATCTGTTCATTTTGAGAAACATGGAGGAGTACTGTACCGGATCTACAAGGACCTGAGACAGGCGACGGTTATGAGGCAAGTGGTACTACCCGAGAAACTGAGAGAGTATGTACTGAGTGTAGCCCACGACTCGATCGTCGGAGGACACCTCGGCGTGAAGAAAACCAAAGACAGAGTTATGAGCAATTTTTATTGGCCTGGAATTGAAGGTGACGTCGCGAGATACTGCCGCTCATGCGACATATGCCAGAGGACGGTGAACAAAGGAGCGACCCCAAAGGTGCACCTGCAGAGTATGCCAGTAGTGGACGTACCATTTAGGCGAGTGGCCGTGGACTTAGTAGGACCTATCGACCCCCCAAGTGAAGGTGGACATCGGTATATCCTGGTGTACATAGACTACGCTACTCGTTACCCCGAAGCCACACCCTTGAAGAAGATCGACGCAGAAACGGTAGCAGAAGCCTTAGTGAACATCTACAGCCGTTTGGGTGTGCCCGAAGAGATCTTGTCAGACCAAGGGACCCAGTTTATGTCAGATGTCATGAAGGAAACGAATAGACTACTGGGAATTCGACAGTCGACCACTACAGTCTACCACCCTATGTGCAACGGGTTGGTGGAGCGATTCAACGGCACGCTGAAGAAAACATTGAGACGACTGTGCGCAGAGCAACCCAAGCAGTGGCACAGATACATCAACCCGCTGCTCTTCGCATATCATGAAGTTCCCCAAGAGTCGACCAAGTTTGCCCCATTCGAGTTGCTGTATGGGAGAACTGTGAGAGGACCAATGCACATCTTACGACAACTATGGACCAAGGACGTAGAGGAGCCGGAAACGAAGACCAGTTACCAGTACGTCATGGAACTACGTGAGAGGCTGGAGGACACATGGAAGTTAGCGACGGAAGAACTCTCCAAGGCTCAAGGTAGACAGAAGACCTACTACGACCGGAAAGCGCGAGAGAGGAAGTTCCGCCCCGGAGATGAAGTGTTGGTGCTACTGCCGACGAACACTAACAAGCTCCTAGTCCAATGGAAGGGACCATATAAGGTAGTCTCAGTTGTCGGTGTTAACGACTATAGAGCCAAGATGGGTGCAAAAGAAAAGACCTTGCACGCCAACCTCCTCAAGAGATACATTCCAAGGACGTCAAAAGCAGCAGCAGTGGCAATGGAACCGAGACCTATTGTGACCGAGATGTGTGGGATGGACAACAGTAGGAGAGATACCACGCCTGAACATGTCAACGCCATAAAGGACGGCGGCGGTGATAGTGCTGAGACTGTACTGGCAGAGGACGACATGATGGACAAGAGTCAACCCGTGGAGTCAGCTGGCATGACAATCATCGAGGACTGCGACCTGGAAGGCGACAACGGTGGAACGACGGAGGACCTTGCCGACCTAGGAAGCTGGGACCAGAAGGAAAGCTACAGAGATGTCCAGTATGGAACGCAACTGACATCGGAACAACGTCAAGAACTCTGCGATGTGGTGAAGAATTACCAGCACGTCTTCACCAATCTCCCTGGATGCTGCCAGTTGGGTGAACATCGCATCGACCTGACGACAGAAGTACCAGTTCGTCAACGACCATACCCGGTGCCCTACGCTATGCGCGACTCATTGAAGGAGGAGCTTAGCACCATGGGACGGCTGGGCATCATTCGAAGGAGCTCATCAGCTTATGCTTCACCTATTGTTGTCGTCAAGAAGAAGGACGGATCCAACCGAGTCTGCATCGACTACAGGAGGTTAAACAAGATCACAGTATTCGACCCTCATCCGACAGCAGCGCCATCAGAAGTGTTTCAGAGTCTCTCGAGAGGAAAATTATTCTCTCGGATTGACCTGAGCAAGGGATACTGGCAAGTGAAAGTTCGAGAGCAAGACATTCCCAAGACGGCGTTCGTCACCATGGGCGAACACTATGAATTCATTCGGATGCCTTTTGGGATGATGAACTCAGGAGCCACGCTGAACAGGATCGTAAAGCCATTGATCCGTGGAATGAACAATGTGACAGCATATGTGGACGACCTGCTGATTCATACAGAGACATTCGACGAGCATGTGAAGACTCTCAAGGACTTACTGCAGAGGATGGACCAAGCTGGATTAACTGCAAGACCATCGAAGTGTCTGATTGGAACGTCTGAAGTAGACTTTGTTGGACACTTAGTGGGAGAAGGTATGATTGGCCTGTTAGAAGAGAATGTATGTAAGGTACGAGACGCACCCAGACCCACCACTAAGAAGGAAGTGAAAGCATTCTTAGGATTAGTGGGATATTACCATGAATTTATTCCTAACTTTTCAGCGATTGCATCACCATTGTCTGATTTACTTAGAAAGGGTCAGCCCAATATAGTTCAGTGGGATGAAACGCAGGAGAAAGCGTACACCTCTTTGAAGAATGTCATTATCTCCAAACCCGTGTTATGTTTGCCAGATTTTTCCAAAGAGTTTGTCTTAGCAACTGATGCATCAGATCGCGGATTAGGCGCTAGTCTTATGCAGGAACACGAGGGAAAGTTGTACCCCGTGGCATATGCTAGTCGTAAGCTATTGCCTCGTGAGACAAAATATTCGGTCTCAGAGCGCGAATGTTTAGCTATTGTTTGGGCTGTAAAAAAGTTTACTTTGTATTTGTATGGAAAGGAGTTTGTGCTCCAAACTGACCATCGGTCATTAGAGTTTTTGAACTCTGCCAAGTTTGACAGTCCAAAGTTATTACGATGGAGTTTATTTTTACAGTCTTATCGATTCAGGATTCACTACGTAAAAGGCAGAGAAAATGTCTGTGCCGATTTCCTGAGCAGGGTATTTTAAAGTAGTACACTATCAGTGAAATGCATTGTAACCCATACTTTTGCCTACTAGATGAATTTCTAGGACGGCAGTATTGTACCGTAATTGGGGACATAGTTCATCTGTGACTGAATATTGAATTGATGGCTGATAGAGAGTCATGATGTGTTAGTCACATTTTGATTTTATGCTATGTCATATTTGTTACCAATGGAACTTGGTGTAATTTTTGGAAAATGTAACCCAAATGGGGACTGCGAGCAAGCAGTGTTTGTGTTATATTGCAATGTTGTAACTTGTTTTGACCTAATATGATGAAGAAAGACCCTAATCAGTGGTCGGTATGTATTGGTATTTTTGGCCATTGTACGTATGAGTTATACATTTTGGAGATAACCATGTTATGTACAACAAGTTATATGCTATGGTTCGTGCACGAAGCATTATGTAAACGATGGGCCATCGTTTCACCTTATATGATTTGTAATAATATCATTGACCATTGTTTCACCACAGTGGTGGCGTTGTGTTATTTTGACTAGTAGGCCTACTGTTTACTATTGAGAAGCAATGACGGTATTGTATTAGTTATGGTATTATTGATGCAAAGTACACTGCATTGTATTATATTTGTGATGACATTCGGGAAGACACTGAAATTGTTATTAATTGTAATAGAATTAGCAACTACCTTTGTGAGATTGGGAGTGCTATAAGATTATTTCAAGATATTGCAGACGCTGAATAATGTTTTGGAGTTGAAAAATATTCAACTTAAATTGGGGAGTTGTGTAGCATCTGCAAGCTATCCCTTGCCCTCCCCCGTTTTCTTCTTACACTGGTGAGCATGTGTTCATTTCTGTTTTCATTTTATTGTTGACAACCGTACTCCGTGACCTGACCTTCTTCTCCTAGTGAGTAGTTTTTTCCTCGCCCGCTTGTTGTCAGGTGTTTTGACTCGCTCAGTAAATATTAGTATGTTCCCGAACATTCGATAACACTGTGGATAAGGATGTTTACGCCAGATTTGGCCTTGAGTGATGTAACCTGATAACGTATTGATGCGTGATTGGTTAGTTTGTGCGAGGGCAAAGGTAACGTTTATTTCGGGAACTTTCTGTAGGAATGTTTATATATATAGACCTGTGTGAGTGGTTGGGGGGTGAGTAAGTGAGTTTTCCTCTCTGTGGCGTAGGATATTTACTTGTTCGTTGGTACCTTCCTAGTATTTATTGTTCAGTATTCAGTTATTAAACTTTAGTGTTATTTAATCTATCGTCGGATCTCGTGTTTATTTATTCTACAGCTGTAATAGTTTCGTTTTCTAAAGGGTTGTAGTTAGATCAACTAACTCCCCCCTACTATAACGTGCTAGAACAACCTCAGCTGTTACACCCCCTCCCTCCTTTTTTTTTCTCTTCCACCACTAATCTGCTATTTTGACTTTCTCTTTACTCGACACAAGTCAGACGGCCCCCCTGATGTCGAGATATTAGGATATACTGTATTTCAATCGTGTTCCTCTGAAGTTTAAAAAAATTTTTTAACTGCTAGAATTTTGAAGTAATTTAATAGATCTACCTAAAATGGCTCTTCATTCAAATTAATTAATGGCAGGTTATGATTTGATTTGCTTTGTTTTATTTGTGAATTTTTGAAATGTTTACTGTTCTTTCCATAAATTTTGATTTCTTTTTGCTTTATCAGATCCACCTCTAATGTTGTTATTTGACCATATAAACTGCTGCAGTGAAACAGAGAGAAGATTTCATTTGGTGCATCATGTTGACTTAACTTTACACCTTTTCATAACATAATCTAAATTCTGGGTTAAGAAACAGTGAGCTGTGGATATGTATGTGATCCCAAAAAATGGTACTATCAAAATACCATACTGACTGTGACTGCTTCCAGTCTAGGCATAACTAGATTTTATGATTGTTTCTCCTGGTATATAAAAAAAAAAAGTACCTAAATTTGGTGGCATGGTCCAAGCGCTTTTAATGAATTTTGTTTGCCTTCTTGGAATGCTTGTCAGTTTATATCTGTGATGTAAATGGAATGTACCAAATTAAGATAGATATGTCAAAACAGTGTGCATAGCTAATGAAATTCATTATTCTGCAGGTACACAAACATCAACCATTTACAGTCAGGGTTGTCAGCTGTCTTGCTACCTCCTGGAAACATCAGCTGGCAAATGTCCATTTCTGTTCATGCATCCCTGATGTCACACAATTCCCGATGAAGGAGCAAACCTGTGAATTCGTATTACCTTTCAGCCATCATCATGTACAGAAAGAAGAGAGGTGTGGTTTTCCACTTCTTGAATTCGGATAACACAAATGTACCCCTGTCGAAAACTTTCCACTTAAATCCAAGAAAATCTTGGTCTGTAGGAGAGATGTCTTTATCTTGGGCCACCTTTTTTCCCATGAAATCAGTGTCGATGTACAGTTACATTTCAGATGACCAAAGATCAAGACACCCTATGAATGATTGTGATGGGACTGGCAGTAATTAATACCTGTCTCTTGCTAGTTGTCCTCATAATGCCAGCAGATTCAACTTCAAAAGTGACACTAGGCTAATGATTCAGTTTTAAGTAAAAAGGAATACAAAAGCTAACATTAATGAGTAATATGCGTGTAATTGTGTCTCTGAAAGGGAAATTATTAACAGATGCCATCCACCCATTCCTTCATTAATCCATCCATCCACTCGTGCATCCATCCATACACACATCCACCCACCCACCTATCCATTCATCCATCCGTCCATCTACCCACCCACCCACCCTTCTATCCATCTGTCTGTAGTTCTGCCATCCGTCCTTCCATCCATCTCTTCATCCATCCATTGATGTATGCCTCAGTTCTCCAGGAGCAATTCTCTTGATTGCTCTGTGCACTAGACCTTCTACCTTGGAATTACCAATGTCAACTCAATGTTGGTGAGAAATTTTGTTGTACAATCAAATATAAAACTGCCACTGGTTTGGCATGGACGTTAGTCAAAGGTGTGACTGAGAAATCCTGAAGGAATAGCTAATGTATGAAATATATTCATGCTAAACCATTGACTTCATCTTACTTGCTTTCAGGCAGAACATGAAGTCTTTGCAATTATCAATGTAAAACAAGAGCATACTGATATGTTAATTAGTGACACGTCATGCTGTGATTCATGCTGTTTTATTTTTTTAAATTGTTCCCATAAATTTTATTCACTTTTTTCTTACTTTAATTACCATCTCTAATGTTATTGTCCGACCACATATAAAGTGCCAAATCAAATAGATTTACTTTACACCTTTTCATAACGTAGTCTGAAGTCTGGGTCAAAGCAAAGAGCCATAGATTTGTATGTGGTCTCAAAAATGACAACTATCAAAACATCATACTGACTGCTCATTCACAGACTTGACATGATCTTATGATTATTTCCCTTGATATATATCCAAAAGTGTATGTGTGTGTCAAGCCTCATATTTTGTATTCTGATTGAATGGAATTTTGTAAAACTTTGCTTCTTAATATCATTATCATGAGACTTTGGAGGGCTCAACATTTAAATACAATCGACTAATAAGATTGATAGACAGAAAAATTTTAGTAAGAAAATATCTCACAAACATGAAATTTAGAGCAAATAGGTCTCCACTAATTTTATAGACATATTTCCACTCAAAATGTCAAAGTGATCAAGAAACTTCTGTCTAGAAGGTAGGAATTAACCCTCGTCCCACTTTGAGTGAATTCGTTCACATAACGCTCCGTGCGGGGACAGCCAGCGGCCGGTCAGCTGATCGTTCGTGTGTTGCTGATAACCTCGCGGTCGGGTCAATTGGGTCCTTTTGAACACATGTATCGTGTTTACTTTAGGGTGCAATAACAACAATAGTGGTGGATAAATCGTAAGTGACCCCTATGATATTTGGATAAAGTATTGTGATGATATGCAATAAGTTTTATTGTTAAATGGATGGCCCAAAAATCAAGAATTTTCTGCATTTACATGCCGTTTAACACACGTTTTATCATTTTCCCAAGACCTCTGCATGTTTTCTGCCCCTATGTCAGCCCATTCAGGTGAAAAAATTATTTTTTAAACCAGGCGCTTACTAACCACATGTATCGTGGCATTGCCTTCTTCCTCCTCTACTATGTAAAGCTTCCACGTACTATAATGTTAGTTTTAGCGAGAGATTTGATTTCCAGGTCGCAGAGCACAATTTATGTACTGTAAAGCGGTTTTATCAAAGCAACACAATATCTCTCTAAATACCACATCAAATAAAGACGACCAACAACAAAGTCGAAAAAACCTACAGACAGACGCCCTTATGCAGCATGCCCTTGGCCCTAGTATTACATCGGAATTCATAATTACAGACACAGAACTGTGTCTCAAGTACGCACACGGCCCATTTTTTCTCATTTCACATGTAGACGATAACCAGCATCAAAGTAAAAGTTTCCCCAAGAATTTCCCCAGTTCGAACTTCAGACCGTCAGTAGGCCCACTATTATCTGAGTATGATGAATAGTTACGAATAATTGCATCGTAATAAACGTAATCTTACGATACCATTTTGTTAGATATAGTAGGGGTGACAGGATAGATTTATAAACGTGAAAATTGTGTGGAAAAAAAACGATAGGCACGGCAACCGAATAAACAAAACACGAGGAGCAGCGCTGCCATACAATATATTGGCCTCCCGCTGGAGCCGGTTTGCAGTATGTAGGCCACAATATTGGCCTCGTGTGTTGCGCCGGGAGGCCAATGGCTCCCACAGGACGAGGGTTAATTCTACACTGCAGCATATCAAAGTCGTCTAATTTATTTTGTCACTGTTGGACAAATTTGCCACTCCTGAAATTCATCACTTGATTCCCTTAGCAATTTTTAGGTTGTTGCAGCGTATCTTCACCCGTACCATACATATTTTATAGCTGTACATTTATCTCTCTCTCTCTAGCGGTGTTCTATGTGCTGCTTCAGTCCTGACTTCCGTCATTGTATGCGTCAGGGCAAATGTGTCTCCTCTCAGACAAGTGCCCTTCTGGCTCAAAACAGTAAGTAAATTTATTGGGGAAATGGTTTTTCAGGCCTGGTTGGCTGTTCTAATCCTATACATATCATCACCATTCCCTGAGACTGTAGGAACTTAGAAGTACGATTTATATATATAACTACATTCAAAGCCACATCGAATGATCTTGCTTCTAGACTCCTAAGCCAAAAAAAATAATCAAATAGCAAACTATCAAAAAGTCATCCTCACCAGACCAGCTGTTCTGACATAAAAGTATTTTTGCTTCTCCTGAAAAGTAGCCAAAACCAATTCTTACAGTTTTAGGGAAAGATGACAATATCCTGGCTGGATAGCATGCCTTTGATTGAAATCCCCAGCCAGCAGCCCTACGGAAATTGGACTTGTGGGACTGACGTCAAGTTTGCACATAGAAATGACATCATTCCTTTGTAGATCTGCTGGTTGCGACATTGTGCTGACATTGTGCCAACACTGGTTTGATGTAGGGAACCAGCCCTTTATATGGTGATCCTATCATCCCTGTAGATATCCCATTCAAATCTATGTCAGATTGACAAAGGGATGCTGCCTGGGTCAGTGCGAGGCTATTTCCCATGCAGTGTTACCAAAACCTAATCCTGTCCCTAACTGTAAAAAATATTTTTAAAAAACAGCGCATTAGTGTGGTGTGATGTCTGTTATGACAAAGATTACTGATGAATGAAAATGTGCGGGAAATCTGACTGAATTACCAAAGCCAGATGTAGACATGAAGACTTTGACTTATTTAAAGGTTGAATTGGAATACTCTGGATCTACTCATATGTTAGCTGCACTTTGTATTCAGTAACATACCTGTGAAGTATTAGGATATATTATTTCATTTACCACCTAATATTCAGACCAATTTTCTAATATGGAGTGATGAGTATTTGAGTAAATCAAACTCACAGCCATAAGAGGGGATGATAAGTGACATTATAAATCCGTGACTTGACAACAATCAACAAATGTTTCCAAACTTGAGTTACATCATTTAAAAATGCAGTGTTGACACTGAAACTCCACTGAATTGACCAAAGATCATCATTCACAGAATACTTTAAACATTCTGCGTGAGAGACTCCCTCACATCGCGACCTTAGTTCCTGTTTGCTCCAGCGCCTATTTTTGTACATCTGAGAAATTTGATGTTAAATGTTTGCGGCTTTAGTATTATAATGAGATGTTAGAATAAATCGGAACTGTGAAATAGCTTGATAAGTGCCACAACACATTTTGAAAACGTGTCAAAGTGTGCATTTGTTATACCTCTTCTACATACTAACAGATCTCTAGTTTTTCAAAAAATGGAGAAAGAAACGAGAACTAAGATTGTGTGACATATAGAGATCTTTCTTTTAGGAGATTCATTAGCTTGGGCATCTGCACCTTGCTTTCCTTGTGGAATGTTGTTAATGTTAGGGGCGCATGCATGTATTCCAATTACAAACCAAATAGAGAAAATAGTGAATTGTTTTCACTGTTCAGCAATGGCTTAGAAGGGAAAATACCAGGCATCCCTAACAACAGCCTTCTTTGTTTTTGGTTTTTGTTCTTTTGTTTCTTTGTCTTGACTCGCTCCTTGTTTTTCATGTTGCTTTATTCTTGACATTGACTTATGGGCTGTGTTCCAAGGCTCCAGGTCTGGAACTTGCACAGGATAATTATCCGCATTTTTGAAGCATTCTATGATTTATTCATTTGTTTAAATTTCTATCCTGCTGCATTAAAATTTAATTTTCCTGAAGAAAGTCAGTAGATGAAAGCTTGATTTGTCTGTCCTTTTCCTTTGTGTTTTATTGTATCGTTTCTGTATTAGTTCTTATGTGAGGTTTTGCTTTGTATAACTTTTTCTTCTTGCCACATTTTGACTTTGCCTTATTCTTGTGCAGCTCTAAGTAGGGCTTTTTGTTCAGCTCTTGAAAGGGCTGTTTTTGGCTGGCTTCACAAGGGACAGTCAGAAGTAGAGAGCTTCTCTTCATCAGGTTTCAAGCAAATATTTTCCATGTACTTTTCAGCTGTATTTTGGCTCCTGTGAAATGTATCGTTGGATCTGTGCAGGAGATATTACAGCAACTTCTGACACACCCATCCACTCCCCATTCAGCACCAGAGGCAGATACATGGACTGACTCTGACCAAGCCTCCCTCAAAAACGGCGATGATGATCACATTAAGGAGAACATCCAGGAATCTCAGGTGATGACATCAGCACCTCTCTATCCAATGGAAATCTCACTCAGGAAACGAGGTCATGAGTGGCAAGCAGTGGCAAAAGTCTTGGACCATCTGTTTTATATTTGCGTTAATCTTTTCCAGCACTGGGCTTCTGAGTTAGTGTGTTGAGACACAAAAAATGTCTACGTTTTCATAAATCATAGTCAATAGTTGAGCTCATAGTAATTTCTAAATAGTGATTTCCTCATTCATAATAATTATTTTTATGTGTCTGTTATTGTTGAATGTTTCAAGTAAAATTATGTCCATTCTGTGGCCATTTCTTCATTACGAAAAGAAACTTTTTTATGTAGAATCAAACATTGAAATTTGAATGTCTTGTTTGCCTCTTACATGTTTTTGGTAAGTACTTAAAATTGTAACAACATGTCTGTCATATCGTTGTACTGTATTGAATGCTGCAGACAATAATATTCTGTTAAGTAAGTGTTCTGTATATAACTGTAAATTACTGCAACCTGTATTATGAATTGGAATAGCCTTTGCTGATTTAAACAAATAGAAAATTAACCCATTCCACCCTAATGCGTCCCAGTGCGACATGTTTGCATCTGTCTAATGCGACTACATCTGACCATGCTTGCATCAGCCTAATGCACCTGAATACGTCTCCTATCAGTGTATAAAGTCTCTTAGCAACCTGATCTCATTGGCAGCCTGATTTAGAGCTATGTTAGAAACGACATGTCCGCTCTTCAGTTAAAAATAAAAACGGATGCGTCTAGCTTGCGAACTTATTTTTCAGTGAAGTTTTGAAATCACAGAATATCGGAAGTGCAAACAGTGTTGATCAGCTGTTCAGCTGTGTTGACATTTCCACATCAAATGCATTGGTTGCTTCCTCTATAACATTCATAAACAAGGTAATAGATGTTATAGCAAATATCATGCGGACAAAACAGTTGGGACATTTTGAGACAATATGTGCAGAAAAACTGAACAGAATGGTACATTTTGAGTTTCAACTTTAAATGATTGCAATAAATTTCAACTCATATACATGTACATGGATATAGCCTAATATTTCCTGAAAGGGCCTTCATTTATCCACATCTTGGTACCATTTTCATCAACACTGGATAATAATTACTGCACAAATATTTCTTAAAAATATCAGTCATCAGGAAATTAGAGTTAGTTCCCTTTGCTCAGGCATCTGGGCATGAAAAATGGGGATACATTGGACTTGTATTTTTTCCCCAGCTGTAGGCAGGAAAGGGTTAAGAAACAAAAAATGAAGATAATTGACATATGGGGTAAAATCAGTTAAAACTATGAAGAAAAAAAAAATTTAAAGATATACATACCTCTCTAGGTATTTGTTCATTCATCCGTCCATCCGTCTATGCATCCATCTGGCATTCCGCCCATCCATCCATCCCATCATCCATGCCACCCATCCACCCATTGATCCACAGAGCATAGTATGTTAACTTTAATGAAAACTTGTTTCATGAATAAAGAAAAGATATGGACAAATGAGTTTTCCTCTTATCATACTATTATTTCATTGTTGTTGTTGTATCTCAGCATGTTTTCCCTTAGTATATTCATTCATAGATATTTGTTATAACTAGGGCTGTCTTAACATCATTATGGGTTTCTGGGCAAAGAAATAGAATTTTCTTCCCCGTTTCACAAACCAGTGTAAATTTGAATGCATGGGGCCTCCTAAACCTTTTGGGCGCCCCGGTCAACTGCCTTAAGACAGCCCTAGTTATTACTGCAGATATGAGCAACAAAAAGCCTTTGGCTCGATGTCTGACACATTCTGAAAATAAACTCGGCTTTGAAAACAACACTGACAATTCTTATGTTTTTCCGTCTTTGTCCACAAGAAGCCTGTATGAATAAGAGAAAAGAAATTTGGAGACTATTTTCACAAAAGTCATGAATTCTAATGTGTGTGAAATATCTGGTATTGCTTGACTACCGTGTGTATCAATAGTAGAGCACACATAAAGTTCGGTAAAAAATCAATCATTCAATGCATTCGTTAATTTTTTTGGTATTGAATTGTACATCTCAAAGTGTACTGTACTGACAAAATTTAACGCAAACTGCATCGCTAGATCTAGCCCAAAATGACAGACCAACGCACACTGCATTGTCTGTAATGGTCTATGAAAAAAGTCCGTACAAACAGAAAAATAACTCTGATCTTAAAGAGTTAATTATCAAAGAATTTTCTCTCTGAAGGAAGAAAAAGAGGAGCAAGACTGATAGTAAGCCACAATAGAGCAATGGGCAAAAATGTACATGATGAGAAATTGGATACTAAAGGGCATATTTTGAAAAGATTCATTAACTTTAATGTCCTTAATGATGAAGTGGCTACAAGGTCAAGAGGGAGATGATATTGACAATAAAGATGATAAAGAAAAAGAAATGTAAATTCGATAGTATCATAGTGATGTAGACCTACTATCTATTTACAGGCTAAACTGTGTTCCTCCAAAATCTGAGAGAGGTGGTCAGAAATAATCAGTAACGATATAGAACTGCTTGGCAGATGTATCAGAATTGGGTAGCGGAGACATACAAAATCATGCACCCTTTTATTATTTAAATTTGGAGACATTCAGTGTGGTAAATTTACAGGGAGGCAAAAGTGGTACCGTAACTGCCTCGTCCACTCCCCCCACCCCACTGCTAGAGGAAGCTAGAGGATAAAATTACAGTGATTTTACCCATGTTGTCTAAATTGTTGAGACAGCCATTGTTAACTATAGAAGCTAAAGAGTACATTGGAGCAGAGTTGCATAGCTTTGGCCTTCGGAATTTGGCTCATCTAAAAATCTACTTGGAGTTTTGCAGGCATTGTGTAAACAAGTATACATGTGGTTTTCTGTGGTTTTGATAATACATGTGTATGTATTTACTTCAGATACATCAACCATTAAAATTTAACCTTTCTTATTATGTATAACTTGTCCTTTCCACAATTAGGCTGCATGCAAATAAAAGGACTTCAATGTGTATGGTGAATTACCGTGTATTTTAACTTCTGTGTAAGAAGGAATGATAAAACATTAAAAGACAGAAATACTTGGTAAAGGGAAGCAACAGTTCTTTTGGCACAGGTAGCGGTTTACGGCGGGGTGGTTATATCCCTTTACTTATGTATCACACAGTCATCAGGGCTGAGACAAGGCCAAAGAGCCCTCTTTGGGCAAGGCTACGCGAACAGGGTTCGTTCCCACTACAGTTATACTGTAGTGATAATCTCGAGGCCAAACCTTTTCTGTTCAGTGTTAATGTTACTGTTAGAGATAGGCTGAAGTTTTATTACTAGATTAGGTATCTCCCCCCCCCCCCTCTTTGTCTGTGTGTCTCTCTCATATACATGTAAAAAGTGATAGTGTACAGTTTTACTTCAGAACTCATTCGCGCCATGACACTACGCACCAAATTGAACGCTTGATGTGGTCACTTTTTATGACCTGTAATTCACTGTACCAGAATGACGCCAGGATGGAGAATGAAAATTAGAACTATTGGCAGCATGATGGAACAATGCATTTTCCATATAAATTCAAAAACAAAACCATTAAACAAAAATGCAATTAAACTTCAAAAGAGCTCAAAAGAGTTTTTCCCTGATAATTTTGGGGGCCATGTTTGTGTCCGTTTTTGTAAATTGGAACGATTTCCCCCACTGCCCACGATTTCGAAAAAACAATCTAATTTTTAAAAAGTATTAAATAATTTAACTAAAATAATTTTATAAAGTGTAACCCCCATAGTTAATAAATTCGTTAACAATATTGTCGCACCCTGCGGCTTTGTTACTTTTCAAAGTACTATTACTAATAGCCCACTCCAATTCACCCACTGAATTGGCCATATTGTTGATCCTCATTCCCCTCCCTCTGACTAATTTCTTCTTCTTCTTCCCCTTCCCCCAACATTGATATCCTGTTATTTAGGGCTTGGAAATAATCTACAATATCACGCTTTCCTATTACCTGAGTTTTTTGGTTTTTTTTAGGTTTTCTCCAAAAACTCCTTGGATTACAACGACTAGGCTCGAATACTTTCTCTGCAGATATTTTCTCCTTCCTCCTTTTCTTACGACACTTCGCTTTTTTTCTTGCATTCATCATCATACCATCGTTCACCAGTTCCCACCCTCTGGCCCAACACAGGCTGACCTACTTTCACTCGATGGGATTTCCCCGCACATAATATTAATACATCCCCTAGATTATGTACACACTGCCCTATCAAGATCTCATCCGTACAATCACTGTCCAACATGTCAACAATTTCATGCAGCCTGTCGACGTATTCGGTACTGGAAATGTTGTCAACAAATTCATATTGTTTTCTTTCTTTCCATTTCACTTTCGTTCTCGTCTGTACATTGTCTTCAAATTCTTCCATCACATTTACAGTGTTGCTTACAAAACTGAAGCTAACAGGGACATAATCAGAAAATTCACTCATAGTGCCCACCTCAAAATCAGATAACATACATGTATATATACAAAGCATATTTTGAACATAAGACATTATCTCTAACACTTTGCCCGTTTTTGTTACAAAACGTCAATTTTCCCACTACTTTGTCCTTTCCCGCTGTTCCATTCAAAATCAATAGATCACCCATTTTACGTAATCTGATTAATCTATGACCATATTCATTCACTCCTCTGTCGTCACCAACGCTGTGCACTAACAGGTTACAATTAATGATATCATCTTCATCGATTCCATGCCAATTGTTTAAAACATTATTTCCATCAATATTGTCACATAAACGTACATCATCTAACAATCCTGTTCTTGCATTCAGATCTCTAACTACAACAATACTACCACAGCCATACAACTCAGCTACTTTCTGTTCCAGCATCTCATACCCATCAACTCCCGTGTCCCGATCACTACGTGTCGACATAGACAGTTTAATACAGGGGAAAATGACGTATAAATCTTCATGAAATCAAAACAATTGTTTTGAAAACTCAAAAGCCAAACCGTCTTCAAAATTCCGTTTGTATTCAGCCACTCCCTCCCAGATCTCCTTTTTAAACAAGCAAACTAAACCCTCTGAATCTCAGAATAGGGGCCGGAAAAGTTGTCTATGTGTTGGCGAAACAGCAAAAATGTTAAACAAACAAAAAATCCCCCGCGTTTTACCAGTCACCAAGTGCGCGAATAATTTTTTTAAAAATGGAACGGAAAAGACATTTTCGTTCACCCTTAAAAATTCAAAATATACAAGTTCAGTTTAATGCATTGTTTTCCAATTAATAATTTTCCATATAATTACATGTAATTGAAATTATATAGTTGGAATTGTATGGATATAATGACAAGAGCCAGACCATCCTCCAGGGTACCGTTCAGGGAACGAGGAGACAGGGCAGACAAAGAAAGAAATGGGCGGACAATATTACTGACTGGACAGGGGAAAACTCTGCCACAACACAGGCCCTTGCCCATAGCCCCAGAGGTGGAGGTAGTTGATGAGACGCTCACTAGTGCAGTGCCGCCACGACTCCTGAAGGAATTAAGGGATCCAGAAGATGTTTTTTTATAGGTGATAGAAGCACGGTGGGAAAGCGTGCCGCAGAGTCATACATTTTCTTTCCTCTGTCTTCCCCTAATCAGATCTCACCTCTTATAAATTAAGGGGATTACAATTTAAAGGGGTCTAAGTGCCATTTGACAGCTTTTCGGAAAAAAAGCAAAAAACATCATTTCAGTGTAAACCAATCGAATTTAATATCTTAATGATTTACTCGAAGAATTGATGTCAGTATTGCAAAAGTTAATTAAATTCGATTGGTTTATATTGAATTTTTTTTTTTTGCTTTTCTCTAAAAAAACAGTTAAATGGCATTTAAATTTCCTCTAATTCTCATACACTCTCGATCGACTCTATACAATCAGCAACCCTTTATCAAATCACACGCGTAGAGTTGACCTCAAACTTCTTTATAGGAGTGACATCATTCCTACATAGATCTGCTGGTTATAACATCACACCGACGTCGGTTTGATGTAGGGAATCCACTCCTACATTAATCTTACTAACCCTACGAAAATCCTAGACAAATCTACATCGGATTATTGTTGGGGGGGGGGGGGGGAGGGCAGCTGGGTAAATTCTCAACCTAAAATATAAAGTTCTGAGTTTTACAACACGAACACCAAACTGGATAATAACTCTGGTGTGTTTGTTTCTTTGTTTTTTTTTACAATTTGTCAAGCAAGCTTCCGTCAGTCCGACACACATTCCTCAATCGTTTCTACCTTCATTCACTCACTCACTCTCAATGAACTCAGGAACTCACACATTCGCCGGTATTCATGAGCACGGAGACATTCAGTGACTCACTCTGCATCAGGCCCATTCCATGAAATGTCAACCAGTAAATACGGAATTTGAAATATCAAATAAAAACTCCTTGGTATAACTTCTAAAATGGTTTGTTGACAAGGAAATGTCTTCAGAGGAAGAAAACAAACTGGATTTCACAGTTTTACTGCATGTTTTCTAAGAACAATATTTCATACTGAGAAGCAGAAACATTCTATACATTTTGCAGTTTTATGTTTAATAACAAGTAACTGATGTGTCACAAATCCCAGACTGGGAGATGTAATAAATTATAACAAGACAACAATCACGAACGAACAAGTATAACACTTAACAGAACAACCCATCAGACTCACACATTTATTATACATAAACATAAAGATAATAGCGCAAATACATACATTATACTATTGAATTTACTACCGTCCAACGGCCTTATTCCCACATGCACTCTTCCTCGGGTCCACAACCCGGTAGTTACTTTCTAAAGACACATCGGTCCCAGCTTCTCCTCTCCCTGTCTTAATAGCAGATTAATATTTCACTGGCACCGCAGTCTCCCAATAGCACCTTCCTATTGCCCTAACACATTAGCATTCCAATAGCACATCAACATGGCAATAGCACATTAGCATTTCAATAGCACATCAACATGGCAATAGCACATTAGCATTTCAATAGCACATCAACATGGCAATAGCACATTAGCATTTCAATAGCACATCAACATGGCAATAGCACATTAGCATTTCAATAACACATCAACATGGCAATAGCACATTAGCATTTCGATAGCACATTCACGATCACATATACGTCCCTGTCGGTGGCCAGACTGCCACGACTCATGTGCCTCTACTGTCCTGCACCGACAGCTTCCTTCCTGGCCTATGTGTGGCCTCCGGCCCTATGCTGGCCTATCCCCTGTGCTCACCGTAGGCGGCTCTTCGGCCCGTCCCCGGCACCTACAAGAATAACATTACATTGGTATAATACCATACCACTTCTATTCACTTCACCCCTCCTTACAACTCATGAAGCGTACACACAATAGTTCACATTGCACTCACCAAACATCTTACGGTAACACACCTCCACTGTAGTACACAATACTCACTCTCGCTACAAATCCATGAACTCAACTTTCATCTATCGCTCATGGCGCACATTGCTATATACAGTATCAAGGACTTCCACATTCCTCACATATACTTATTTACACCATGCTAATAGACGAATATTATACATCAATCATAATTATCAATCATCGTTTCACCTACCAGTCATCACTGGAAAAACACTACTCCCAAGTCTTTCGACTGCTCTCCTTATGTTCGCCCTCTGGGGCTTTCTCCTGCGTCCGTTCCCTAGGACGTCTTAGTGTGCAGTGATAGTAATACAGCGCTCTCGCCTCATTCAGACCCCCACCACTCACAACATGCACGCTTTCCCTTACCCCGTGGCCCGTGGGTTAACTTTATTCTAACCCTCTTCTCGTAACTACTGATCCTCGCTCACTCGCTCGTGACATGATGTGACAATTGTTTGTTCCTTCTCATATTGTGTTGACATTTTGACAATGCAAAAATAATCAGAAAATCTTATTTCTGACTGAGGTTTTGACCAGAAAGAATCCAACAGGCATTATTGATTTTGTGTAACACACATCACACTTTGCATGATAAAGTTTTTCTCTAGCAATAAATATTTCAGACAGATCACAACCAATTACAAACATAATTTATTACTGCAAATTGTAAAACATTCAAGCTTAAATCCAAGACTTAATCCTATTCCCGAAAAAAAAAAAGGCATTTGAAAGGTAAAGATGTAACACATCTCGAAGAAAAAAAATGTAATATACGTCACGGCATTTTTTTTGTTTTTGTTTGCAGAGATCGTCTAAATATGTAAGAATTATGAGATACAGAATTTCATAGCAGCCATTTACAAGTAGAGCATAAAAATTTAGGTGAAATTCTTTGATTACATTGACGGAAATTCCAGAAAATGTTACTTAAACTATAAAACCACTTTTCATGATTGTAACACACGTCACACCAAGTTAAACACCATGTTGACTTTGATCTTACTTAGTTTTCTCATTAAAGATTTTAAAAAAACTTGTAGAGTTGCCTTATTTTTTATTTTATTTTTTATTGTCAAAAAGGTTTAAATGATAAATATCTCATTTAATGATTTGTTCTGGAAGATAGCAAGGCGAAAACTCGGTATTCAGGTGTAACACAGGTCACATGGAATGGGTCATCAGATGTCCTGTTTTGGGTTCCCCGAAATGGGTCAAGGTTTTCTTCCCATGAAATGAGAACAAAAACGTGGGCTTCACCTCCCCCCCCCCCCCCTTTCCAATTCTTCAAAACCACGGGAAATAACGATTTTATGTGTGCTGTTTGTGAATTTCCAAGCAAGTTAAACTTGTTTCTGCTCTGATGATACAGATGAAGGCAAGTGTATTTTTCAAATACTTCTTGCTGCTATAGGCTGGCGGATGTACACGTAATGCATGTAAAAACCCTTTCCAGGAGTTTTGGAGTAGGAGATCTCACAGCTTTAGCTACGACCAAGGGTGAGTGTGTTTTCCAGCATGACATAGTGAGTGTTTATAATGACTGATTACATTCATAGGTTATTTAATTATTACTTTTGTAGGAAGAGACAAAGGGGTCGGGGGGGGGGGGAGCACTGTAAATACATGATCAGTTTTGACAATATGCCAGTTAACTTGTTAAAGTGGAAGTCGTCGTCCATCCCTATCCCACCCTCCCCGAAATCTCGTCAAATACATATTTATAATATTTAATAATGTCGAACTTATTTGAGTGGATTAAATTAGTTGTGTCTTGTGCACGCTTCATCTGAAGGATCAAAGGAAATAAGTAACTAGAAACTCATGGGGGATTCAACTTTTTTCTTTATTGTTTTATGCTACTAGTACTAGATCTAGATTTCCAGCTTCGTTCACGTCAGTCCTTCCCCAACGAGCAACCTTACGGAAATCCAAGGCGTAGGACTGATGTCAAGTTTGCACATTGCATTGATATCGTTCCTACGTAGATCCGCTGGTACTACATCGCACCGACGTCGGTTCGATGTAGGAAAAACAGCCCCTACAGTAATCTATGTTGGATTGGCATAAGGTTTCTGGCTGGATTAAAGCCGTCGTTTAGCATACCGCATACTAGCGTGGAACAGTGACTGGTGAAACAATAACAAAAGAATTGTTTCGTTATCCATTGACTTGATCATCCAGCAGGGCCGTTTAAATTGCATTTTACTATTTGAATAAAAAATTGGCACCAATTAGCTTCTGAAACGAAAACAACGCTTCGTTGGTCTCCAAAGCCTATTTATCATGTTATTTAGCACGACAATTTTGATTTAATGGTAACTAGAATATGTGTATGGATTAGATTTTGAACAAGGTAAGCACTGCAAACACTGTGTCGTATTGCTTGACCTTCAGCAGCTCTAACGATGCAGGTCGCTGTTGTCCTGTGGTGGCAATACACTGTTTAACAAGTATGTATACATAGGCCTACCTCCAAAAGCCTAAATTATTCTTCATGTAATAACCTAACAACGCATATTTCATGTTAAATACATTCCCAGTCCGCAACCATACAGGAATCCGACTCAAGTTTGCACATAGGAATGACATCGTTCCTGCGTAGGTCCACTGTTTACAACATTGTGCTGACGTCGGATTGATGTAGGGAATCTGTCCCTACGGTAATCCTATATATCTCCAAAAATCTACATCGGACTGATGTAGGATTGCTGGCTGGGTTTATATTAGGAAGTGAGTTGCCACAACAATATTATTGTATCCTTTCGCAAATGTGTGCGGCGATTTAACCAACTTAAAATCTGAATCAGTCCTTTTTGGCCATGTCATTCATTTTGAAGATTTGTTTTCCAGTGTTATAGTTATACAAGGTCGCTTTCATGACAAAAGGGCAAATAGATTATATCAACAGCTGGACATCAAAAAGGTGAACATTTAAATTCTCTGTATTATGATGGGACGAAACGCCAAATCAATGTTGCAAGACATTCAGTTTTGAAAATTTTGAGCTACTCTCATCATAGATTTCTTGCCTTTTTGTCATACTACATAAAACAAGAATGAATTAGATTTCATAACAAAATTGCTCATGTTGGGTAAAGCAGATCCTGCCCCCCCCCCCCAAGATACTTTTGACAACCACAAAAGAATAAATATCTCAAATTTCGCCCCCTCGTCATACAGATAAGTTAATTGTTTGCCTTTTCGTTTTACAGCTGTTACATATTCGCCCCATTGTCATGAAGCTGACAACATGGAGATTACTGAGTATCAAAAAGTAATGGATGTGTTTGGGATATTTTAATTTTTTTTTTTCATAAAGGACACTGATTTTGCAGACCTTCATAACCCGCAGATTAGCATTTGGAAATTGAACAATCCAGCACGTACTTTCCGTAATTGATAGAATTCATTTGAGATCTCTTGGTTACATCAATAACAATATTAACCTTTACATATCACCTCATGCTATGCTTAAGCACCCCAGTGCTGTGATTTTACTTGCCCTGTTTATTTCTCTTTTTCTTCAGACACCAATAAGACAAGTCTACTCTTCACACTCATGAATGGTATAGGAGCTGTTTCTGTCTGAAACTGGAGTCCTCTGCAACAGTGATCATCGTCTGGGTGTTACAAAGCAAGAACAGCAAGTTATCTCCAGAGCATTGGTAAATACAAACAAATGAAAGACATTTTATTCATGTTTATATCACAACTATTTCCTGTTTACTCCGTTACCTTCAGATTTTTCTATTTTGCAGTCATTAATTTCTTCTTCCTTCAATTGACATTGATAAAATACAAGTCATAGATAAAACACGTCATAGGTCAAAATACTAAGCAAAGCAAAACGGAGATGAGATATTCAGGAGTGGAAAAAACGCAGAGTTGAAATGAGGAAACACTGTGATTAAAACTTAACCCTCGTCCTGTGGGAGGCCACAATATTGGCCTCCTCACGTAACACGCCAATATTGTGGCCTACATTTTGCGAACCGGGTCCGGCGGGAGGCCAATAAATTGTGTTTTGTTTATTAGGTTGCTGCGACTGTCGTTTTTTTCACTTTTTTTTCCACACTATTTGCGCTTGTTTATCTATCCTGTCACCCCTACTATGTCTAACAAAATGGTGTCATCCGCTTACATTTAATATGATGCGACTATTCGTAAGTATTCATCATACTCATGTAATAGTACTGATGGTCTGAAATTCGAACAGAGAAAAATCTTGGGGAAACTTTTACTTTGATGCTGATTGTCCTCTACATGTGAAATGAGAAGAAAGGGACCATCTGCATATTTCAGAAACCGTTGTATGTCTGCAATGATGAATTCTGATGTAACACTAGGGCATGCTGCATAAGGGCATCTGTCAGTTGGTTTTTTGTTAGCAAAAATCTGGGAGAAAATGACCGACTTTGTTTTAAAAAATAATTTGTTCACCTGAATGGCCTGACTTATGGACAAAAAAAAAAAAAAAGGCACAGCTCTTGGGAAAAGGATAAAACGTGTGTTAAACGGCATGTAATGGCAGAAATTTTTTTAATCTTCTGTTTAACAATAGAACTTGTTGCATCTCATCACAAGTATTTTATCCAAATATCAAAGGGGTCCCTTACAATTTATCCACCATTATTGTTGTTATTGTGTTCTAAGGTAAATATGGTACACAATTTCAAATAGACCTGATTTACCCGACCGCTGAGGTTATCGGGAATCATGATTCGAATCACTTGATTTGCGTCTCGCTTGAGGCTCATTGGCAAAGGAGCCAACAAAGCAGACTTTGACGAGGGACTGGTGTTAAGTAATAATGCATGGATCAGATTCATCACCCCTCGGTAAGAAAGCAAATCAGTGCTTATACCCGTTTGGACCCACTGGTGACAGTTCCTGTCGTTACTAGGTCGCTGAATGACTTAAATCATGATTCGCTCATGCCACCACTGGCTCGTTGACTGATTCAAATCAAATGAATCACTCAACCCATTTATTCAAATCGATTTGAATCATCAAAAGAAGAATCATTGTCCACCATTTATGCAGTGTCGACTCAGCATGGATGGTCTAGCTTAGGCAGTAGGCCTGGGCAACGATGGTTCGCGAACTGGTTAACCAGATATTCGGATGAAACCGATTAACCAAATTTTGGACTCGGCTCGCTTTTCAACTTGTTTCTCAATAAATGCCAGAACGTTTTCTTTTGACCATGTTGCCATTGTTCTACTGTCTGCGATCTACTAGTGTGCAATACTGTGTAGCTATGTTGTCTACCACAACGTCACTGAGGTGTGTTTTATCAATCAATTGTGTAATGCTCATGAAATTGATATCTTTTAAACAAAGTACTGAAATGGGATGTTTACGCATAGACTTTAATGTTTTGGATATGCAATTATTTTTGTGATCTGACCAACTTATTACTTGTTTACGGGTCGACTTTTCCAATCCGCCTAAACAAACTTGAAAGGGGACACCGCCACATTCCAAGGACGTCATTCCATCTGCGGTGGTCATCCGAACTGCCGCCAAAACATCAAGCGCATTGAAAACCGGACTTACTTTCTTTGGTTGTTAAAAAATTGATTCGTGAACAGATTAAGCAGTTTTTCACATTCGGATCGCTCGGATAACTACTTAACCACAAAGCGATTCACTGCTCAGCTCTATTAGGCAGAAAGTGATAGCATCATGGGCTTCTGTGTTTGTGAAACATAATGGATCCAGGTGAAATCAACGACACAAAGCACAGTCAAAGAAAATGCTTTCTCGCCATTTCAAGTCTGCAATTTTAAAAAAAAGAACCTTCTGCAGGTGGAGACGCAGGCATCTTCAAAATTTCACTCAAATCTATGTCGTATGAGTGGCGAGTTTTTTATAATGTAGATTTGATGGATGCCAAGAACATTTCGCAGACTTGTCTTTTTTGTTTTATTTCTACATCCAAGTGACAAATTCCTTTTTTAAAAAAAAAAATAATTCTCATTATTGATGTTTGTTGTCAGGTCTGGTATCATTTGAGTGTGGGGTCGTATATTTTTTCCGTAAGATTTTCTTTGGTTCATTCTTTTTCACCGAATGTCAGAGAATGTACACCTATTGTCAAGTCCGAGTTGACCACAGCATCAATTGTCTTGACGTTCTGTAATGTTTCTTGGGTTTATCAATATCCTGTTTCCAAGTTTGAAGTTCAATGAGTTGAAAGTGTTGAGGGATCAAGGTGCTCACCCCCGTCCTTCCTATGTTAATGTTGACATCGATTTTAGTTCACCTAATAATGAATTTATGTTAATACTAGGGCTCTGACATGAAGCCATCCTCAAGTCTTGTGTAGATTTACAAAAAAATGTATAGGAAAAAAAAAATGTTGCTGACTATCATGAAGAAAATGCGATTGCAAGAACAGAAATAGAGAATTTTCCAAAAACTGGCATTGATTTTGTTGTCATATTCAACGATGTTATGTGTAATCGAATAAATAAATAGTATCGATTCCACTTCGGTTTATAGTAAAAACTATGGCAGTGTCAAGGGCAAAGGACGGTAATCATGTGATGGGGGTATAGCCTTTTTGAGAATGCAAAAATATGAAGCTATGCTGAATCAAGAGAAATTTATCTTAAAAAACAATAATAAGCATACACGTTTGAATTAAAACAAGATGTTTTTAGCAGTATTGATTAAGGGATGGATTTAATATCTGAGTTTATGCATAATGAGGTCAAACCCATAACGGCAGACATTGTGTGGATTCTGCGTCATATAAGAAAAACCAAAATTTATTTATAGTACAGAACAGCCACTCGTGGGAAACCTGGGTGGTCACTGGCTCCTGCTTCCATGTAGCGTCGAGGTCGGCGGTCGACCAAGGTACTCGCACGGCTAGTCATGCCCAACTAGTCTGTAAAGCTTAGGGTCTGGCGAGTTTCCTCCCTTGAGGCGCTACTGAGGGACTGAGAGTTGGGGTGGAGTTTGGTCGGGGGTAGGCCGGACAAAACATACGGATTAGAACCTACTTCCTTAGATCTTAAGGGGCAACTGGTACTGTAGTATTAGACTTAGGATCGTCCATGTCATGGGAAAAGTGCTCTCGCAACCACATATTCAAACGGCACACGTAGTGTAGCTAGGTAGGGTAATGTGTGCTGGAGTCCCCGTGCCACTTTTTTTTTTCTTTCTTAAAATTTCCCGAGCAGTAATCACTTCACAAATAAGTGTTATCTTGAAGTGTGTTTCTATTTTGAATGCTCAGGTGGAGGTGAGCTTGGCTGTGCTTTGTTTAACCTTTTTTTTTTTGGTTACTGTTTGGGGGGAGGGGGGACATTTCTCTTTTACATCATTAGTAATGGCAGTGGTTTTAAACCTGTCTCTTGGAAGACAAGTCATGGATACTTTAACACTCCCTCAACCCTGTGACAAGCGTCAAAATACGGCATCGACTTTCCAGACATTCACTCTGCACGTGTGTACCAATACGGTAAGGTCAAGCTGGCCGCATAGCACGCAAGCCGTATTTTCACGGGTCAGGTCACTGTCCTCTTTGAGACGTAACTACCGTCTTATTGCTCACTGTATCTCTTCTTAATCAAAGGCATTGTGACAAGGACATGTTAACCATGAACCAGTGGTCAGACTCACAAAGACTAAGCTTTCAAAGGCTCTCCCCACACTATCAAAAGATGTAACCATCGACATGCGAACTGTTGCTCAACAAATTTGCAATATTATCTTATTTTCTCACAAGCTAACCACCATCTGGAGTTGCCTGTATCTAAGAATCAATCAGAAACAAGCTCTGAAATGATCTTTTGCCCCCAAATGCCCACATTGGTTTATTAATATGTGTGAATCAATGAGGATGAAACCATTTGTTTAGAGTTTGGGAGGGCATGGCTAGTTATCATGCTTCGTTGTCACGAAAACTACAGCTGTCAGTTTGGTTTCATAAGTCAGATCATTGGTTAGAGATTGACACACTAAGGTTTTGCTGGTTAATTCATTATCAAACGTGATAAGACATAGCAGCGAATGTTTTCATACCGATCAAATAAAGATTGAACCACGTGGACAGTGGTAGTGTGGTCATCGTACATCTGCAAGGGTCAGTACGACCTAGATAAGATTCTCCATGAGAAAGGTCACTGACCGGACAGCGAGCTTTAAGCCGTTGCGTGCAGGGTGAGCGTTGACTTGAGATTATAAAGGCCTGAGGCCTAATTTAACTTTATATATTATATAGGCATGAAAGATGAGCCACCAGTAAAGCTACACAGTCACTAACTATGCTCCGTACACAGAATTAGACTAGATTTCTAGGTGTATGCCTACAGCAGGACTCGGCTACCATGCAGCTTTTTCTCTGGTCCCGTCAGTCCCTTTGTAACCAAGTTCCACTGAATACTGGCACCTGACCAACCGCTCGTGGCACTGTTCCAATATGCCTGGAGGACCACTGTTACAATGCATATTTTGAAGTCCTAGGTTTAACCTTGCAGCACCCTACCTCCTGGTCCTAAGGCTGTCATTTTTGTCATAAGGACAAGTTCAATAGTTTGCATTTTTGTGATGCAATACTTTTTAAAATTATTATTGATGTCTCTTTTTTAAAAATAAAAATTGTGATTTAGTATGGGCCAACCAATTTAGGATAGCATTAGTAGACTATACATATGTTATTGATGAGGTGAACAGGACTTGGTCTTTTTTTTTTTTTGTGGCTTGTGAATTCTGTGTATGAAATCAAATGCAAATCCTGAACTAAATTTTCCCCATTTTTTTGTAAAATATATGTTTGCATATTTTTTTAAAATGCAGGGTGAAGGCAGTCTTCATGTTCCTGAAACTGAGAGCACCGCTGAAAGAGAGAATATTTCTGAAGTTTTTGAATTTCCAGCACTGAGATCCCTTGAAAATCTTCCACCAAGCAGGTTGATATTTTTTTCTCTTTAAATGTAACTGTTTAGTAATGTACTCATAACAGAAGCTTCTAGAAAGGTCCTCTCAGATGTGAAAATTGTGTAGTAATGTGATGGTATTCACCTACTGAGGTGAAGTGAGCTTAATAAGATGTGATTCAAAAGGCAGGTATGTGACAACTATTCTCATGATGAATGTGCTATGTTCTGCCCCAGAGTGTACTTTCTAAGTGTGATCTTGTGCATGTGTTCATCGCAACACGTGCATGTATTACGTTGGCACCCACTTTTCACTCTACTGCTCAAATTGTCATGATTGCGTGTCATTATTTGTCAACATGATTATCATGTTTAGAAAATATTGCATTGTTACCCTGATCCTTGGGCCTGTGGCCTAGAACATCAAATAAAGATTAGCTTACCTGTCTGATGTCAAACTAGATAATTTGCTGAAAGATTTCAGACGCACCTTTTATGATGTATTCTTTATACCTTGTGAGTAAAAATTACAAAGATGAAACCCCAGCATTAAAACAGTAAATGAAAATTGCTTCATCAATCGGCTCAGATCTACTGCATGTCAGTTTTGATAGTTGCGGTTGTGTATAGACAAATAATATAAAAGTTTTAATTGGTGTTTTGAAAGGAGTGTTCTTCATGATGGAAGTGAATAACTTGTTTGTACTCTTATTTTTAGTTGTTCATAACTGATTCACAGTCAGACTTGAAAAAAATGTTCTTCTTCACAGGCCAGAACCTGACAAGACTCACAAGAGTACTGATGATGATGGAAAGTCAAAATTGGGCAAAAAGAAAAGGTTGTATGTTGCAAAGCCCCGCGTGAGAAATAAAACCCAAACAATACAAAGCAAACTAAATGATGATGATGGAGGACACCAAACAGACCAGCAAGCCAGAGTGAACCAAACTGGTATGTGGCCAATTAGTTGAAAGCCAGATGTCAGGATGAATTTGAGACAAGCTGTTCAAATGTAAAAAGGGCCCTTATGGTCAAAATTATGGATTTTAAAGTCTTTCATGTTAAAGGGCACCCTCTTGAGAGTACATATAACAAAAATTCGGATCATGATGAGTTTGCATGAAGTTATTGCTTATGTTTTAATCAAGTTTTTCTTTTTTTTAACAGTGGTAAGTCATAGTGTTAGTCTTCATTTTAAGTTGCACAGTGAAATCTCGAAATTGGAAATCTGGGTAATCGAAAAGGTATCCTGCGGAACGGAATTTTTGCTGTACAATTTACACCTCTAACTGGGAAGAGGACCCTGGATAATCGGGAAAAAATGGGAAATTACCGAGACAACTTCCCCATTTTAAATCAGTATAATTCACATTAAAGACACATCAACGCATTAAAAAAATTATTTTTTTTTATGAGTACGCAAAATTTGTCTGTGGATATTTGATTTTGTATGCGTTTGTTTTTCCTTAATCCTCAGGTGGGAAAACCAGATACAAGAAGCCAAAAAGACCATGCCCATATTGCGACCAACTGAGGTGCAACTTCACACGACATTTGGTCAGGCATCACAAAACAGAGAAGCTGGTTGGGGAGGCATTGAAAAAACCCACCAAAGAGAGGAACAAAATATTTGACCAGTTGAGAAAGGATGGTATTATGAAATACAATCAACAGATTCAGGGGAGTAGTACTGGTAATTCAGAACTTATGAGAGAGAGGGCCGAGGAAAAAAAAAAAGAGCTGGTTGTTTGTTGTGGTTGCAATGGATTTGTTAGTAAAATGAGGATCTACCAACGTAAAAAAATTGTTCTGGAAGTTGTGGAGCATTGAAAGATGTTGTTTTTCCTACACCAGCCTGTCATATTGAAGGCATTACAGAAGAATTTAGAAAAGTTATTGCAAATTTTAGACAGGGTGAAGTTGGGAAAATTTGCCAGGGTGATACTGCAGTTCTTGTGCTTGGAAACAGGCTTTGGGCAAAATCAGTAAAGAGGGAAAAAAGGGTAATTATGTCAGACATGCGCATTTTGGGGAATCTCATCAGCAGAATGAAAGCTGTGAAGGGTTCTGACTTTTCAGGTGAAAAGGTCTTGAAAAGAGCAAACTTTGATTCTGTGAGAGACTGCATTGTTGCAATGACAACAACAGAGACTGGGGATATGAAGTCTGGTTTGAAACTATCTATTGGCTTTGTCTTGAAAAAGCTCATTAAGGTCCTGAAAGGTCACTACACAATGAAAGTTAGGATAAAAGAGGCTGTTTGAGAAATCAAAAGTTGTATGTTTATGTTATGTGTAGGCTATGTTGTTTTGTCAAGTGAAAGTATATTTCTTGTTCCCCTAAAACTTAAAAAGTTTATTTTTATTATTTTGTGTGTGTGTGTGTGTTTCTGGGAATGATACAGTGTGAAAGTAAAGTTGAAATACATATGTAAATTGTTCCTTAATGTGTGAGGGTTGCAATGCAGTTTGCATACCAGTATGTATATGAAATATATGTATGTATATATGAAATGAAGACTATGTGGTTGTTATTACTTTAAAGAATACTGTTTGCGCAAAAAATATTATATGCTTCAGCGGCATAATCAGTGAATTTTTTCACATGAATATTCACTGAGGCAACATGAAGATTTTATAACATGCATATTCTTGGATCATCCAGCAATGGAATTGATCTTTGCAGTATTTGAATCTCTGAGCGCTTAAATGACCTAACTTTTGCAGGTACTGTAAAAACCTACCTCAACTCATGTGTATTATGTTTTCAATTTCGGTAACTTGTATGTCAGCAATGTTGCCTTCACTACTTCTACAGTTGGTATTTCAAGAGTTGGTCATTGTGGTGCAGTGGTCCAGACGCTCATCTCATGTGACAAAGGTCCCAGCAAACCCCATAGTAGACCTGGGATATTTTTAGAGAGATATCTATGGCTCTCTGGCCCCTGGCTCATATGGACTTCCAATTTGTATTGAGGATGGAGATTCAAAAGATATGTGCTCTCTCTTATGATCGTCGTATGTCAGACTCTTAGCTCGAATTTTTATTTTAATGACTTTCATGGCACAGGCTGAAGAAATAGACATCAGTCTAGAATAAGCTGTTATTCTTTTGTTATTTCTACATGAGTACATGTATGTAGTGCAAACAAGGGGAAAGAATGAGATGAAAGAAAAAAAATTGGGATTGCAAATGATGATGCACACTGTCATTGCAAGCTATTGGCTGAATGCATTACTGTGCATGTAAAATTTTTGGTATTTATGTGTAGGTATCTGTGTGTACATGATGGGGTGGGGAAAGGTTGCATGGGTGGATGGACTGAATTGCCAGTCTGATTTGTCATTAATGTCTTTGATAAAAGTCAAAGTATGTGGAAAATAAAGTAATTATTAGTAAACATCATATTTTTCTCTTTGTTTTGTATGTTACCGTATGTATTTTGTGTTGTTAGTACATAATGAGGTTTGTTGAGTAGAGCAGAGCAGACAGACAGACAAACAGACAAACAATATACTTCTATATGTATGTATGTATTTTTTTTCATTGTTCTACATATTAAGGGCACAAAATATATAAAAACTGATAATTACAAATAAAATATTTTGAGTGACTGTGTAGCCACTTACATAGTGCTATCTCAATAGTTTTGCCACAGATGTATTTGAAAGAAGCTAAAAACATTTTAATTTGCTAATTGTAGCTTTAAATTCCCGAGAATCTGTATATAAAAATTCACAAATCTTTGAATGCAAAAGGCTTTTTTGTTGGGAATTTGGCATGTAGGTTTCAAATACCATGGAGAGTGTACCGAAGTTTGAAATTTTCTTCATTGGCTTTGTTTTAGAATTTATAGAAAATAGATTATTTCATCGTGCTGTCAACAGTTTTAAGTTTCATTGTGCGGCTTGCGCCATTCTTTTACAGTATCGTACAGGTCATTAAAAGTAACCATATCAAGCGTTCAATTTGGTTCATAGTGTCCTGGCACGTATGACCTCAGAAGCAAGACTGCCGATTGTTAGAGAGTTGGATGATAGATTAAGAGCCGGACTAAATGCTAAGTGCTTTCTGTTGTGTTAAGTTTTATGATAAAAATAATACAAGGTCTGGTAAATTTTGACCAACGACGCGTGAAGTTTGTGAATGAATAAGAAAACAAAGAAGGTAGATAACTCTTACTCTTGTATAGAAGGGAATAAAAGTTTGTTTGTCTCCCTTAGTATTTCACTTTCCTTATCATGGCTCAACCTTTATAATTGTGTGTTTCAGCTTCAGTTTTTGTACAAACTGAGAAATTCGACGTTAAACGTTTTCAGCTTTAATTTATAATGATAAGGAGTTAGAATAAATTGAAACTGTGAAACAGCTTGATAAGTAGGCTACCACAACGCATTTAAAGCAAGTGTCAGAGTCAGAGTGTTGATTTGTTATAATATCTATTCTGGGTATTAAAAGATTTCCAGTTTTTCAGAAAATGGAAATAAAACAAACAAGAGCTCACGTCGTGATGGGGTACATCATAATGAAAGTTACGTGGAAGGATCCAAAGCTGAAACATGGAAAATTAATTCCTTGACATACACACATTGCCGCTTTCACGTTTTTGTCCATGTAAACAGCAACATACGTTGGCGACTGGAACAGGGCTTATCTGCTGGATTAGGCAAACCGAATTACATGTAATAATATAATAATAATAATAATAAAACACAGCATTTATATAGCGCTTCATCCCGTTAACAACCAGGCTCTAAGCGCTTTACAACATTTATATCATGTAAATCACACACACAATACACAGGCATACTCAGGAAAGACAAAAGCTTGATGGACATTCAGAGTGTATAAAGATGACTCTTCAGCTGATGCTTAAAAGTCACAAATTTTTCAGTCTCAGTGAAAGACAGAGGCAGAGAATTCCAAATCTGAAGCCCCTGATAAGAAAATTTTTTTCCACCCATGGCCTTAAGGGACATCTCAGGAATTTTAAACTTTCTAGTGTCTGCAGATGATCTCAGATGTCGTAATGGTACATTGGGGAGTCAAAAGATCATTTAAATAAGTTGGTGCGTTTTTGTACATACATTTGTGACACAGGGTAGCCAGCTTATACATTATTCGTTTTTTCTACTGGTAGCCAGTGCAAGCTCTGTAGTAGAGATGTACTAATTGAATTGGGAGAGAAATTTCTCAGCCTCTTTTAATATTGATACGCGTGCAAGATTGAGCAACAGCGTTTCATTGGCTGAATGTTGAGCTTGGTTTTTACGGCACGATAACAGCCACTTTGCGCCCTTCACGGTCTATTTGGGTACATTTTTTTAAAATTTATGTTTCGTATTCAGAGCTGTTAAGTTTAACATGGAATTAAATACATTCATATAATTTTAACACATGGGTAAAATTCTAAAATAAAAAAAAAGGCTGTTTTGTATAAAATGGAAAAAGTGTTGTAAACGAGTATAGAAGTTGTTAAAGTTGTAGATCTTAGACTCTCTCAGAAAGGACAGGATGTGACGCTATTTAAAGTCAGCATTTTCTGTTTTAATTTTTCAGTCATGAGCCAAAGTACATCTCCACCAAGTGTAGAAAACATGCCATCCAGCAACCCTAAAGAAATCCGACACGTAGGATTGACGTCAAATTTACACATAGGAATGACGTCGTTCCTACGTAACTGATGGCTATGACAACCCGCCGACGTCGGTTTGACGTGGGGAACCCACCCCCATGGTAATCCTACTAAAGCTATGGAAATCTACTTGGGATTGAAGTAGGATTGATGGCTGGGATCCTGCGGTAAGTGTATTTAAATTACATTAAATTACATTACATTAAATAAATACAAATACCGATAAAAATAACAATAATAATAATAAGAATTGACGAAAATCACGTGAAATATTTGAACATCCCAGACGTCAAAAAAAAAAATCTGTCATTTTATTGACTGTTGTGCCAATCTACGAGTATGTCTGTCTGTCCAGTGGTCGTGCTAAATTAAGCAATTTGCCTTTGGCTTTATGTATAATAATGCCCAGTTTCTTCTTCAGCTGTCATTGTGATCCATTTCCTTTTCTCTCTTTCATCATTTGTCTTGAGAGGGAGTGGTTGGTGAGCGCTCCTGATAGTGTCTCATTCCGTCCTACCATTCTATTATATTCTATCTGTCCTCTTGCTTTTCCCAGCACAATAATGACCCTTATCGTATCGACGTGCTTTCTTCAAACTCAAACTTTGCTTTGTTCTTCCCTTCCACCACATGTAGTCTATTTGTTTCCCCCATTCTTTCAGACTTGTTTTCTACCTGATTATGTTTCGTTTTTTTTTTATTCTGAGTTTTTAAAATCGTCCTCCTCCACCCCCTCCCTTCTCCCCATCCTTTTTCCTTTTTTCCATGGCTGTAAGTCGCTCCCGACATACATACACGCCCCCCCCCCAACATGAGCATCTCTATTTCCACAGTTGCATTCTGAATAACTTGTCTCCTGCCTCCTGTCCTACATTCTCCCCACCGTTCAAGAAATTATTTCCCCTGCCTGCCCTAGCCCCACCCCCAATTTTGTATATTATCAGAAACTCCTCCTGACCCCCCTCCCCCATCCCCACCTCTAATGCCAGGATCTAGTTACTCCCATCTCAATTAAAATGCCGATGGCCCTCACAGAAAATCACGTGCAGCAATTCTCATCTTCATACCGGCCATATCTGGCAAGCCACAGCTAATAAAAGACTCTCACTTCAAACGTTGCCCGCTAGGCCTTTTGATCCCATATGGACACCTTGTTTTGTCAGAACGTCTCCACTGGGAGCCTCTCTGGAACATGAAGAAGATGAAGATGGGGGAATAAGCAGAAATGAATAATTGGAATGTCAAATCGGAGCCTTTAAAAGATTTTCAACTCTGCAAGTCAAAGAAACTATGAGGTAGAGCATGGTATCTATCTATTTATCTATCTATCTATCTATCTATATCTATCTATCTATCTATCTATCTATCTATCTATCTATCTATCTATCTATCTATCTATCTATCTATCTATCTATCTATCTATCTATCTATCTATCTATGGTATCTATCTATTTATCTATCTATCTATCTATCTATCTATCTATCTATCTATCTATCTATCTATCTATCTATCTATCTATCTATCTATCTATCTATCTACTCCCTTTATCTGTCTATCTATCTATCTATCTATCTATCTATCTATTTATCTATCTATCTATCTATTTATCTATCTATCTATCTATCTATCTATCTATCTATCTATCTATCTATCTATCTATCTATCTATCTATCTATCTATCTATCTATCTATCTATCTATTTATATATATATCTATCTATCTATCTATCTATCTATCTATCTATCTATCTATCTATCTATCTATCTATCTATCTACCTACCTACCTACCTACCTACCTACCTACCTACCTACCTACCTACCTACCTACCTACCTACCTACCTACCTACCTACCTACCTACCTACCTACCTATCTATCTATCTATCTATCTATCTATCTATCTATCTATCTATCTATCTAAAAACTATCCACTTTTATTTGAAAGGGGGGGGGGGGGGCGGCGGAGAGCGGGGATATTGTGATCTGCAGACATAGGCCTGAGGGCATGCTACGAAATAACATCATTATGTAGACGTCGGGCTGACCTCGTAGAACTGATAGCCCCGTGGTCAGAAACTGTTATGATTCGTCTTTGCTAGAATGTTTTATCAGATTCAAAAGTGAGACGTTTAAAATTCTTGACCAGGTGGATCCATTATCAAAAAACCCAACAACAACATGTTCATAGCTGACGGCGTATCCGTCATTATTTATTTATTTACTTTATTTATTTATTCCTTCATTCATATACCGGTAATAATGATAATAACACATTACATTTGTATATCGCATTTCCATTAACAATGCTCAATGCGCCTTACATGACTCTCTCTTCCTGTCTCACTCGCTCTCCCCTTCCTCTCTCTCTCTCTCTCTCCTTCTCTCTCTCTCTCTCTCCCTCCCCCCCCCCCCTGTCTCTCTCTCATTTTCTCCCGGACTCTGTCATCCTTGACGAACTCTCTCTTTTCCTACCACCTGCAGGAAACACTGTGAGAATAGATGATGTTTTAGTTTACGTTTAAAAATCTCCAAATTAGATGATTCACGAACAGCTTTTGGAAGTTTGTTCCATACAACTGGGCCGAAATGTGTAAATGAACGTTCACCAAATGATCTATAGTTTTTAGTTGGAACACACAAAATTGTTTTATCATTAGAAGATCGTAAGGCTCTTGGTGGGCAGTAGAGCTGTAGACAATGTATTTCGCGACCTTACTTCTTGTTTGTTCCAACTCCACGTTTCGCACAACTGAGAAATTCCACGTTAACAGTTCGCGCCTACAGTATTATGATAAAGAGTCAGAATAAATCGGAACTTTGAAACAGGTTTATAAGAGCCACAACCAGGGGCGAGGCTTCCTCATAATCAAATAATCAGTGATTACCCTTCGCATTTTAATTCTAGAATTACTGTGCTTTCCAGATCGAGCCAAACTCTCTCCCATTTAGTCAGTTCAGCATTCAATTTTACCTCACTATTTGCTTCTTTTTTTATATATAGTCCAACACCCCTCACCGAAAAACATCTTTATAGGGACCTACACCTTATGAACTGGTCCATAATCGGTGATTAACAAAGACGAAGAAGACTTGACTACACCCAGAAGCTATCTTGAGCATAGCCTGTATTCGTCGACGCGACCCCGTAGACAGCAGAATAGTGGGGGATGAAAATAGGTTTAAAAATCAAAGTTTGACCTGATTTTACCGATTTATTCATGTTTTTCACTATGCAGTCGTTTTCATCCTAATCGAAAGGTAAAGGGTAGAGTGAAAGAGTTTGTGTGGATTTTTTTTGTTTGTTTGAGGTAATCTAGAATAATTTACTCCACGCACAGTAAGAGCTATCAAAGCATAATAATAATAGTCTACAACAACTGTGATAAAATTCAGTCGAACGTAACCATCAAGAACATCACTTCACTTGATAAGTCGAGCGAACCTATACCGCAACGGCAGATAGCCACTTCTCCGTGATCGCTGCACATCGTTGTGTCACAGAGATGCCAGTAAAGTACTTTCTGCCATTTAATGTTAATGGGTCATTTTTGAGAAACTTTATGATATGGTAGAATAACAAAATCTCTGGCTATGAATATGACAATGAAAACTTGCCGTTCAAATTATATTTTTAAAAATGGATGAAAATATGAGTCTATAAGTCTGTTAGTATGAATGAATGGTATTTTCAGATTAGTTTGGCTTATAAATTGCTGCATTCCTGTCCTGTTGACAAGAATAGTCCGCTCTTTAGATTTTACAATGCCTTGCACCCGTTTCATTGTTTTAGTCGCTGCATTTATAATCATGTAAATATGATACAGCGATACGTCCTATTATAAGGATCTTACTAGCTTAAATTCTGATTACCCTCTGCAGAGGGCCACGCTTCGCCCCTGGCCACAACGCATTTTAAACAAGTGTCAAAGTGTGCAATTTTTATACCTCCTCTATATATACTGAAACATCTCCAGTTTTTATCTTCTTTTTTTTCAGAAAATGGAGATAGAACAAACAAGAAACAAGAACTAAGAAGGCGGTTTATTTATTCATAAGATATTACTTATTTATTAATATTATTCTGTTTCATTTCCTTTCCACCCACTTACAATATTCTGAATACAAATCCCCCCCCCCCCCCCCCCAAAAAAAACCCCGCATACTTTTTCCTTTAAAAAAATCTGGCTTCATATTTTCAGCAATTCTTCTAATTTACCAAATCCACGTTTACGCTTCTTTTAAACGCCGGTGATTTATGGTTTCTTTGAAGTGTAGGTCGCGGATGAAAGGTGGGGGGGGGGGGGGGGGGCGAGCCACCAGTTGTGCTGACTTTTCAAAAACGGTAATTTTCCAGCTTATACTTGGCCTTTATGAGTTTGCACCAGGAGCATGTTCCGTCCTGGGGCCGGGCAGACAACTGCGTTTGATTGGAGATAACGATCTGAGGTTCTGGAATCATTCATCACAGGGGTGAAGGGAAATGTGCTGTGGATCTTAGAGGGAGGATGAGATAGAGGGATAGATAGATAGAAAGATTGATAGATAGATGGATTAGATAGATTAGATAGATTAGAAAGATTAGATAGATCGATTAGATAGATAGATAGATAGATAGATAGATAGATAGATAGATAGATAGATAGATAGATAGATAGATAGATAGATAGATAGATGGATGGATGGATGGATGGACGGACGGACGGACGGACGGACCGGCAGGCAGGCAGGCGGACGAATGGGTGGATGGATGGAAGAATGGATGTTTAAACATAGATAGATATAATTTTATAGAGAGATAGGTGGGTGGACAGATGGATGGATGGGCGAATGGATGGATGGATGGATGGATATATGGATATATGGATAGATGGATGGATGGGTGGATGTATAGATGGATGGATGGACGGATGGATGGATGGATGGATGGATAGATAGATGGATGGATGGACGGATGGATGGATGGATGGATAGATAGATGGATGGGTGGATGTATAGATGGATGGATGGACGGATGGATGGATGGATGATGGATGGATGGATGGATGGTTGATGGATGGATGGATGGATGGATGGATGGATGGATGGATGGATGGATGAATGGATGGAACGATGGTTGGACGGAAAGATACATAAATCACGCGCCCCGAGATCGTGAGTCCATCACGAGTCTGACCGGGACGACATGACACAAGATAAATGAAATTTTTGACATGACACGAACAAGCTATAGCAGGAAGTCTGCCTGTCAGGTGCCAGAAACATGCCGGGAGAAATTTGTCATTTCACTCATTTTTCCACGTCCAACAAGGGGCACAACTGTCCGGTGTCTTCACGCCAAAAAGAACAAAGTAAAAACCATATTTAAGAACTACCAACGCCTTATCTAACCCTGTGGCATCCAAACTTCCAAACTGAACAAACTTCCCAGTGCGCACACTGCTTTTAAGTGTTACAGAAGTGCGAGGAATTCATTACAAAAACAATCCCAGTGAATAACTAGCAATGCCTTATCTTACCCTATGACGTCCAAAACAGGGTGCTCACTAAACAAACTGTCCCCTTCTATGAGTTACAAAAGGGCGCGGGTTTCGGGTAACAGGGCTATATCACAGTTTAAGAAATGCCAACACTCTTGCCATGCAACCAAAGAAACGGGCAAGATTGGAGGGTCTGAAGTAAAGTTAGAATAATAGTCATACGATAATGGAGGTAAAAAGCGATCATGTAGGCACTTGAAACATCGTGAATACGTGACAAAAAAATCACGAAACTTTATGCACTGGCTCAAATTATGACGGTAAAGTACGTGGACACATCAATTTTGGACGAAAATAAGTTTTTAACGTTATTTATTTACGATTTTTTGAGCTGTGAAGGAAGAGACGTATTTTCGGCCAGTAGAATCGAAAAGTGTGATCGGAAAAATTTCATGTCGTTCTTTGCCTCTTTTTGAACATTGGTGGTCGAAATTTTACTTTAAATATCAGCCCTGTGTATTCTGCAAGGGACTGTGATGCAGCAATGAGCTTTAATGGAGTCTTTGCATTCAATCCAAATGCCATTATAGCTGTTGCGTAGATCTACAGTTTACAGTTGGGCTGGGTGCAAAGAATTCGTAAGATTTATCTCGCATGGGTTGGCTATAAAAATAATCCTACAACAGGTTTACGCCGATCAAAGCCCGATACTCTGGCTAGTGTCATAAGAGAAAATTTTACGACATAGCAGCACGCTTTTCCCTATGAATTCCTCACTTGAAAGTGGATCATAAAACCTTCATATTTTTACACACTTTTTACTGGTGATCGTCTTCAGGATGGCGTCGCATAAACTTCATCAAAAAGTTATAATTAGCGAAGGCTTCATTTTAATGTAATTAGTATCTTTCATTCATGATTGACACGGGCTGCACTAATAACAGAATCTCCAGACAGTGGCGGATCTACTAAGAGACCAATAAAGCTTAAGCTTCAGGGCTCCTAATCCCGGGGGAGGGGGGGGGGCGGCGGAAGAAACTTTTTTTAATGAGTGAATTTTGGATATTGACCTATTGTTGTTAGTTACAAAGGGATCCCATAACAGTTCAGGCTTCAGCAGGTTCCCAAAATTACAGGTCCGCCACTGTCTGCAAGGCTATCAGGTGTGCGTTCATTAAACTAATTGCCATGGCGCAAGTTGCAGTAACTTTCACCCGCTGTGCATTTTTTTGTGTGTGTGTGTTTATCTGTTCCTTTTGAAATCCCTGGGGTAGTAGAGATGAACTAGAGAGAGTTAAGTATGGTACGGGAAGGGATGTAAAACTAATAGATAAGCTGGTTGGTAAAAAGATTCAAAGATCATGTAAGAAACTCGAGCAGATGTTGGCTGGTTGTTAAAAGAGAGCAAAGTCACTCACTGTAATTATACGGCTATGTTACCCTCAGTTAAAAGTGAATATTATCTTTATGAGTAGCAGGCACCGAAACGATACCGAGACATACAATTTGCAGCAAGGCAGATCTTACTTTCCGAATCCACGAACAGGAAAAAACTATACAAAACTGATACTAACACTGTCACCTACTTCGTTTCGGTATCGTGCCAGTTAGGAGCTGGTGGATTTTCAGCTTAATATAGACTGATATATTCAACGTGCCCACTGATCACTGACCACGGACATTAATTATCACACATTATTTAACTTCACGGACGTAAATTGAGTGTTAAATTTAACGTCGCGGAGAGTGGCCCAGTGATGGTTAATGAATCCTTGTGGAACTGACCTAGTTTCTGAAAATGGTGGCTTTTTCATTGGGACGGAGAATGTTCATTCTGTTTTTCAAACTAACTGTCCTCTGCCTATATAAATTGGAAGTGATGTTGCGAGGTTAGAAATGAAGTACACTGATGCGTAACTAGACTGGGTTTGTTAATAGAATTGTAACTATGAAAGACGTCGTATCAAGGCGGCAAGCTGGGAGCGGATTAAATCAAATTTGTTTGGTTTCGGTATTGGGTCAAACCTGAACTTCCTTTGATTCAACTAGGACAGCGGTTCCCAACCTTTTCTATACCCCACACCACTAGAAAACTTCTGATATATTCTTGCACCCCCTGCAAAAGTAATATCTGGTTTGAAGATGACATGGACACTCTAATTTTAAACTTTTCAAACCCAAGTTTTCGCACAACCTGAAATGTCGTCGCACAACTCCAGTGATGCGAGTATCCCCAGTTGGGAACCCCTGAACTAGAGAGACGGACTTGTTTCAGTCTCATCCCGTTTAGCTTGGGGACATGGTGGTCTATAGGCAAAGTGTTCGCCTCTCATGCCAAAGGTACCGGGTTCAAATCCCGGTTGATGCAAGCATGTTGGAATTTTGGGATTTTCCCCAATTTTCCTGCCCCTGATCCTTTGGTAGGTAGGATGGAGTACCTAGTTTTCTCAGATAAGGAAGAAAAATTCGGAGGGCCCCTGTGCACATTGCGCACGTTAAAGATACCTTTGCAGTTGGGAATCGAGAAGAGCAGGCCGATCAAGGCCGCTGCCCAGGCAAAATTCTAAAAAACGAATCCCTACCACAACAAGAAAAATAAAACCAAGAAAAGTGAGGTGTAAATGCCATGGGCAGCGAAACCTCCTAAAATAAAGACCCAAACACCATCCCGTTTAACTAACCTAGAAAACGGAGGCAAAACAGACCTGACCCGGTACGGACTTTAGTCAGTGTGACGTGATGATACGTCACTTGTCCTCAGGACAAATGTAGCGGGCAGCGTGACAAGTTTGAGTTTGGATTTTACGGCAGGTCGCCACGATAACGGCCACTTTGCGCCCTTCACGGTCTATTTGGGTACACTTTCTTAATTTATGTTTCATATTCAGAGCTGTTAAGTTCAACATAGAATTAAATACATTCATATTTAATTTTAACACATTGGTGAAATTCTGAAAATGTTCTTTTGTATAGATCTAGAAAAAGTTTTGTAAACGAGTATAAAGTTATTAAATCAAGTTGTAAATCTAAGCCTCTGTCAGAAAGGACGGGACGCGACGGGACGCGTTGCGCGTCCACGTCAGAAAATAATTCTTTCACGAATCCTCAGGCACAAATGCCTTCTCAGCGTAACAATATGACGTTAGTCTCCAATTAGTTAATGGTTATTTTGCAGTGGTTAGAATGAGTAATTTCTCAAGAGAGTTTCTCTTGCGACCGAAGACCAATGATACAATGTACTCACCCGAACAGTGGTCCACTTTTCACCCCATACATGTGACCCTTCATGTCGAAAAACGTCTCAAGTCCTGTCGAAATGTCGAATACCGGTATTTGAAAAAAAAAAAAATGTTACTTTGTTTTTGTTTTGTTTGCTGTTGTTCTGGAGAAGGGGTGACTAAATACTGATAATAATAATATAATGATAATAATAATGATGAAAAAAAAAAGAACTGTCAAAAACAAACAAACAAACAAACAAACCCGAAAAACTTAAAAGGTTATAAGTTATATTTTTCGCTGGGGGGGGGGGGGGAGGGGGGGGTAAATTTTGCTTTTTAGACTTTCCTTACGAAATAGTTTCGTACGTATTCTCTCAGACCCAGCGTCTTTGCCCAGAGGTAGTGATAATAATTTTTATACACTAATGCTGTGTGCCATACGTGATATTGTAGACGGAAAGTCATAGCAAAAAGAACACTGCACTGATCGCGGCGAATGGGAGAAAGTTATGATGACTCATTTCCACATTTTCCACCCTGATAAATCAGTTGATAATAATATGAGCTAATGTTGTGCCATCCTTAATATTATTGTAGACAGGGCCTCTGGAGAAAGTACTCACACTGCACTGGTTAGGACACATGGGAGAGAGTTATGATGACTCATTTCCACATTTTCCACGTTGATAGCTTAATGATCTTATCCCAGCACTTAAACCCTGGCAGTGCGAGGTGCACCTGGACATGCAATGATAAAGCCATGCCTTAATCTCACCCTTGTATCGTGAAGCTTACTTCATCATTACTCGAGCCCTGGGGGGAGGAGGGGGAGGGGGGCAGAGTTGTACAGGGAAACAGCAGAGAAATAATTATGCATGTGTAACTAGTCCCTGCCAGCCTCCTTACGTCAATCCAACTTAGATGTATAAAGTATTGCCGTAAGGCTGGTAGGATTACCGTAGGTTGGTAGGATTACTGTACGATTGGTAGAATTACCGCAGGATGGCTTCCCTACGTCGGCACGATGTCGTAACCAGCTTATCTACGTAGGAACAATATCATTTCTATAAGCCAACTGGACCTAAACTCAACGCGTAGGGATCCGCCCCTGCTGTAATCCTAACAAGTAATTTAACCCAATGCAAACTGAAGTGGGGAAGCTAGCAGGGTCTTCTTCTTTTTTTTTCGTCTCCGTTTCCTCTTGCTCCTTCTCGTCCTCTTTTTTGCATTACCCAACTAGTCAACTTCACATTAAGCCTGATTGTATTTAATTTGCTGGAAGACACGGTAGCACACGTAGGAGAAATACGTGGCAATAGGGAAAGAAACAGCGAGAGCCAAAAATGTACATACACTTTTGCATCAGACCACTGTCCCGCCTAGTGATGGCGTAGACAATTAATCTCACTGACTTAGGCTGCTCCCAGTGGCGTATCTGGGACGGGGCGGGTGGGACACGTGTCATGGGCACTAGATATTTCTTTTCTTTTTTACTTTTTTTTTGTTCAGGGACGAGATTCTATTTTTTAAGGTTTAAAAAAAAAAAAAAAAGCAAAAGACCTTTAAAAGACCGCTTTCAGGATACATTTTTTTTCCCCACTCGCCATCAATCTCCGGTTACACCTCTGCTTCTTCCAACCTGATGTTGATAAATTTACTTTTAAGTCATTTAATATGCCAGCAGCTCCACGAGCAGAGTGTTGCATATCACCGTTTGTATCTAAGTGTTTTGCACTGAGATTACCGCAGATTATGCAAAATGGATGACTGCATCGCAAAACCCTGGCCAGATAGCAACACTATAGACCATGGTTTGCCGGTTGGCACAGTCATAGGCTACTGAATCAAGGGTTTTCGTTCCTTTTGGCTTTGGGGCATTTTTCAGGGGTCTGAAATAAACAACCCTTCACCTCCCCCCCCTCCACACACACACACTAATTTGCCCCCTCCTGTTCTTCTCTCTCTCTCTCTCTCTCTCACACACACACACATACGCACCCACACATATGCGGAAATTTGGAAAGAGAAGCATAGTTACACTGTATGCATAGTCAGAAGGAAATAGATAGATAGATAAATAGATAGATATATAGATGGAGAGATAGATAGATGGAGAGAGAGAGAGAGAGAGAGAGAGAGAGAGAGAGAGAGAGAGAGAGAGAGAGAGAGAGAGAGAGAATGCACACAGGGGAAGAAAGAAAGAGAGATTTTGATGTTGTTTTTTTTCTGTTCTTTCGGCTAAGCTCCCCCCTCCCCACACACATCCCCTCCGAAAGGGTCTGACGGTTGAAACTCCCTGTGCTCAATGATAAACTTGCCAGGTTGGTACCGCCACCCTGCCAGATTTCCAGCAGCTCCTGGCACTTCCGTCGCCTCCGGTGACAGGTTGAAAGTTCACCGGACAGAAGATTGATCTATTTCAGAGTGGACTAGACCGTGAAGTGACAGGCATCCCGGAGGTGTCTGTGGTAACTCTGTTTTAATTCATCATAGCTGGTCGGAAAAGCCTTAGATAAATCTGACATAATTTTGAAGAAATGGATAGGTATCTAGGAATGAACGCCCAGAATAGGAGATAAAATCTGTGAAAAAAAAGTAGGAGTGTTGTGTGTGTGTGAGGAGGGTGGGGGAATCATTAAGGCTGATTTCACACTGAGTCGACTTGCTTGCTTGTGTGTGTGTGAGAGAGAGAGATAGAGAGAGAGAGAGAGAAAGAGAGAGAGCGCACGAGAGAGAGGGCGACAGACAGAGAGACAGAGCGAGAGAAGAAAGAAAGAGAGAGTGCGAGCGAGAGAGACAGGGAGAGAGAAAGAGGGAGAGACAGACAGACAGACAGAGAAAGCGAGAGAGAAACAGACAGACAGAGCGAGAGAGACAGACAGACAGAGAGAGAGACATACAGAGAGAGAGAGAGACAGACAGGCAGACAGACAGAGCGAGAGAGAGAGAGAGAAATGTACACTATGTAGTTAAACGGGGAGCTCTCACACTGGTAAGATCGACACAATACTATCTCTGTAGTTTGCGCGAGACAAAACTGTCTTGATACAACTGACGGAAAGAGGGAACTTGGCGCACTAAGTCAAAACAGGCTTGACACAGTGCCTGATCAGTCTTGTGTGGCGAAGAGCCCTCGAAGGAATACGGTGGTCTAGAGGCCAGGTGCTCGCCTCTCATGGCCAAGGTACCGGGTTCGAATCGCGGTCAGTGCAGGCGTGTTTTAATTTGGGGATGTTTCTCATATTTTCCTGTCTCTGATCTTATGGTAGGTAGGATCGAGCATCTAGTCTTCTCGGATAAGGACGAAAAACTCGGAGGGCCCGTGTGCACGTTGCGCACGTTAAAGATACCTTGCCAGTTGGAAATCTAAAAGAGCGGGCCGAACATGACGCTGCCCGGGCGAAATTATATAAAATTTATCTCCCCCCCCCCCACACACACACAAATTAAAACCCGCCGACCGGTGCTGCACTGTGGCGATGACGTGTCTGCTCCAGTCGTCACTAGGCTGCAATGCCACAAAGGCAAATTTCTCAAATGGGATTAAAGAACTTAAGAAGTATACAAATACAACAAATACCAAAATACAAATATTCACACACAATCACAGTCATTGGCTTTTGCACGTCCGTACGTCGAATTAACAGAAATGTCGGTTATGATAGTCCGGGTCCGGTAACAGTGCTGACTCGTCGCACTTGGCATGGCGCTCGTCCTCCTCTCCAAAAAGTATCAACACCGCTGGAGACCGACGGACTTCGCGTGTCCAAGACCTATTCGGGTAGGCCCGACAGGATCCTGAACCTCTGGCCAGCTGGAGCGAACCTACCGAGAAAAAAATCAGCTTTAAAATCGCAGCTGAACTAAAGCAAGACAAATCACTGTCCCTAACGTGAAACTCCACAAGTGTATCACACAACAATACGTGACGATTCGTTTTTTGTCAATTATTCTTTGAATTTCTTGAAACGGTTTTATTTAGTAATTTTTATTTATTTTATTTTTTTTGCTATCGATTAAATGGGAGTACAATACATGTATTTCAGATATTTCCTTTTAAAACTGAAAAAGTGTAAAATAGAAAGAGACAAGGTATACATTGAAAGTAGAATAGATTTGCATTCCTGTAAAATTAGCCCCTCAGCACTCACGCGGTTTTGTGATAGGGCCAGCGATATATATATAATTGTTATCAAAATTTAAAGATGTGAATGGTAGCAGGCCGGGACGTCCAGACAGTTGCAATTAAGAACTATGAAAAGAAAGTTATCTGATGGAGACGTCCAATTGGCTATGACGTCCAGATTTGCGATAATGGTGATTTAGAAACGAGAAACTCATCAAATTTGGAATAATATCATGACAAAATGTCGAAAAGTGGAACCAAAAATTTACATTAATAATTTCAGTAATAAACTGTTGTTCTTGTGCCCGTTTTATTTTATGGAAGGAATTTTGACACATTTAAAGTGTTTTGTATTGTTTGTTGTTGCTGTTGTTGTTGTTGTTGTTTTACAATTTCTTACTTTCCTAACATCTTCCTTACATTTATTTATTAATTTCATGGACGTGGCTATTATCACTACAATAGCAGTAGGAGACATGGCAAGATATGTAGTGAGAATAGACTTCCAAGTTTCCTAACACTAATTATAGTGACAATACACCTCTCGGTATCTATTCTATCTCTGTAGTAGAAATAGACACACTTCATAATTTTACTTTGTTTTTATTACAGGAATAAAAGTGCGCATTAAGAAAAACATACGTAAAATAATGATTGGATCTATTTCTGTTTTCATCTGGAGGAAGATCTGAGACGACTCGCTGATTCAATTTCACGGCTGGTTAACGCAACAAATAAGCGCTGTTATGTCAAGTGGTGTAGCACATTTCACAGAACACGAGAGAGGAACGGAGCCTGTCCTGGAAATGATAGTGATCCAGCCGTGATAATGGCGTAACCAAGGGGGGTGAGGGGTAGGTGGGGCATGTATCCTGATCGCCAAAATTGTTTTTCTTTGGGGTGGGGGGGTGGGGGGGATAGAGGGAGAGGGACGGCAGGCGTAAAGAAAGATGCAGTGCCACGAAGTGGAGGCCATTTTTATCTGAAAAAAAAAAAAAAGTAAAAATTTCACTTCTCTGGTCTCATGTTATACCCCAGTTTGAAAAGGTGCCAAAGTGATTCTATTATTTTAATTCATTTCATTTTATTTCATAATAAAAACATTTTATTTCATTCACGTTGAAATTACATCTGTTTTGTTTCACTTAATTTCATTTTATTGTACTTTTAAAAATTTTTATTTTCTTATTACAAGATAAGGTACCCGGCATTATCCGTGATAAACCTGTGAACCCACCGTTCTCTCTCTCTCTCTCTATTTTTGATCCAGAAAGCTTCCCATATTCTGCAGTCTTACTACAGAGTTCATACGCGCCAGAGCACTAAGCACTCATATCTGGTAGGGAAATTGCGCGCACCGAATTGAACATTGATACAACGTTTCCGGCGCGGTGGGCTTACTACAGGGAGCCAAAACAAAAATCATGGTATTGTACACTTTTACAACTATTTACTTAAAAAATACCTGAAACTTGAATCAAAACAATCGGTCGATACAAAAGCGGTTGGGCTGGATTAGTTGACACTTAAGAAAATTAACTTCATATTATTGTTGAAACTTTCATTTAGGCTGTAGGGAAGAGCAAAAAAAAAAATGGAGGGGGGAGGGGGGGGGGGGGTTGAAAATTGCACCACAATGAATGACGCCCGCCACTATTTTTGTAATAATAGGATTTCACTTTATTTTTATTTTATTTTTGTTCTTTCTCCGCCGGCAACCCTATGGAACGTTGACCCGTAGGACTGAGGTCAAGTGTGTTCAAAGGACTGACATGGCTGCTGCGCAGATCCGCTCGTTACAACACCGTGTCAAAGTCCATTTGATGTATCACCGTAAACTTGCCCCTAGGGTGATCATATCAACCTTATGAAGATCCTGTACAAATCTACATCGTATTGACATGGGAATGCTGGCTAGATTTATTTTATGTTCGGCCCATAGAGCCTTCAACCGAAGAACCTGGCTGTTGTTAGGGGGGAACGTGGTATTAAACATTATAAGTAACTGCTGACCATTGAACTCACCTCTTTCTCTATTTGGCTTTGTGAAAGACCTCGTGCCCCAACCAACATTCATCCTAGAAACGCTTCTGATCAGACTTGGTGTTGCAGGAAGATCGTGGTCTGAGATTGACAGGTGAAGCGACACGGTCTGTCGGCGGCCAGATTGCCAGGTAGAAAGAGAGAGAGAGATTCTCCAGCCTAGACAAGAGAGAGAGATAGGACTCGGAGCATGGTAAATGATGAAGTCTATGATCACGAGAAGAACATGAGCGCCTGTCGCTGCCGATTGTCTATTCTGTGCGTGAGGGAACTTACGTGTTCTATCTTGACTTTTCTGTGGTCTGCGATACGTTACTTAGTATCTCGTTCGTATCCGAGGCACAGGATACCGAGACGAATCAACTCACCATATCCCGTCCGTCGATTTGCCCTTGTATCATTGATAACAACAAAGCCACAATGTGCACCATACCCCTTTGTAATTTGGACGAAAAACGCCAGTACCCACCATATTATACGACCACGAGCGCAATTTATGGACAAATAGTGGAAGAAGGAATAGTTCGTCTCTCAGGTTCTATCTCCAGTTTTTGGCTGAATTACACACTGCACACTAAGCTTACCTCTGCAGGGGGTCTCAAGGTTTCTCCACCCGTGTCGTAACAGCTGAAAAGTCCTGAATCAAGGTTTCTCCACCCAACTATCGATGCATCGTGTTGGTTGATACTCGATTATATTGGATTATATTTCTCCTTTTCGACATATAAATAATTATTGAAAAATAGTTTATAATATGTGACCGGTTAGGGTTAGGGCTAGGGTGACGGTCCCCAGCCTGTGACACGAGGGAAAATGTTTTGTATTCATTCACATTCACTCACTCATTCTTGAGATATAATAAATATTCGATACGATGGTTTGGGTGGAGAAACCTTACAGTATTTTTGATGACGCAAGCGAGAACAATGGACGGGTGGAGAAACCTTATGCACCCGACATACCTTCTCTTCATTCTGTGTCAAAGTATCAGGCGAAGTGCGTGCCTGGAATATCATCGTCCAACTTAAAGTCGGCAGATCAAAATCGTCTGGTGCCATGCGCTTAGACTATAATTATCACCTTCCGAGTTAAGGCTGGCCAATTAGAAACAGCTGATGAGCGCTTAGACTAAGTGTTATCGAAGCCTCAATCATATTGCCGATTTTGATGTTGTGGGAGGAAGAGCGAGAGAAAGGAGGGGAGTTGCTGTGAAATGCAAGTTCAGTTTTTCTCATTCATCACAATAATTAAAACAACAACAACAATAAGGATTTCACTTCTCGAGAGAGCTCGACTGCAGGAGGTCTTCAGAGAAAAAAAAGAGAACCCTTGTCAAACTACTGTTTAAAGCTTAAACTTAAGTCGAAACAAAACCAAAAAATGACCTTTATCGTTTACTGTACTGTAAGAAAAACCTGCCCACAGATGATTTTTTTCCTGTGAAACATAATTAGTGTGACTGACCTGGTAGCAGTTTCCCTTGGCTAATCGCTGGTCCAGTCATAAAACCACAGCTGTGCATTCACACAACTGTAGATGACACTCTATATTGCCAAATAGTCCACACACTCCTTTTTTAAGGAATTTTATCATTATTATTTTTTTTCTTGATAACGGGCGGGGAGGGGGGGGGGGTGCAAAATGTCAATACTTATTTATATTTCTAAATCAACTGAAAACGTTTTTTGTTTGTTTGTTATTGTTTTTTCTCCCGTATATAATTAGCTTATCGCACTTACGCGGTTTCATAACAAGGGGGGACACGGTGGTCTAGAGGCAAGGTGCTCGCCTCTCATGCCGAAGGTACCGGGTTCGAATTTCGATCGGTGTCGGCAATTTGGGGATTTTTCTCATATTTTCCTGTCCCTGATCTTTTGGGAGGTAGGATCGAGCACCTAGTCTTCTCGGATAAGGACAAAAAATTCGGAGGGCCCGTGTGCACGTTAAAGATACCTTGGCAGTTGGAAATCAAAAACAGCAGACCGAACAGGCCGCTGCCCGGGAAAAATTCTAAAAAAGAAGAAAAAAAGAATCCCTACCACATTAAGAAAAATAAAAACAAGAAAAAGTGAAGTGTAAATGCCTAGGGCAGCGGAACTTCCTTAAATAAAGGTCTAAACACAAACGCGATTTCTTAATAGGGTCAAGGACAATTAGTTTTCTTCTGTTTGTAGCCAGGATTCGTTCGTATGATTAATTTGGCACTTTTCGGCCAGGCTAGAAAAAAAATCTGGCCACAGATAAAACGCAACACGAGACGTGGAATCTCCCGCACACTGATGGCAGTCTGACGTCATGTAGCGAGCTTGAGATACTCCACGTGTTGCCAACAGAGGGATCGCATTTATATAAATTATACATTATGATTTATTATATCCTGGATGTGATTTACAGTAGATTTTTTATTTACTGTATGCTGTGATTTACCGTATGTTGTGATTTATCGTATGTTGTGATATAATGTTTTTATTCTTACTCCTCCGTTAGCGTTGTTACTATATTTATACACGTATAAAGTGATTATGACAAGCGATTTTGTTGCGTTTTTTTTTTTGAAAGTGATAACTCACTTACGTAATAATTCCTGGGTTTTGTTAGTATTGTTATTATTACTATTAAAAATTAAATGAATAGATTAAAATTTATCCCTATCACCCCCCATATCACCACCAAAAATTTATAATTCATTAATTGAATGCTACAATTTGCTCTCAGATAGAGAGAGGTAGAGAGAGAGAGAGAGAGAGGGTGAGAGAAAGAAAGAGAGATGCAAATCGAGAGAACAAGACTTTCTGTAAAGCGCCTAGAGCGAACTCGTTTGGATTAGGCGCTATATAAATGATCTCCATTATTATTATTATTATTTTCAATTTTATTGTATTATGAGTTTTAAAAGTATTTTTACCACCCCCCCCCCCCCAACCATTCGTTGGTCTGTTAACTGTTAACAAAATTTATCTCCCCCACCCCCCATCCTTCCCTCCACTCACACCTTCTCATCTTTCCCCCCATAAACGCTATTCGCTGTCCATACCACCGTCTTCCCCGCTTTTCTGTCACCTATCACTGATAGCATTCATTATTCCATGCCTCCCTTAAAAAAAAAGTAATAAATAAATTTATGAAAATTGCCATTTATCCGTTAATCTGCCAATCGCGTGTTACTATAAGACCTGAGTATAATAATTATGATCACCTGTGCAGGGAAGTCATTCAGGGAATATGGCGCTGTGACATGAAACTGTAGTGGAATAATTCTGAGTTTTGAAAATATGCAGTGTATTGCACATGTTCACATATGTAGCGGCTCCATGAGAAGACGGGGTGCGATATTATAGGGTTGTAAAATTATGTAAACCTGTATTTAAAGATTATTAAGTAGGTAATCTAGATGAAGCGAGAGAGATAGGGAAAGAGAGCAAATGAGTGAGTGAGAGAGAGAGAGAGAGAGAAAGAGAAAGGGACAGAGAGAAAGAAAGTAGGAACAAAACAAAGAGAGCGAGAGAGGAGAGACAGAGAGAGAAAGAAAGACAGATGCAGTAAAAGAGTGAGAGAAAGAGAGAAGAAAGAGAGAGATGGACAAAGAAAGAGTAAGTGAGAGACAGATGGACTGAGGGAGAGAGAGATATAGATGGGGCGGAGGTGGGGAGTGTGGGGGGGGGGGCGCATAATAACTAGAACTCGTTCTCAAATGAAACGTCAATCTCTGAAGCCAAGTAAAAACCCTCATCTCGCCATTATTTTCATTGACTCCAGTCCCATTTGCCTGACCTGAGGGCTATCCGGCAAATCTGTTCCCCCGCCTCAAAATAAGCATTTTTATCATACCTGTGACTCATTATCACCTACAGAAAGTGAAACTGGCCAAACTCTGACCTGGACATCTTCGTCTGACCCTGATAAGTCAGATAACGTACGGAAGAAAAAAACAAAACCCCACACGGGTTATTTACTACATTCTTTCTCATAGTTTCTCCTTCCTCTGACGAAATAGCTTAAAACAGAAAATTGGGAGAGTTTGGGGAGAGGATGTCTTTTACAATCCAAACAAAAAGATAGTAATCTAATAATAATACACAGCATTTATGTAGTGCTTCATCCCGTTAACAACCAGGCTCTAAGCGCTTTACAACATTTATATCATATAATCACACACACAATACACAGGCATACTCTGATACTCGGGGGAAAAAATGGACATTCAGAGTGTAAAAAGATGACTCTTCAGCTGATGTTTAAAAGTCATAAAATTTTCAGTCTCTCTCAAAGACAGAGGCAGAGAATTCCAAATCTGAGGCCCGTGAAAAGAAAAAGATTTTTTTCACCCATTGTCTTAAGGGACACCAGAAAATCAGTTCTGATCCCTGGTAAGTTTGCAGCTGTCTGGAAACACACGATATCTAAAAAACAAAGTGAAATTTTTTAGAAGTTTATTACTTGGTTAATATGTTAATATCGTGCATGATAATAAAGCTATAAATGTTCAAACTGGAGGCACCAAATTACAATTATCTTAAGTTGTAGGGCAATTTTTTCAAGTTTTCATTCTGTGTTATGTTACATTAGTTTACACAATGTGGCAGATGTCGATGTAGCAATATTTTGCGCGTTTGAGTGTAACAGACAGAACGGGTTTAATCTCTCTTTCTCAATAAAGAACACCGTAAAAGCAGGAGAACTATTTATTAACTTCAACAGTTCTATAACTATGATTGCCTTGGCTTAAAAATAACGCTTCGTTATAGCTTCCTGATATACTGGTGCTATGAAACGAAGGAGAAGTTGTACTATTATGTTACTATCCCACTCCAGATTAGTTGTGTTCCCTGTAATGAAAGTGACGTTCAGAGCCAGGAATGGCAACCACTAATATAATCAAATCTGATTTTTGTATATAATGTGTTTTGTCATGGCAACCTGGCAGCCATACCTTTTGTCATTTCCTTCTAAGTCGTGACGGATTCTCATCTCTTTCGGCTTTCATTTTTTTTTTTTTTTTGGTCTCTCCCCTCTCCCCAAACGCAATAAACAAGTCAGCGCCCTCTAAGAGAATTAATGTTCAATTAACTACCACACATTATTTTTAAAGTGGGCAAAAGAAAAACGCGAAGTGTCCGAAGAACGAAAGGCGGAAATGCCAGGCAATCTTGTCAGGCGCAGTTTCGCCCGGGCCAAATGCCACAAACATGCCTCTTGGTAATGAAGAGTTGAATTTGGCGGTGATGGGGGCCATGAAGATAAAAAAAAAAATCGCCCCGGACCATATTTCTACCTGTGAGACTCTTTACTGTCTGAAATAGAACTCCGGTGAACAGTTTAACACAGAGCTGTGTCTTGACAGTGGATGCATTTTTTGCTCAGACGTAGGCTCAAGGGGTCCCGAGACAAGGCTGCTCTGCATTTGTTTTGATTCAGTCGGCGAGGTCTTTCTATACACCAGTTAACTCAAGACAGTTTTGAACTGGTTTTGTCTCAGTTTTGATATGAGATGTGGACTATAGGGAACGGGATTGAATGACACAGCTACTATGTTTAGAATTACGTCATGGGACATTCGAACAGTTTAACACGGCGGTTAAGCACAGTTATGGACTTTGTACACACTTTTCATGTGCAGTTGATCTTTGTGCCTCGAATCGCCCTTACAAAGTCCATAACAACTGTGCTTAACCACCGCGTTGAACAGTTCGAATGTCCCATGACGTCATCGGTAAATTTAAATACAGTAACTGTGTCATTAAATCCTGTTCCCTATAGAATGAAACGGGACTTCATGCACTGCCCTGGCGAGATCGAAAAAAGTCTGTCTTACGAGTTCGGACTCGTCAAAAACTGTCGTAAGTCAGTGCTGGTGGGAGAGAGACCTCGCGCAGGGAGACTAAACAGACGTGAGGCAGTGCGCCTCTAGCCTTAACCAGAGAGTATGTATTATATTATTATAGAGAGGTTTCACTACTGGTCGATTTGCACTGCAAGACACGGGAGGCGCCGCGAAACCACTGTTAGCATGGAGCGGAAAGTAGGTCGCTGCGATAAACAATACCCTTTTGTGCATTTCCACGGGCCGTAAGAACTTACAAACGGCTCTAAATAGTTTCAATTAGCCCAAAAATATGAATAAATCACAGTAAACAGACATGCACACTATCTTTGGTGATGGCGGTCTCTTTCAATTTTTGCTTACCGCAGCGATCTAGTTTCACGATTTGGCGGAAGTGAGATCTCTCTATAAATACATACTCTCTGCCCTAACGTATCTGAGTGACAAAGACCGTGGACAGGGAGGAGTAGTTCATGACGTCAAAACTGATGTTACACATCTATGTCACGACATTTTGTCATTCATTCCCATTAACCCCTTGCTGATGTGGGAGGTAAAAGTGTATTTCCTTCTGATAACTGGTATCAAAGAGCAGATAGCATGATGATGAGTTATGGCGGGGATAGGCAGGGAGGTGATAAAATTCCACAAATTAAAACAGAGTGTGAAAATGATTTATTACTGCCTGTACGGTCATACATTAAACTATGTCGTGTGTGCATAAGACAGTTTTTGTCCCCCGCAGTTCGCCTCAACAAGACATTATAGCTAGATCTAGATGTGTGCTATATTTTACTATGGTTCCATGTCACATTAATTTGTGTAATAAGCCTGTTCTTGAGTCGTGGATAATTATGTTTATGTACTGACAGGTAAGATGTGTGTACCATATATATGAACCAAAGCGCTCCGTGAAAGAGAATACACCTCTTATGGGATAATAAAATGATTCCTGCCTTGTGATGGACTTATATGTTGTATGATATTTATAGATACCATGCAAAGAGAAGCGAATGAACAGACGGGCTTGAAGCCAGTCGACTTTGTACAGTCTGAAGCCACTCTGAGATCTTGCTCTCTCCTAGCCTGTATCTGATTTCTTCAACTAAGCACATAGTGCCGGATTTAGACTTGGTGAGGTTCTAAGTTATAAAACTTGGGAGTCTGTGAGTCTCTTTGTTATCAAGTTATACTGGAAAGCCTCACAATTGGACGTACACATATAAAATGAAAATCAAAGGGGGCCGGCATCCACAAGGAACGTACATTCAATTTAATCGATTTTTGACAATGCCCCCTTGTATGAGCGTAAGGATTTTAAACTACTTTAAACATCCTCGAGATTTTGAAGCTTAAGTTGCATTTGGCACGGCAATTAATTTGACGGCTGTATCAGAAACAGCTTCTCAGCCGGCAACTCTACCCAAATTCAATGCGTTTTACTGACATCAAGTCTGCACATAGAAATAACATCATCCTACGTATATCTGCTGATTACGATTTGGCACCGTCGTCGGTTTGGTTTAGGGAATCCACCCGCCACAGTAATTCTACTGTCACTGAGGAAATGCTAAACAAATCTACCTGGCGGACACGGTGGTCTAGAGGCAAGGTGCTCGCCTCTCATGCCGAAGGTACCGGGTTAGAATCCTAGTCGGTGCCGGCATATTGGAATTTTGGGATTTTTTCTAATTTTTTCTTGGCCCTATAGTAGGTAGGATCGAGCACCTTGTCTTCTTGGATAAGGACGAAAAATTCGGAGGGCCCGTGTGCACGTTGCGCACGTTAAAGATACCTTGGTAGTCGGAAATCGAAAAGAGCAGGCCGAACAGGCCGCTGCCCGGGCAAAATTCTAAAAAAACTAATCTCTACCAGAACAAGCAAAATAAAACGAAGAAAAGTGAGGTCTAAATGCCAAGGGCAGCGAACCCACCAAAAAATAAAAACCTAAACACAAACAAGTCTACTTGGGACTGAGCTAGGGATGCTGGCTAAGCTGTGTTTGATTTTTATATAATCTATGACGTAATTTGTTTGAAAACAATTGAAAATTATATAACACAGTTTTTCATTCATTTTGGTCAATGAAACGCGAGCTTACACACTTCCCTCTCCCCATAATCTTATCATACATTGGGGACAACCACCCCTCCAAGCATACCTATTCTACGGACATTACCTAGTGATACACACATAACACCCAACCAAACAATACATTTTGACTGCTTTGTCCTCGATCCGGTAGGTCTTCTGCTTAATTCATTTCGCTTCAAAGCAAATATATTTTTTCGGCAGCTCATTATCTCAAGAAATGCCAACCTTCTCCACCATTCCAGTTTTTTCTCTGTTGCCAAAGGAAGAGAAAAAGAAGAATAAAATCATAATTTCGGAGGGCGCTGCGTTCAGTACATGTCAAGGGAAATAATTCAAATTGCCAGGATTTCTGCGCGCGTTTTTTCTTCTTGAAATGTTTATGAATGCAATTTGGCAGCGCTGATCAAATACGTTAATGATGAGAGATGAATGCGGGCTGGTGAATCTAGCACAACAGGTATTGATTATGGAAATGAAAAGTCGTGTTTTATTACTGGATGAACTTTTCAGAAAGTGCAAAACCACTTTGTTATTTCATAAACAGTGAATCAACCGACCCAGTGGAGTGGTTCGCTTATTGTATTATCCGAAATTAATGATTAAGATCGATATATATTTTTAACATTTTGGATTTTGTAATACGTTGTTGGTGATGTTCCACTCTTGTAACAAGCAGAACTTCAATCTGTAACGAAACCTTGGTTACATAGTGATCTTGTTTGTGATAATATGTTATTGTTTGCGTATCTAATTCTAAGGTTGTGTGTATACGAGTTTGTAGTGAGGGAGAGAGTGAAGATACGCTTTGTCGCCCTCTCCCTTCTCTCCTTCTCTATTTATACTATACTGTATTTTCTGTCTTCTCTTTAGTCTGCTTTGTATTGTTTGCGTTTTATTTCTCACGCGGGGTTTTGCAACATACAACCTTTTCTTTTTGCACAATTTTGACTTTGCTTATAGCCCTGCTGCGACCCCACAGTTTTTCTGTGGTTTTTATGATATTTCGTGAATTACTTGTACTATACACCGTGTAACTCCCCCACTCATGCACACAAGTGCTCAGAGAGAGAGAGAGAGAGAAGGGGGGGGGGGGAGATGAAGGTGGAGGGAGAGAGAAAGATGGAGGGAGAGAGAGAAAAAAGGTGGAGTAAGAGACAGAGAAAGGTGGAGAAAGAGAGAGAGAGAGAATAAGAAGGAGAAAAAAGATATAAAGACAGTAAAATGAGAGAGAAAAAGAAAAGAAAAAGGAGACCGAATGGGGGAGGGTGGGGGGAAGAAGGAGAGAGAAAGAGCAGGAGAGAAACAGAGAAAGAGTGTATGTATGTGTGTGAGAGAGAGAGTGTGTGTGGTGGGGGGGGGGGAAGAAGGAGAGAGAAAGAGCAGGAGAGAAACAGAGAAAGAGTGTATGTATGTGTGTGAGAGAGAGTGTGTGTGTGGTGGGGGGGGGAAGAAGGAGAGAGAAAGAGCAGGAGAGAAACAGAGAAAGAGTGTATGTATGTGTGTGAGAGAGAGTGTGTGTGTGGTGGGGGGGGGAAGAAGGAGAGAGAAAGAGCAGGAGAGAAACAGAGAAAGAGTGTATGTATGTGTGTGAGAGAAAGTGTGTGTGTGGTGGGGGGGGGGGAAGAAGGAGAGAGAAAGAGCAGGAGAGAAACAGAGAAAGAGTGTATGTATGTGTGTGAGAGAGAGTGTGTGTGTGGTGGGGGGGGGGGAAGAAGGAGAGAGAAAGAGCAGGAGAGAAACAGAGAAAGAGTGTATGTATGTGTGTGAGAGAGAGTGTGTGTGTGGTGGGGGGGGGGAGAAGGAGAGAGAAAGAGCAGGAGAGAAACAGAGAAAGAGTGTATGTATGTGTGTGAGAGAGAGTGTGTGTGTGGTGGGGGGGGGGGGTAAAGAAGAGAGAAAGAGCAGGAGAGAAACAGAGAAAGAGTGTATGTATGTGTGTGAGAGAGAGTGTGTGTGTGGTGGGGGGGGGGGGTAAAGAAGAGAGAAAGAGCAGGAGAGAAACAGAGAAAGAGTGTATGTATGTGTGTGAGAGAGAGTGTGTGTGTGGTGGGGGGGGGGGGTAAAGAAGAGAGAAAGAGCAGGAGAGAAACAGAGAAAGAGTGTATGTATGTGTGTGAGAGAGAGTGTGTGTGTGGGGGGGGGGTAAAGAAGAGAGAAGGAGAGGGACAAACAGATAGATAAATACAGAGAAGGAGTGAAAGAGAAAGAATGAAATAACATGATTGAAACATGATTTTGATACATGGGAGAAAGGGAGATTGTTCAGCTTGCAATCAAATAACTAATATTGCAGATTGAGACTCTCAGTATAAAGCATGTGGACAATTGCAAATGGGCAGCTACTTTCCGATTTCCAAATTCCTCAAATACCTTTGTCTTGACATATGTTTACTAACTAAAGGCACGAAGAATTACTGATCCAAATTAACCTTCGTAGAAATAGAGAGAGAAGGAGAGAGAGAGAGAGAGAGAGAGAGACAAACAGACAGACAGAGAGAGAGAGAATGAAAAAATGATCGAAGAATGACGTTTGGCTTGCTTCGAGGTTGGAGAGGTATTCCACCTATATTCCGTTCACATTGCAAATATTACTATAATATAATACAAAAATTTTTGCAGATGTTTACAGTCTCAGTATAAAGCATGTGGACACTTGCAAATGGCAGCTACTTTGCGATTTCCAAAATGCTCAACTCAAATGCCTTTGTCTTGACATTTGTTTACGAACTAAAGGTACGAAGAATTACAGATCTAAAGTAACCCTCGTGGAAATAGAGAGAGAAGGAGAGACAGAGAGAAAGAGGGAGAGAGAGAGAATGAAAAAATGATTGAAGAATATAATAACGTCTGCTTTGCGTTGAAGTTGGAGAAGAGGGAATGTTCACATTGCAATTATATGGTACCTTATAATTTTTTGTCGATTTTTACAATCTCAGTATAAAGCATGTGGACACTTGCAAATGACAGCTACTTTGCGATTTCCGAGTTGCTCAAATGCCTTTGTCTTGACACTTGTTTACTAACTAAAGGTACGAAGAATTACAGATCTAAATTAACCCTCGTGCAAATAGCTGCGCCCCGTCATATTTACTTGTCATGTGATATGACACCACATGCCCAGGAGGTGAGCTGAGGTACGCGCGAGATGAAAGCAGTTTAAAATCAAATATATCTGGCATGTTTGAGTTAAGATTGCCGCGATAGTGGAGGCCAGACTGACAGAAAGCCAAAAATGATTTACGTTCTCTGGGGCACATTTTAAAAAACAATCTGGCAGGCGAAGATTCTACTGCGTGAACCTGGGGCTCCGAACAACAGTGCTTCTTGCATGGGGTGTCCCACGTGCATATCTCTGTTCTCTAAAGTTCAGCTGGATGTATTCTGTCAAATACATTTACGAACAGCTCAGAAATGTCGATAACAATTTTTTTTCAGTGCATGAAAAGCGAAGGTTTCATGTGGCGCATGGAAAATAGTTTATTTTATGTGTGAGGGTTTAGAATTTTTTGACTCCCCGGTGCTGGTACAAAATGGGTTAATCAAGCCACTAAAGAGTTAAGCAAAAGATTAGAGAGTTTTACCTTGATGTTCTCACCCTGGAGGCCGAGTGCACTTTTATCGTTTATGCGTTGAACAAAAGTTTCAGAGGCGTAGACATTGGATTCTAATAGATAGGGTGCTGCATAAGCCCATTCTAATCAGATGTTAGTGTGGGGGTACACTTATTATCCTAAGGGAGGCATCATACTAAGCTTGGTCAGACACGTTCAGATGCTGGCAGACAACAAGTGCACATTATAATTTCCTATATTTTCTTAGTTAATCAGGCAAGATTCTATCATACTATCATACTTATAACTAAGCCCGGTCAGACTCAGTCAGCTTCTGCCACCATTTCTATGGTGTACAGTTAGCTGGCAGCATCTGACTGTGTCTGACGGGAGTTAGTATAATACGTCCCGTACACACTGGAAAAGGGGCAGGTGTCTCCAGCATACGGAAAGAGTGTGTGTGTAAGGGGGAGGGTGCCTGTGGAGAGTACTTTTCCCTTTTAAACGGTGGTAAGAAATTAAAAAGTTGAGTTTTATTTACTTTTTTTTTTTTCAGAGAAAGGCAAATGAAGGACAGCAGCGGACTTTTTTGTTGTGGTTGTTGTTATTTTCTTTTTCCAAGACGACTTAATTCTCACAAAATAAATACTGAGCCCCCCCCCCCCCCCCCTTAACCCCCCCCCCCCCCAAAAAAAAGGACTGATGAGATTTCCCCTACGCCGCCTCTCCATTTTCTATTTATTCTTATTATATTAGTTACGCATTCCTGCAAACAGAAACTGAAATCAGTTCCAAATGACAGCTCCCACCCCTTGTTCCATCAGATAGTCCGACCCCAAAGAAGTGGACGAATGCTGTATTTGAACACAGAGTGAGTTATACAAGATCTTTTTTTGCCATTCTCAGTTCGAAGTAGTAATGTTTCCTGGTGTGGTATGCTGTTGTTAGTTTTCCTAATGGATTGTTCTGACAGTGTGTGCGTGTGAGAAATGTTCTTACTCGCTGGTAATGTTGTGGCGTAGCAATTTGCGTCTGTGCGGTATGCCTTAAAAACCTGCAGGTTCTAGATATTGTATTTACTGCAGTACTGTTACTGATTCTGCGACAACAAATTTCCCAGCAACAGGATAATAAAGTTATATCTTATCTTATTTATCCGCCTTCTTCAACCTCTCCCCTTCCCCCGCCTTTTTTTCCACCCTCTTTAACTTCTTCACGCACCATCCCACCGATCGCACCCCCAACATTCCCCTGAGTGTACAACACCTATGCCTGGACCCTTTATCCTTTCAATATTAAAAAGAAAGAATAGGAAGGAAAAAATTACCATGGGGACGGGGGAGGGTAGGCGGGTTTTGCCACAATTAATGAAAGAATTGGCCATAAATCTGACAGCTATCGCCAGCAGCAGCAGGAATGCCCAGACATTGCTGCACGGTGTCACAGGTCACAGGCTGATAATCCTTGAAGGCTACGTGGGAAGTCTCTGATAACCCAACCTCTTGTGCTACTTAAATATCGAGCGGCATTTGCCATATTGTTGTATGCGACATTTTGACGATTTTGAAATTTTGTCATGAAAGTAGTTCTCTCACACCTAATTTTATCATGTATAAGTGTCATGTGTGTATTTCCCGTGGGCATTTTCATGCAAGTTTCGATTTGGAAACGTACTGAACAAAAACACTGATTTTACACAACTCTTCAAGCTGTCAATCCTCATTTTCTCGAAAAGGTAAAAAATGCACATACAGTACTATGAAAAATACCCGACGATATGTTCCAACTGCCACATGGCTTGTAACGACAGCATCACCATCTTTGTCGTTACCGTCATCATCAACAACGCCATCTCGTTTCTTTTTCTTTCTTTTTAAAAATTTTTTATTTGTATCTCTTCATCATCAATCCTCTTCATTGTTTTCAAATTCACCATCAATGTCGGATCATAAATTTTTTTCAATTTATCTGACATCAATAAAGTACATACTCGCGATTTTTAGCGCTCCCCCCCCCCCCCCTTATTTTTTTTAAAAGTACACTTCTCATACGCTTGGCTTCATACCCCCATCCCCCATTCCCATATTCACACACACTCCCCTCCACACCCCCCCCCACCCCACCCCACACCGCTTCCCTTGTTCAAGGGTACAGTCATACTATTGAATGTCCATAGTAGGACCTTGACATTTTGAAACCTTAAAATGACATTTTACACACGGGCTGTTTCATTACAAACATAATCTGTTTTAACTTTTATAATAACCTACAACTTTTTGTTGAGAAAAAAAATTACATTATTATATAACTAAACCCAAACGTAAATTCCTTGCCCCAACGGAAAAAAAGCCTGATTACTCTTCCCAGGCCTCACCGACCCCCGGCGGACGCTTTTCATATCCTGCCCCTTTCGGGGCACACGTACATTGTGGGTGGACCCCTGGTGTGAAACGCTGATAACACAGTGACATTTGAAAAATTGCCATGTCCAGATTTTTACTCCCTTTCATGTTTCTGAAATTTTCTTACATTATTTATTAGAGCAATACAAATGAAAAACTAAAAAGATTTATTTTTAAAAAAAATTCTCTTCACAATTCACTTCTTCTTTGACAGAGAGAACGATAGTAACAAAAACAAACATTAATAATTGAGAAAACATCTTTTTGTCTCAGTCGGCGAAAAAATATAATTTTAAAAAAAAAGATATTTTCACCAGAGTTAACGCATTATCTGGACACATCATAAATATTCATAAACTTAAAAGACAAAACGATGTTAAAGGAAAACTCCCGCTGAGAGTGGTTCGGTGTTTCAAAAGCGGTTTAAGAGTACATAAAAATATTTGCTGTTTTATCGGGATATCAGTAAACACAGCAACGCGGCGTGTGCACTGAGTTTTTATGTGACATGATTGGATTTACATCCGGGCTCTGTTCTAAAATGAAACTAAACAAGAAAGAAAAAATGACGCCAGAATCGGTCCGTAGATAGATCACACGATAGAGGTGTCATAACAGCACGATAATTTTCTCTATTTCGTCGCTTCAAGATTACAATTTTATACAGTGATTATTTTAATGTAAAAACAACAACAATAACAACAACAAAAACAACAACAAAACTTTTGAGGAAACGGAACGCCGATGGGGTGCAAGGAAATTAAAGCCATGTTGTGCAAAACATGCCCAGCGTGACGTCCACATCTCTGATCGATTAATGCAGGTGCTGTTTAACCCTCAAGTGCCCAGACGTAAAGTTCCTTGTGCAAAAATTTCGAAACCTACAAAATTTAATTAATCTAGCCGACCCGCGCAAGATAAATCTTGCAATTTTTTCTTGTACCAAAGCCCAGCTGTATCTCTACATGTAGATCTAAGTCGCATTATACACTTGGATCCGATGCAAAGACTAAAAGATCGATTTGTTACACCGCCATTCCTTGCAGAATACACTGATGTGGTAGTTGACTTTGGGACGGCAATGTGTAAATAGTGACGTAGAGCGCAGTTTCCGATCATGCTTTTTCATTCTATTCTACGAAAATGCGTCTCTATATTTGCAGCTGAAAAATGTTTAATATAAATAATAGTAAAGTCTGATTTTTGTTCAAAATGAATGTGTCCACTTAACTCTTCGTCAAAAATTGATGCAGTACACCAAGTTTCATAATTTTTGATGGCGTAGTCGCGAAGTCTTAGCTGCTTACAGGCTCACCCTCTAGTTCAATTATAGTGAGATACAGTGAACGGTTAGAAAGTAAGAAAAAAGGAAAGACCATTATCATCAGGTACAATAATTCGCGGGGAGGTTAGACTTTGTTCAAAATGTAGAATGTTTGGCACCCAGGAAGATGTGCCTAATATGGTTTCAAATCCTCTCTCTCTCTCTTTCACTTCCCCTTCCCTCTCTCTCTTTCACTTCCCCTTCCCTCTCTCTCTTTCACTTCCCCTTCCCTCTCTCTCTTTCACTTCCCCTTCCCTCTCTCTCTTTCACTTCTCCTTCCCTCTCTCTCTTTCACTTCCCCTTCCCTCTCTCTCTTTCACTTCCCCTTCCCTCTCTCTCTTTCACTTCCCCTTCCCTCTCTCTCTTTCACTTCCCATTCCCTCTCTCTCTTTCACTTCCCCTTCCCTCTCTCTCTTTCACTTCCCCTTCCCTCTCTCTCTTTCACTTCCCCTCCCCTCTCTCTCTTTCACTTCCCCTTCCCTCTCTCTCTTTCACTTCCCCTTCCCTCTTTCTCTTTCACTTCTCCTTCCCTCTCTCTCTTTTACTTCTCCTTCCCCTCCCCTCTCTCTCTCTTTATCCCTGTCTTTTTCTCTGTCTCTTTTTTCAGCTCTTCTCTCCCTACCCCCATTCTCTCCAGCTCTCTGTCTCTCTCTTTCTTTCCTTTTCTCTCTCTTTTTCTCTCTCCCCATCTGTCACTCTCTCTCTCTCTCTTACAAACATAAAGATAACCACACACACATACACACACACAAAAACACTTCAGAAGAAATACAATTCATCAATGTTGCAGTTTCTGTACGGTCACTGTGAACTTGCCACGACACTTGAGCACACTAAGTGGCCAGTTTCCTCATAATGTCGCATGTTCCATGTCATGCAAATTTTACTCAGACAAAAAAAACAACAACAAGAAACGCGGGAAATGTCCTGGCCACGTCAGCAAACGAAGGAAATTAACACCGATTATCTCTGATCAATTTTTGTCAAATAAATAGCCTTCATTATACACTGAAATGTTAAAAACAAAAATATTAATTAACATCGATCAATTTTCAACCAGGTACAATTTTTATGTTGATTTTTTAAAACCAATTTTTACCGCACTTAGCGCCCTCCGAGAAAATGACCATGCCAGGTTGCAATTTTATCACAGGCCAGATTGGCTTAATGTTTACTAAATCTGAAATCTTATTTCTGTAATTTTTAATACATTTGTTGGATGAAATATCGAATACATTGATTTTTTTTTCCACCATGCGTGATTAAATTTATTGATCTTCTGGGATTCACAATTGGCCTATTATATAAATATTATTTTTCTTTTTTTAAATTGAGGTCGTGGGTGAATATAGAAAATTAGGACAAACGAGTTTTTGGTGTTTCAGTGCTAGAATACACGGGTATGTGTGTTTCCTAGGCGTGGATTTGCGTCAAGTTCGCACATAGGAATGACATCGTTCCTATGTAGATCCACTGGTTATGGCATCGCCCCGACGTCTGTTTGATGTTGGGAACCTATCCCTACAGTGATCCCACCAATCTTACGGAATCCTACGTTAGATTGACGTAGGGGATGCTGGCTGGGGTTGGTGCTATCTCACGCTTTGCGACGTGACGGAAACTGAACAATGAGTTCATAAAGGAGATGGAATGGGAGCGTTTAGGACACTGTTGCTCTCACTGAGAGAAATCTGTTTTGTCTCGGTTCTGTTGACTAAGAAGTTAAATTGGAGCTTGCTCACTTGTACGACTGAAAAATGCTTGTCGCGCCAATTGATTCAAATGGGATTTCACATCTGAGTCAAAACCGAATCAAGACAAACTTGACCCAGTACGCTAGTAGCCTAACAAACTGCTATGTGAGAGAACGTGCCCAATTATGGGAAATGGCGGAATGAATAGCATTTATGATACATGTACAAAGGGAAAGAACAAAGGTTGGAGGGGGAGGGGGTAATCTTGAAAGAGAAATGGGAAAGAGTAAATATTTCAAGCACATTATGGATGCTTACAGCTTTATGTAAATGCAGGAGAATCTAGTGGCACTCAAGTTATGTTCTTGAGACGTCCAAAGTACATCGTTTAATACTAGAGCCCTTCTGTTGAAGCAAGTGTGGCCACCCTTTTTATCTAGGTATCATTGAATGTTTTGCTTAACTCACGAGTATCATCCTTTCTGCCTCTCTCTCTCCCTCATTCTCCCTGTGTTCCTCTCTCTCTTTCTCTCTCTCGCTCTCTGTCTGGCTCCCTCTTTCTCTCTTTGTCTTCCTCTGTCTGTCTGTCTGTCTGTCTTTCATCTCCCTTTGCCCCCCCCCCCTCTCTCTCTTTCCCTCTCTCTCCCCTCTCTCTGTGTCTCACTCTCTCTCTATGTATGTTTGTGTCACTTTCTCTCTCTCTCATTCTCTTTCACTGTGTCCCTCTCTTTCCTCTCCCTCCCTCCTGCGGCCTCTGTCTATTCCTCTCTCAGTCTCTCACACACACATATATGCATCAACACACACACACGCACGCACACACACGTAGACACACACAGGGAAGGAAATCCCCCGCCCTAGTTTACTAAGCGCTCGTATCGCAAACATTCACGCATGCGCAAAGTTTGGTTTTGCTCTTCCTGTGTGCTGCCTTGACATTCCGCACACCGGAAACATGAATTTCGTCCTACACGATGACGAAGTTGACATTTTCATGCTGAATGACTGACATATTTCATCCATTTCACATTTTTTGTAGATCTGGTTTACATTTATACAGATACTCTGGTCGCGTGGATAGACAGAGCCATGAGGGGTTTCAACAGTGAAATGAACGTGAGATAGAATCCTCAGAAGAAAAAAAAGAATGATTGTATGAAATCATGCAAACACATGAGCGTACCATGGAGATCTTGAATCTGAGTTTGAGTTTCGGTTTTACCATGGAGATTTATTGTAGTCAAAATTGGGCAAAAAAAAAAAAAAAGTTGTATATAGCAACATACTACTTTTTTTTTTTTGCCCAATTTGTTGCAACATACAACTTTTTCTTTTTTGCCCAATTTTGACATTGCTTATAGCCCTGCTGTAACCCCACAGTTTTTCTGTGGTTTTTATAATATTTCGTCAGATTTATTATAGGTAGATATGTGCCATATTTTACCAAGGTTCCATGTCATGTTACATTGTGTAATAAGAGTGTTACTGAGTTGTGATATGGCTATATAATGATTCGTCAGATGTGTGTACCATGTATATGCTCTTAAATGCTCTGTGAAAGTGAAATTTCTCTCATGGGATAATAAAGTGATTCTTGTCTTATTTAATCTTATTTAATCTTAGACATCTCACTGAGAAATCGCGATCTTGTTTGTTCTATCTCCATTTTCTGGAAAAACTTATACACTTTGTCTTGACACTTGTTTAATATGCGTTGTAGCACTTACCAAGCTGTTTGAGAGTTCCGATTTATTCTAACTTCTTATTATAATACTAGAGCTGCAAAAATTTAACGGATTTGCGCAAATAGTGGAGTTAGAAGAAACCAGTTCTCGAAATATCATATTATAAAGGAAGAAAGGTCTCCAGTGTTATCATTAAAGGCTTTCTTAAGCCCCGAGCCTTAATTCTACAAAATGTCATATTACGCATAGATGGACGTAAAGGTGTACGTGGGCATATTTTAAACGGTCTTGAAGTTCTCTATAGTTACAATACTTTCGTTGATTTTGAGCCACAACTGAGTTGAAGAGAAGAAAGTGTTCCGACTTTTTGAGCGGGAAAAAAAGACGCCTGAAAAGTATGACAGGAAATTTCGTTCTGCTCCTCAGTTTACACATTGGTGACTGAAACTTTAAAAATCACATAGCTCTATGTGTTCCCCGAGCCAGTGGGCCAATGAGTCCATTCAAATGTCACTGGAAAAAGAGCGTAAAGATATCTCCATTTAAGATGCTTTAAGTCATTCACAACGAGGCTAAGGGTCAAAATATTTTTGTCTTTATTCCTCATTATTTTGGAATTTGTGCTCCTAAAAATTTTTGTAAAATAAGGGAAACAAACCAAAACCCAAAAAAAAGCCCGTGGAGTAAGTTGACTAATTAAAACTTTAGACAGCCCCAAGATAGTTTGATGGGATAGTTTTGACCCCGACCCCCCCTCCCCCACCCCCAACTCCCCCGTTCCCCAAAAGCTAACAAAATTTATGAATGATAAATGAATAAATAAGTAAAGAAAGGAAGAAACTACCTTTAAAGTGTGAGTTTTTGTTTTGTTCTATTTCCTCGTCATCAAATATTTTGATTTTCCAAAACCTTTAGACAATGGGTTGGTTTCATGTGGCATCACACCACATGCTCTTCTCCGAATTTTTTTCAACTACTTTTACTTATAAAAGCAGCAGGGCATTGCTTGACAGTCTACATCTCAATGTTTTTGGACGTAAATGAAACTGTATAAATGGAATGTACATTAGCAAAACGCTTATTTGCAACAAAAACGAAAAGAAAAAGCAATCAGATAGAAGCACAGATGAGAAGGTTATTAATCTCGGGTCCAATCCAACTCCTCATAAACCGTCTGCCATCATGATAACTTACTGATTACAGCGAATAAGATGCACCACGAATAATTTTGTTAATCAGCTTTTTTACTGCTAGAACTAGCTCACAACGCACCTTTATAATTTCGCATGCTGTGTCACTTCTGACGAATTCTGAAAGATCTATATCTCACTTGCAACACAAACACAGATACAACCCGACAGATGAACTTTTAAACACAAATATGTGAATTCTCATTAGGAATCCAGGTAAATAATAAACCACAGTGGGAGAATCTGGAATTTTCTAGAAGATACCAGATAGTGGGAGAAGAGTGCAGACATTAAGATAAGCCGTGCTTGTTTACTTCTTAAGCACACTGTTCTTTTGGTTATCAGAGAAAGAATGCTTGAGATGTTGGCTCGACTCTGAGAGATAACATAGAGATGATCTTGAGACAATAACGATAAATATAGAAATTGATACTGCTAATGCAATCATTATTCCGGTATCCTTTTTAGAACTGTAATAAAAATGACAAATAAATAGCTTGTTGTAATTACAGATAGGATCTATACAAATAAAGATTCTTGAGACGCCATTAAGGGATATCTTGTTTCTGATAAGCTAATACAATCCCTCACTCAAAGCTGGTGAATCATCCGCCAGGACAAATTATTAGTTGTTTTTCTCAGCCTTTGGAACTGTTGTACAGAGAGAGAGAGAGAGAGAGGGAGAGTGTGAGAGAGAAAGAGAGAGAGAGGGTGAGAAAGAGAAAGAGAGAGAGAGAGAGAGAGAAAGAGAGAGGGTGAGAAAGAGAGAGAGAAAGAGAGAGAGAGAGGGTGAGGAAGAGAGAGAGAAAGAGAGAGAGAGAGAAAGGTGAAAGAGAAAGAGAGAGGGTGAGAAAGAGAGAGAGAAAGAGAGAGAGTGGTGAGAGAGAAAGGGAGTGTGAAAGAGAGAGAGAGAGAGTGAAAGAGAGAGAGTAAGAAAGGGAGAAAGAGAGAGGTGAGAGAGAAAGAGAGAGAGAGAGAAAGAGAGAAAAGAAAGAGAGAGGGGGAGAGAGAAACAAAGACAGACAGACAGACTGTTGTACAGTTCCAATGCTAACACCTTATCTGCGACCAGAACTACGAATCGTTTTCAAATTGAGCAATTCTGTATGCGATTGCTAATGACCAAGAAATGTCTGGGCGAGGATTTGAAACTCTCGTGAGAATAAGACTACAGGAGATCTTCACAGGAAGAGAAACCCGTTAAAAAAAAACAAGCGTTCCGCCCTCGTCTTATTTGCACTCTTAAGCTGTGTTTTCATGTCGTATCCGGAAACGGAAACTGCAAAAATCCAGCGAGTAGTAAAGAAAAAGAGTGTTTCCTTGGGTACGGAAACGCCTTTTTCCGAACATGTAAAAATTCTATTTCACTACCTGAAGGGTTTTTGACGTTTCCGTCGCCGTTCCCGTTTCCGTTTCTGTACGCACGAAAACGTAGCTTAAGGTGGCCCGGCCACAACCGGTTAATGATTCTAGGAATTCTTGGCATCTAAATCACCCATCTAGATAGTGACCACGCTCTCTGTTGCTTGACTTCCCATTTTCTGAGAGGTTTATGCCCACTTTCACCCAATGCAGCGATATTTCATAGATTGGCTGTTTGTCTTGCGTTGTACAATGCGAATGCAAGGCCTGGGGCTCCGGCCAAAGATTTTTCTCACTGAATGCACGTGTTATTAATGCGGCTTAAAAGGTCCCGAAATCTACATATATCAGGCAGGAAAGGTCTGGCATCTCGACTTCAGAATGAGCTGCAAGTGCCATTAATATCCATTAGGCTTCAGACAGACATTTTCTCTGGCAAATGATAAGATTACAGATAACGGGCATGTTGGACAAAATGTATAGACCATTTTGGAAAAACAGAAAAGCGTGGAGAGAAAGTGGTTGCTGGGGGCAGGAAAAAGGGGGGGGGGTAGCAGGACAGTCTCAACATCATTATGGGCCCCCGAGCAAAGCAAAATGATTTTCTTCCCCGTATCAAAAACCAATGTAAGTATTATGTATGCTTGAGGCCCCTTAAACATTTGGGGCCCATGATAAAGCCAATTGTGCCTTTGTGTCAAGGAAGAAAATAATCATTCATCATGTCTGAGGTCGAAAGCACACAGAGTCAAGCCTACTTCGCCTCCGGTTTGTGGGCTATGGAGTTTATCGGGACCTCATGCACTGTTTGTATTTGTATTTTGTATACTTCTTTAATCGCATTTGAGAAATTTGCCTTTGTTCATTGCACCCAATTACAACTGGAGCTTGCTCCTCGTCGCCACAGTGCAGCGCCGGTCGGTGGGTTTTGTGTGTGTGTGTGTGTGTGGGGGGGGGGGGTGAAAGTATCGGGTTCAAATCCCGGTCGGTACAGGCATGTTGGAATTTTGGGATTTTTCTCATATTTTCCTGTCCCTGATCTTATGATAGGTAAGATCGAACACCTAGTCTTCTCGGATAAGGACTGCACGTTGCGCTCGTTAAATATACCTTGGCAGTTGGGAATCGAAACGGGCTGGCCGTGCAGGCCGCTGCCTGGGCAAACTTAAATGAAATTCATCCCTACCACTCCCCCCCCCCCCCCCCCCCACAAAAAAAACAACAACTCCGCTGACCGGGGCTGCACTGTTGTGACGACGTGCCTGCTCCAGTTGTAACTGGGCTGCCAAGACACAAAGGCAAATTTCCCAAATGGGATTAAAGAAGTATACAAAAAAAAAAAAAAGATTCTTCAACTCATATTCAATTCATCAAAACAAGAAACATACTAAACATGGAACAACGGTTAGAAAAAGCTGTGATTGTATTCCATCGATTAAAAAAAAATATGCCTTCAAACGTTTCTCGAACATTTCAGTGTTCTGTATCTATCTCTTAGGCTTTGAACCCGCGAATTCCAAATCTGCGAAATCCATATTATCTTCTTGATATGCACCAAAGATAAACGAAATACACTCAAATCTCGCAGATTCTCCTCCTATTTATAGATCCGCGCGGAGGCTCATCAAAAAACTGGCAGACGCGTTATAAATCTAAAGGGCAAACGGGTGCGACCCGAGTGTGGATTAATTTCCCCGTCATCGCGAGCCACCTCTCGCCCTTTCCACTGTTTTTTGCGCTCACTTTTACATGGGACAAATTAGTTATTGATTTGATTTTATCGCTTCGTGCTCACCGGTGACGTAACTCTTTTCAAATATGCATTCATCTTACTTAAGGTGCAGGAGCCTGGCAGTGACCTGTGGAAGCTCAGTTGGCGTTTATTATCTATCCCAGGATGTTTGGATCGTGTCTATAAATCTGTCTGAGTTTCTGTCTCTCTATCTGTGTTTAAAATGTTTTTTTACTCGTTTTTCTATCTGTTTGACGTTCTATCCGTCCGCCCGTCAGTCTATCTATCTATTTATCTATCTATCTTAATCTATCTATCTATCTATCTATCTATCTATCTATCTATCTATCTATCTATCTATCTATCTATCTATCTATCTATCTATCTATCTATCTATCTATCTATATGTCTATCTATCTATCTATCTGTCTATCTAGATCTATCTATCTATCTATCTATCTATCTATCTATCTATCTATCTATCTATCTATCTATCTATCTATCTATCTATCTATCTATCTATCTATCTATCTATCTATCTACAGTGACACTAACAGAAAAATCTTTCATTCGCCTCTTCAATCCTCTTCTCTCCCTCCCCCCTCTCTCCCACCCCCACTTCACCTCCTTCCCCTACTGCCCCCCAGGACAATCTGCCTCGCCTCCCAATGCTTTTCAATTTTTAGAGTAACGATTCGTCTTCTGACTAATTGGAGCAAGAGGTCTCTGGCCAGGGAATGGAAGTGACAGAAAACATAAGAGAGGGAGGATCGGGGGGTGGGGGGGGGGGGTTGTGGGCCTCTTTGGGGTGAAACCCTCCAAGCCTGGTGTAGGCGCTAGACTAGTGCCTCGTCGCCTTTAAATTATACAACACACTAATTCACACTGAGCAGTGCCCACGCCGCAGTGGTGTTCGCAGTGCCTGTTGCTGTGTTGGTGTGAAGCAAATGTATGGGCCGGGAAGCACCAGCCTGGTCTGCTCCACCCCTTAGACCCTCATCGTGTCCATTTCTTCCCTGAATGTCGTGATGAAGTTATCCACGAAATTTCTTCCCAAATGTTTCGGAGTGAAAAAAACAACTCATTTCTAACTTGAGCTTAAATACATTAATAATTATTTACACCTGTCTTTAATTGGGTCCCGTTGCTGCTGACATTTATTCCAATAGTTTCTCCCGGTATAACTTTTCTGCTGTGTTATTTCTTTCATCTGTCTATTATACATTCCTCCACGTGCTCTCCGTTTTTTCCTTTCTTTTAATCTCTTTCTCTATCTCTCTCTCTCTCTCTCTCTCTCTCTCTCTCTCTCCTCTCTCTCTCTCTCTTTTTCTCTCTCTCTCTCTTGTCCACTGTTGCCTCTGGTCTTCTATCTCACCATTCAGACAAACTTTTCTTGATCTAAATTTTTAAAAAAACGATATTGTAATTATTTTTGGTTGTGCACTTTGCACGTGCAGACTAGTTCAGGCCTACAAATAAACATGCTTATCAAGATCTTGTTCCGCATTGTTTTGTGCACGGGGATCATTAATTAACACAGTACCGGAAACGGCCAGCAACCTACAGAAAGATGACACCGGAAGATGGAACTTTTTTTTTTTTTTTACAAAATACGAACAGGAAAAAGCTAGGAATATTAGACTATAAAACTCGGAATGCAAAAGGTACGGCTGAATTTTGAAAATTGTTCTCGCTGAGCATAATTCAAATCTGTGTCTACAACAGGGCTGGATTAACCATTGAGCAAAATAAGCACGTATTTCGTGCATTAAGAAAAAGGGAGCACCACAGAAGTTTTTCATTTGCCGGATTTTCCTGGACCATAGGGGTGCAAAACTACAAAAGGTGCAACTGAAACAGGCTCCATAAAAATGGGGTCCCTACAATAAATGCAACAAATTAAAGTATTTGCTGGCTAATGAAACTCGCTTTTTTTTTTTTTTTTAATGTATTTTAAAAAAGTCCCGCGCACTTTTTTAAAATATATTTCGAATTACTTGTTCATTGTGAGGGCACCGAAATCTTTTAAGTGCTCAGGGCCCCTGAAGGTCTGAACCTGGCCTTGGTCTACAATTTCATCCGTACACAGCAAGCTACATTATTTTTTAACCTCTGGGTCCTGCCCTCATTTCTGCTTGTGGGAAAATTCTGATTTTTGTGAGAGTTTGTTCATATTGGCATAATTAACGGGTTTTCGTGATCATTAAAATTTGGTTGATTTAGTGTATATTGTAGCAATATTACTAAAGCTAATTTTTCTAGCGATGAGTTCTTGTGGGAACTGCAGCAGAGTAATTAATGTCTGTCCGTCACTGGCAATACATGGGTTAACCCTTTCAGTGCCACAGACCTCTATAGCGATCCCGACATTTTCCTAAATACGTTAGCCGAGATCGCAATAGCAGTCGATTGGGTGTAGGTTGGATCTATGATAAAGTATTATGCGAATACGCACGAGGGCGTTGTAACTTCTTTTCCATGAGTGTCGGGAGCGATTTTCGGGTAGTATAATTTGCCTCGCGCTGCGTTCCAGGGCTGTGACACCAATAGGGTGAATGAATTTAAGTAAAAATAGCATGTTTCTAGGGTTTGTGGTTATCTCGAAATTCTTTTCGTGGAAGTTTTACTTCTCGCTGCTATATTTATGATGTAGTTTTTGTTCAATTACCATTTAAAGTATTGTGTATTTTCACATCCTCTTTTGTTCGTCTTTCACCTTCTGTCACTCCTTCGTTTCATTTCCACCCCCTACTCTCTCTTCTTTTCCATTCATCTCTCCTCACCCCCCCCCCCCCCAATTATTGGCTATTCATTAGAAACATCTCATTTTTAAATTAAAAAAAAATAATATAGGGACTTACTTTGCGGTTACTGACGATTTTTGTGTGTGTTGAATTCATTACCATAACCGAAAAGCGTACCATCAGCCCCCCTTCCCCACCCTTATCACCGCATCCATGTACGCTATCCATACGCTTGGGCCACCTCCCCCACCCCTTCTGAAGGTACAAGCTTTAAGCATGGGCCCAATTTGTTATTCCATGTTCCTTGTCCATCTGCGACCCCCGAGAACAGTTCTGATCTCTCCCCCCATCGTTATGGAATATCTCCCGAGTTTTACACCAAACACGCTTCTCAACTGTCATAAACACGAATATCATTTCGTCAAAACATGGAAACTTCAAAAGCGCGAAACACGAAACCTCTCAGTTCACTTTTCAGTTGAATTCCCGCCAATTCCAAGCACCGGCGGAATTTGTTTTGGGTTGCTTATTTTTTCATGTGGACATTCAGAAGGGTAGTCCTAGTGTTCTTTTTTTTTTTTTTTTTTTAAATATTTTTCTTCATAGCATCCTTATTCATTTCAATAAATAACAAATTAAAATTCTTTTCATCTCCTTCCCCAAAGTGCCTGTATTTTCTTTGTCTTTTCGGGATTCTGGGCGGTGTTCAGTTACTTTCGTTTCTTATTTTTTTTTAAACATTTTTTTCTTTCTTTCTTTCTGTCTTTTATTCTTTCTTTCTTTCTGTCTTTCTTTCTTTCTTTCTTTCTTTGTGACCTCTTTTTCTCTCTTTGTTTCAGTTTTCCTTTCCTTACTTTTTCCTTTCTTCCTTTCTTTTCTTTTCTTTTTTCTTTCTTTCTTTCTACCTTTCTGTCTTGCTTCTCTTCCTTCTTTTTTTTCTTTCCTCTGTGTTTCTTTCCTTTGGTTCTGTCTCTCTTTCTTCCTTTCTTTCTTTGTTTTTATTGTTTCTGTCCTTCTATTTTCTTTCTTTCTTTCTCTTTCTTCCTTGGTTCTTTTGTTTTTCAATGATTGAAAATATTAATGTGTTTTTTCTCCTGCTTTCTACATAATCTATAAACATCTCATTAATTCATTTACGTCTTCGTTAGCGGAGGTTTGATGAGCCTTTCAAAAGAGGGACCTTATTTTAATGTAGGTGTTTATTTACGTAGCCTGTGTAATGTTCAAGGTGTGTCGATCCTGTTTTAAAAAACACATTTCCTGCTAAGTTTTTGGTCCTGTTTTGTTTTGTTTCCAGCTCCCTACGTCCTGCTGCCTGATTGATTGTTGATCTAACCATCCTTTTCTTGTCTGCTTATCTAACTGTCTTCTTTCTTTTCTCATCTCAAACATCCTCTTATTTGTCATATTGCTGCCACAAAAACAAAGTTTATCCTCCCACCACCGTTACCCCAACTCACCCCCTCCCCGCCCTCTCCCCGCCCTACACCCCCCCCCCCGGAAAAAAAAACCGACAACAAAACACTCCACCACAATTCCGACTTTTTCCCTCTTCTTAGCAACAAAGACTGGCTTAATCCCACCCACCATTACCGTCATTTCTGTGTAAAATCTGCACCAAAGATAAGACTACGTCTCCCCCCCCCCCCGCCCCCTCCCCAACCCCAGCCACCAAATCTGTCCCCCAAATCTCCCATCTCCCGAAACCCCGGTTTACTTACAACCCCCCCCCCCCAGCTCTATTACTGCCATTTTGTGTTTGATATCTACAGAAAAGATATGGTTACCCCCCCCCCCCACACACACACACACAGCTTTCCTCCAGATCTCTCCATGTCCATTTCACTAACACTTCCTTCTCCCACGTCAGCACCACTCTCATTTTTGTTTAATATCTGCAACAAAAACAAGGTTTACCTCCTCCCTCTTATCCCCCCCCACCCCCCCCCCCTCCCCTCCCCCTTCCCACACCATATATACACCCGCATACTTTATGTCATGCTGCGCTGTGGCGCTCACTCCTCACTGTATATCTTTGGCGTTAAAAACAAAATACCAAGCCAAAAAGACAAGCTATTGACGGCTTCATGCCAGATGTGTTCAATTTTTGCTTATTTTCTTTCCCTGCTCACAGCCCACAAAAAAAGCCACGGAACATGTTTCTCGACGAGACGAGTTTTTATCTCAAACACTTTGTTTGGTGTTTCAGTAACTCTTGTTTGGTGACGCTGGCCGCTTCCTTCCCCTTGTCTCCCCGACGGGAGGTCACTCTACACCACAGATGTTCAAAACTGGGACGGGCGATAACTCCACTGAACACAGAACAATCGTTTTCAGTTTTCAGCTTTGGGAGAGTTCGGGATGCTCTAATTGTTGTTTTTAAGGATCTATCCATACAGTCGGTACCCTCGAAATTATAGTACCACAGCTAGAGATAACCAGCGTCTGCTTTTAAAAAGAAAGAAACCACAAAAAAAAAAAAAAAAGGAAAGAGCGAAAGAAAGAAAGAAAGGACGAAAGAAAAAGAAAAGAATGAAAGAAAGAACGAAAAAAAGAAGAAAAAAAAGAAATGAACACTTCATGGTACTACAGCCAGAAAACCAGTGTCAGTTTTAAGAGAAAGAAAGAAAAAAGGAAAGAAAGACAGACAGAAAGAAGGAAAGAAAGAAAGAAAGTAAGAAAGAAAGAAAACAAGAAAGAAAGAAAGGAAGAAAGACGGAAAGAAAGAAATAAGGAAGAAAGAGGGAAAGAAAGCCAGGCAGAAGGAAAGACAGAAGAAAAAGAAGAAAGACCGAAAGAAAGAAATAAGGAAGAAAGAAAGAAAGAAAGACAGGCAGAAGGAAAGAAAGAAAGAAAAAAAGAAAGACAGAAAGAAAGAAAGAAAGACAGGCAGAAGGAAAGAGAGAAAGAAAAAAGAAAGACAGAAAGACAGAAAGAAAGAAGAAAGAAAGAAAGAAAGAAAGACAGAAGGAAAGAAAGAAAGAAAAAAAAGAAAGACAGAAAGAAAGAAGAAAGAAAAAAAGAAAGACAGAAGGAAAGAAAGAAAGAAAAAAAAGAAAGAAAATAAGACAGAAAGAGAGAGAAGTGAAGAAAAAGAAAAAAGAAAGACAGAAAGACAGAAAGAAAGAAGGAAAGAAAGATAGGCAGAAGGAAAGACAGAAGAAAAAAAGAAAGACAGAAAGACAGAAAGAAAGAAAGAAAGACAGGCAGAAGGAAAGAGAGAAAAAAGAAAGACAGAAAGACAAAAAGAAAGAAGAAAGAAAGAAAGAAAGACAGGCAGAAGGAAAGTAAGAAAGAAAAAAAGAAAGACAGAAAGACAGAAAGAAAGAAGAAAGAAAGAAAGAAAGACAGGCAGAAGGAAAGAAAGAAAGAAAAAAAGAAAGACAGAAAGAAAGAAGAAAGAAAAAAAAGAAAGACAGGCAGAAGGAAAGAAAGAAAGAAAGAAAAAAGAAAATTAGACAGAAAGAGAGAGAAGTGAAGAAAAAGAAAAAAGAAAGACAGAAAGACAGAAAGAAAGAAGGAAAGAAAGACAGGCAGAAGGAAAGAAAGACAGAAAGACAGAAAGACAGAAAGAAAGAAAGAAAGAAAGAAAGAAAGAAAGAAAGAAAGAAAGAAAGAAAGAAAGAAGGCAAGAAAGAAAGAAAGAAAATAAGAAAGAAAGAGAGAGAAGTCAACTCTTTATAGTACTATTGTAACTAGGCAATAAGAATCTGTGCGCCCTCCTTTTAGAAAGAAAGAAAGAGAGGCAGCACAGAAAAGAAAGAATGAAAGAAAGAAAGAAAGGAAGAAAATACGAGAAAAGACAGACGGAAAGAAAGAAAAAAGCACAGAAAATACGAAAAAACACAGAAAGAACAAAAGAGACATGAACACTTCTAGAGAATACCACAGCCAGACCACCAGTAGTTTCTGACTGCTTTTAGCGAGGTAATCCAATTCTAATGGAGTATTTTGTCTGTTTTAAGTGTCCACAGTTAGAGCAGAGAGTCTACTCTCTGGTTAGAGCTTAAGTGATGTTTTTATGACCACAAACCCACTTGTACAATGATGGTGTTTTGACAATCCCGTCCAGTGTGTTTGAGTCAAAACAGTTGGTAACGAGACTTTACCACACAGTTGGAGGAGGAATCCGTGTTGTTTATACTATGTTCTCATTGTTTTAGACTGTTTTTGTTCTCTTCTATTCTTTTTCTTGTTGTTGCTTATCGCGACATAAGTTCATGTTTGTTCTATCTCCATTTTCTGAAATACTGGAGGTCTTTTAAGATGTAGAAGAGATATAACTAATGCACACTTTGACACTTGTTTAAAATGCGTTGTAGCACTTATCAAGCTGTTTCACAGTTCCAATGTATTCTTACTCCTTATCACTAAAGATGCTAAAAACGATAAGATGAGACACTTCCTTTTTTGCACCTCTAAAAAAGCCATGCACACAATCTGCGTGCTGATCGGGGGTGAAGCCCATGGCGCATAGCTGGAAAACAATGTTGATATAATGGTAAATTTATTATGCGAATTTGTGACGGTGCTACTGCGACTTTAAAGAAATAAATTATGAAAATAGCCAGAGTTTTCCCATAGGGATTGAAGCTATATTTTACAAAATAAGTAACGCCAATCAGGGTCTACAGCGATAGCTGAACAGTGAACAAAATTCAATATTTTCCCTATTTGGTTTTGTAAAATAAAAATACGGCACTTTTCGGAAATCCATACTCTCTGGCACTGTTCATGACTTCCGTGCATTCGCCGTGCGAAATCTGTGCACGCTAAATGTGCTAGCTGTCTCATCTTATTGTGTCTAGTATCTTTATTATCCCAATACTAAAGCCGCCAAACCTTCAACGTTGAATTTCTCTGTTGTGCAAGAAGTGAAGTGGGAACACACAAGAACTGCGGTCGCATTACGTTGTTTTAATACTGTTTTATTAGATAAGATAAGAATAACTTCATTATCCGCTGAGGAAAATTGTCTTGTGTAGCCGCCCAACAAAATGAGACACTTTGTGCATTTTGGTGGTATGGAGATATTGGTATCACCAGATAAATAGGATATTCGAAGTCCTTTCATTTGGTAAGAAAAAAATAAAATTGCTGCAATTTAATTAGCAGAGAAGATATGGTCTCTCAACGTTAGGAAGTGACAGAACCCTAGGTTTGGAGAAAAACGCTTTTAGAGTTTCAGTTTTTAGTCAAAATTATTGATGGTCGCTCGATTCAACGTCACTTTTAAGGCACTGGCCCTTCTCAAACATATTTTCATTTGGAGAAGGAATAGTAAAGATGTTAAACTTTCCCCCAAAAAATACTTAAAACGCAAAATCGATAAAATTGACCCTATGATGCCTTTTAACGATTTTCTCGAATCTGGTAGTGCCGAAATGTGCCTCATTTTGTCGGGCGGCTACACACTTTCAAAATACGCGGTACACACATCTTACGCATCCATAAACAAACTTATCATAACTCAGTAACAGGCTTATCACGTGAAGTAACATACCATGGAACCCCAGTAATCTCTGGCACACGTGTAGCTTTCATGCCGTGTTGAAGCTAATTATTGTTCTTATTGTTAGGTAATGCTATTATTGCTGTTGTTGTTTTTCGGGTTAATACATGTATTACTGTTATCAGGGGTTAAGCTATGAAAACAACAACAACAACAACAACACAACAACAAAACATTGCATGTTACAAAGTCCGGTAAAAATAACAATGAGGAAACGTTACAAATGAATCAGAGATGAGAAGAAAGAACAAAAGTACTACCGCGACCTGTTAGAGTTTCGGTTTTCTTACTGGGGGCTTTGTAACATATAACATTTGTGTATGTGTGTGTGCGTGTGCGTGCGTGTACATGCGTGCGTGCGTCTGTGTGTGTTGATATACTTACTTTGTGTTCAGAGCCTTTCGGGGACCCCATAGATTTTTTTATATGTATATATATATTTCAAGGCTGACGACGTGTAGATAGAGAGAAAGGAAGAAAGGAAACGAAAGAAAAGAAAGGAAGGAAGATAAAGAAAGACAAAAAGAAAGAAAGAAAACAGGAAAGTAGAAAGAAAGAAGGAAGAAACGAAGAAAGAAAGGAAGAAACGAGGAAAGAAAGCAAGAAAGGTAAAGATTACCGTTGATTTTTTGGTAATTAAATGGTGGTGGCTGGGGTATCAGGTCTGAACATTTTGATGATTATGTCAGCTGAGGTTATTGTGGCTGTAGCCAATCTCAGATCTATAAACTGTGCAACGGTTATGGTGAAATCTATTATTTGTGCATCATTTTTTTTTCTCAGAATGAGCAATTTCCTCAAAAACCGGATGATGGATTTATTTGAAATTTTGCACAGTACTAGTACTAGTAACTGTCCATTCTTCGAATGGCCAACAAAAAAAAAAAAAACACCGCTTCAGACAGAAAGGAATCAACAAAAAAAAATAGATTATCATTGATGCAGAGATGTGTAGGGTCATCCACAAAACTCAGCTAGATAGATAGGACAGTACGCAGAGTGCGATGATGCATACCGAGAATTTTTTGCAGAAAGTGATGATGTCATGGGCTCGTGACTTTTGTGTTCGTAAAAATGAAGGATAGGAGATGGTCAATCAGCGACAGAAAGCAAACTCAAAACAAAACAAAAAAAAAACACAAAAAAAAAACTTCCCTAGTATTCCAAGCCTCCAAATCTAAAAAAATAAAAATAAAAAAAGAACTTTCTTCAGGTCAAAAGGAAGGCACCTGTCAAATTTCAGGCACATCCGGGCCTGTTAAATTAAAAATCCCGGAGCTTTTTAATTTAACGAGAATGATGTTCCTATTTCAGACCCAATGGAATTTGTTTTTTGTTGTTTTTTTATATGTTAAGACGTTTTTTTTTAAAGAATGAGCCATTTTCTCAAAAACTGACTGATGGATTTATTTGAAATGTTGCATATTATGCTCATTTACTGAACCCAGTGGAACCTTTTTTTTTTTTTTAATTTGCTATACTGTAGCTTGATTTTGAGTTTTTGAGTTTGCTTCTTTGTAAAAAAAGAAAAAAAAAGGTTTTTGGTCCAAATTAAAAACGCAGTTGTTAGAGGACCGTGGTCAAACTACAAAGCCTCACAGAGAAAATACTGAATAGTAGAAAGCAAGATTTTTGGGGAAAACCCAGCTAGTTGAATGTAGGTCAGCCATCAAATAGAGTAGTGAGTGGAGAAGGTGAGGCAAACAACTGGCCATGGGTAAAGCTCAGACTACTCATATCAACTGACTAGTACGAAATGCAATGTTTGTCTCACTTAAGAGCAAGGTTAAGGTCACAGAGGTTGGGAATTTTTGGTAAAATTGGTGAAACCAACTGTGTAGCTATAGCTTTCTGTGTTAATACCATACTGGAAAAAAAACATTCGTACATTATTAAACTGTGCAAAACACTATTTAGAGTGTCCAGCATGTGTACTTTAGTGCATAGTGTGTAACTGTACACCCTTGGGTGAATAATGTAACTAGAAAATCGAGTATTTCATTCTATCAGTCCATACAAATCCAACAAACCACTGTGTTGAAAAGTTAAAACATGATCAGCTGCTCGTAAAAGTAGGCAAGATTTGAATTTATGTGAGGTGGTGTGACCCAAGGAGCTTACACTATAATACTGGAGAGCGGACTGATGACATCACGCGTGCCGAATGTGGAGCATGCAGGTACCATGCCCATGAGGGCAAGAAGCCTAGGTAGCGCGATAGCCCCCATCGCGCGCTTGCCCGACACAATAGGCCGTTGTTATTTATGTTACCACGTATTCATTATTTCAAGACTAAACGAAATACACACTGTCATTATCTCACGATAATAGGTCTAGTGTATTCTGTTCTTGGTGTACATCTTGGTCCTGTCTAGTCATTGTTATTCCATGCTTTACCAAAGTTAAAGCAAAAAAAGATGGTGTACACATGTGAAATGTGTAATTAAAAATGTTCGGAATTGTCTTGGTGATTTTAAACAAAGTCCACTTCAATGGTCAAACTATATCCTGGCAGTATCTTTTGGAACTGAATATCCTCCAGCAATAAGATAATCTGGTTTTGGCCAATAAATTAAGGGGAAAACATTGTTTATTATGAAAAAAAAACACCAAATGAATGTGAAGTTGTTAGCCTGCCAGACTTTATCAGCTTCAATGGCTAGTGCTATTGACATTTTACGAGAAGACTTGAAGTTTGCACAGTTTCAGGGCAGTGAGGCCGCTACTTCTTTTATAAAAATGTTTGATTATATTTTTGACCTCTGTAACTCGTCAAACCCATTTGCTAAAGGGTTCAAAAGTCCTATTAGGCACAACAATTTGAGAATGAAAGAGCAAAGCGTGGAGGAGGCCTTTACATGTATCACAGCACTGAGGGATGAACACAGCAAACCACTTTATAAAGGAAAGAAGGAAGACTGGTTTTATAGGATTTCTCTGCACCCTGAAGTCTACTCTTGACGTCGCCAAATTACTGCTTGAAATATATCACTACCGTTATGTTCCAAGATACAGATTATCACTAGATCATCTTGAGACCTTTTTTAGTAGAATTCGCCGTCATCATGGTTGGAACAATAACCCAACACCAGTTCAATTCAAATGGGCCCTGAGAGCTCTCCTTCTAAAAAATGGTGTGCTTCCCTCAAAGAACGCAAACTGCATCACAATTGATGAAACGGAGAACAGCATACTAGAACAAGAATCAGAGCATTATGCCCATACTGATCCGGCTTTGAACACTTTCATCCAGGTCCTCATTTCAACTAGTGAATATCATCAGCATGCAATGTATTACATTAGCGGTTTTGTGACAAAAACTCTGTCAGAGCGGATCAAGTGTGTAAAATGCAAAATTGCTTTGTCTTCTTCAAGGGACATTGAAAATCGCAGCCCCCAGGCGTTATTCAAACACCGCAAAAACTGCGGCGGCTTGCATTTTTCTGATGATATGTTTAAAATCATCAATGAGTGTGACAAAGTGCTCCGCCCAGACCTCACAGGTCCTAAAGGTCCAGTCCAAGCAGTGACACCATATCTTGCTCAGAATGTCACCAGGCATGTCTTAGGCAGTGCTGGTTCTCATGTCCTGTCAGAAATATGGGAGCATGACAAGAATGCACAGCACATTGAGACAGAAGACAGCCACTTCCACCAAATAATCAAAGAAACGTGCAACTTTTCTGCACTATGATGTATCACCACCACGAGAGACTGATCTGTGATAGATATATTCACGAAGATGTGGATACACAGCGCCACACAAAGTCATTAATCTTTCTTCATCAGTAGACCTGTAAGTAAAGTTTAAAAGAAACAAACCTCTCTCTCTTTCTCTCTCTCTCTCTCTCTCCCTGTCTGTCATCGAACTGCAAATTTAGTTATGTAATTATTGTATCTTTGTTTATTTCAAAATTATCCATTAACAGTAATTTTAAAATATATATAAAGTCATGAACCCGTTTGTTTACAAGAAAAGATTTACTATGATCTGACGATACTCAGTGAGGGCGCCGAATGTAGCAACGCCTGATCTTGCCCTCATGGCCATGGCGCACAGCCGCCCAGTGTTGACACGCGAGACGCAAGGTGTTTTGTTAAGGGGACGGTATCAGTCGGCACTCCAGTATTATAGTGTAAGCTCCTTGGTGTGACCCCATCTCTAGACAGATGGAGCTATTGCTGTATTACTCACTTCCCGGATTTTGTCCAGACATTTGCGTTAATCTGCTGGATATGGTACAGATGAAAGGTCACCAATAGCGCCTCGAGACACTGCCTACTGGTTTTAGCCGAGCATGCTGCCGAGGGAGTTTGTTGACAGTCAAAACCCGAGTTCTTTCATCTCGTTCCGGCGTGATATTAGAAACAACCTGTATTCAATTTGCGACAAGAGGCAGACTGCAGAAAGATACACAGCTTGTAACAATGAGAAAATGACCCGAACTTTGAAACTGTTGACAGATTATGTAACGGGTCACGTTGTCCAAATACAGTGCAAAGGTCACGTTTGCTGAAGGAAAAGTCAACGGAACTTTCAGAGAAGTACATGGATTACTTGTTTATTTTTCTCATTATGTCATAATGTCTTTAATATGTTTGCTTCGCGGACAGGATTTGATGGTTGTGTATTCAACTTGCATTGATGTTTTTGTAGAGATTGTGACGGCAATGTTGTGGTAGTGGCGGTGGCTGAGGTGGAGATGATGATGGGGGGTTTAGGATACAGGTTTGTGGAATGTGTGGTAGGGCAGAGCCGTCTTAATACGTGGACACACTGAACAGTTGCCTCAGGGCCCCAAAGGTTTAGGGGGCCCCATGCATGCCGATTTACATTGGTTTTTGAAACAGGGAGGAAAAATCCTATTGCTTTACCCCGGGGCCCATAATGATGTTAAGACGACCCTGTGGTTAGGGACGGGCCTTGTTAGGGGGGACACGATGGTCTAGAGGCACGATGCTTGCCTCTCATGCCGAAGGTACCGAGTTCGAATCCCGGTCGGTGTAGGCATATTGGAAGTTTGGGCTTTTTTTTTTTTTTTCATATTTTCCTGTCCCTGATAGTATGGTCGGTAGTATCGAGCACTTGGTCTTCTCGGATGAGGACGAAAAATTCGGAGGACCCATGTGCACTTTGCGCATGTTAAAGATTCCTTGGCAGTTGAAAATCGAGAAGAGCAGGCCGTACAAGGTCGCTGTCCGGGCAAAATTCTAAAAAACGAACCCCTACCACAACAAGAAAAATGAAAGAAGAAAAAGTGAGGTGTAAATGGCCAAGGCTGGGGCCCTCTCCTGTTTCAAAAACCAATGTAAATTTACTTGCACGGGGCCCACTAAACCCTTGGGGCAATTGGCTGCGGCCCGCCCGGGTAGCTAATGTAAATTTGTATCCATGGGGCCACTTAAACCCTTAGGGCAATAGGCTGGGGCCCGCCCCCTTTTAAAAAACAATGTAAATTTGTATGCATGGAGCTGCATGGAGCCCCCTTAACCCTTGCCATGCGTTAAGACGGCTCTGTCGATGATGATAGTTGGGTAGTACCAACAAGAATGTTTGGGATGGTGTAAAAAACAAATTATAACAGCATACTTTGGTAAACCACATTTTACGACATTGCACAGGCCCGGCAAGAGCACTGGAAATAACGCAAGGGTAAATTATGGCACATACTCTGGTAAAACATGTTTTATGACATTGTACATACCAACGGGAACCTTTGAAAATATTTGGGAGAAATTATAATAGATACTCTGGTAAAACACATTTTGCGACATTGCACAACCAGCAAGAACGCTGGACATAACCTAACGACAAATTATGACAGGTTTTTTTGGTAAAAACACATTTTACGACAGTGATTATATTGTCGGGTATTTTCCGTATTGTTGCATGTGTAGTTTTGCCTTTTCGAGAAAATGAAGATTGAACGTATGTGGAGTTGTGTAAAAATCGGGGCCAAAACACATACACCATTACATCACAAACATATCTCGAAAAGTTTTTAACCGGTTGGGATGGGACTCACACATAATGAGATTAGGAGGAGAGAACCACGTTCATGACAAAACCTCATAATCGACATAATGTCGCATACAACAATATGACAAATACCCCTCGGTATTATTATAGAGGTTTTCCTGCCTCCACCTGCTAACCTTTGGGCCTAAGTCAGACATAGGCCAAAATAGAATGTACCTGTTACGCCATTGCCCTATCCATGGTGCATCTATTAATGTAAAAATCATTCAAAAGTGCCAAGCCATTATCCTGAAAATAAAACTTTCTGTAATGGCCTAAGCCTAACTCATTCATAGACGTAGGCCATTTTGGTTCTGGGGTTGTTTCAGCCCAACGTGGATGAAGTCCACTTTTACCTAGAGTCATTTTGACCTAAGTCTGACTGCATCGCAAATGAATAAATAAGTTTTTTGCAATTTTCTCAAAAGTACAAAAAAAAGACTTAGGCCAAAAAGGTCAGCACCATGACGATATTACCATGCAGATATCCCTCACTCGTCCCTTCTCCTCTCTCCTTCTCCCTCTCCTTACACCCACAGCCTACATCTATCTCATCACACCCACAGACAAAACAAAAAAAAAGATGAACAGCTGCCATGAAACGCTGTAAGTAGCTCAATCTAAAACAGTCAACACTTCCCGTATGTTTTGCAGTTTTTGTTTGCTCTGCATAATTTGACATTCGATGTTTGGTTACGACAACCGAAAATTTTAACGGTGTCAAATTCATGTTTTCCTCAGTCCTAACTCATAACTCCCCCAATGTTTGACTGCTATAATTGCTCGTTAACGACTAACGTTATTTTTAGAACGTTTTAATTATGGCACGATTACGGCTTTTAACACGGTCAGATTACATTTCCTGAGGGTCGACTTCCTCCCTCTCTCGTTCTCGCCACTTCCTCTCTTTGTTTTTTTTTCCTCCATCATTCATGGTGGGATTGACTTTCCAATTCTTCAGAACGATAGACATGTCAGTTAAAACTTACATTGTATTGGAATGTGGCAATTTGGGTTTTGTAAAAATGACTGCGCCCCCCCCCCTTCCTCCCCCAATCCTCATTACAAAGAAAAGGGCATTTTGGACACAGAGAGAGAGAGTGAGAGAGAAACAGAAAGAGAGAGAGAGAAGGAGAGAGACATGCACGGTCACAGAAACAGAGAGAAAGGGAGAATAGGACAAGAGAGAGAGAGAAGGTCGATTTTCTATAGTTGAGAGAGGGAGAGGAAGAGAGAAAGACAGAGAGGGGGGAGAGAGAGACACAGAGAGAGAGAGAGAGATATAAAGAGAGAGAGACACAGAGAGAGAGAGAGAGAGAGAGAGACAGAGAGAGAGATAAAGAGAGAGAGAGACACAGAGAGAGAGAGAGAGAGAAAGACAGAGAGAGAGATAAGAGAGAGAGAAAGGCAGAGAGAGAGATAAGAGAGAGAGAGACACAGAGAGAGAGAGAGAGAGAGAGAAAGAAAGACAGAGAGAGAGAGAAAGACAGAGAGAGCGTAAGAGAGAGACAAAGAGAGAGAGACACACACACACAGAGGGAGAGAGAGAGAGAAAGCTTTCGGTCACTATGGACTCTGTCACGCTAAGAGAGAAAAACAAAACTGCTATAAAAGGTGAAGAAAAAAAAAAACGACAAAATTCTTAAAAGAAATGAACAGGCACGGGCTATTTATCTTCGTTTTGTAGGCTGCCTCCACACAAGAGCCAAGTAAATTGAGGAAGGAATTGCAGAGGGGGGAGGGGGGGGTGAGAGGGGGAATAATATATGTAGTCGGTGGCAGACCTACATCTTCAGGACTCTCAAGCTTGAATTATTACGTGGCCCTTTCGCAAACCAGCAACAATAGGGCAACATCCAAAATTCACTCATTAAAAAAAGTTCCTCCAAGGGCCCCTCGGGGATTAGGGGCCCTGAAGCTTAAGCTTCATTAGTTTCATGGTAGATCCGCCTCTGTACAGTAGTTAGAGAAGATGTTAAGGAAATGAAGTATCGCAATCTCTCAGAGAGCTCAAGCGGTGATGAAAGATGTCAAAAAATTTGGCTCTGAACAAGCCGTCATACTGACCTCGGGAAGGCCGGGAATTACAGCCCTCGTCACTTCCTCGGCAAGATCTACGCATCTCGTAGCTCGGGAGTTTCTCACAATCAATTGATGTAATTCTGCGCTGTCAGTCAAGTTGTCATATATTCATTAGATCGCCGAGTGTTTACGCTTTTTTGCTGTAAAACATCAACTTTTCAAGTGTCATTCACGTATTGAGGAGGGGAAGGCAATCTATAACGACAGCGTAACCTTTTTCCGGGGAGGTTTTTCCTCCCACGAGCGTCCGTCACGTGACCAGAGCCAGCTCGGGGGAAGTGAAGTGATCAATACATGCGCAGATACCGCGTGATTCATTCATCTGTTCAATTCATCAATTGGCTGACATTATTGGAGATGATGTCCCCGCCTTGCAACAGTGGTAATTGGGTTCTCACGCATGCTTTGGTCAAATCGCGTCATTCAAGGGTTAAACAATTGGGAGCGGATCTGACGACATAGGGACCTTAAGGTGACCGATTCTGAGAAAATCCCTACAAAGGAGGAAAAACGTCATATTGAAATTTACTTATAATTATGAAAACTTAGCCATTTTCCTGCATTCAGTTAAAATATTTTGCTTGAAATCGCTTTAGCAATATTTTATTTTGATTTTTTGAAAGAGATATGTGTTTCACCTTTAGCCTTGTTTTCTGCCGTGCTACGAATAAGGAAAGGACCATAATATGCCAACCCAGGCCAAATGCACATTTAAACAACATTTTTAACATGAAATGTGCTGCCTTTCAATACAGGTTATGATTTTGAACAATTAGTAGTTTCCTTTCGCCATCACAAAATAGAAAATGAAAACAGAATAAAGCCAACCGCAATACGAAATGTTTTTTTTTTGTTTTTTTAAATCTCAGGTAACATTTGGGGTTTTTTGGCATATGCGGTCGTCTTCCATAAAACGGCAGTTTTGTCAGATCCAACCACAATTGAAGAGGTTAGTTCAAGACCAGGTTTAAAACAAGTTCGAGACATTTCGAAGAAAGGCAAAAAAACAACAACACAACTTTGGACATAATATTGTTCCTGCATTGGTGTGGTCCACTTTCAAATCAAACTTTCTCAGCGCTGGTTAACGATAGATGGTTGAGATTGTCACGAGTGGAGTGAGTGCAATTAAGGGGATTGCTACAGAGCGGGTGTAGAGTAAGAAGGGCTCACGGCAGACAAGTGGGGGAAGACGGGAAAGGAGGAGAGTAAAATTAACGCACGTAGACAAGTAAGTTAAGCGTGCTGTTGTGAGTGGTGGGGGGTCTGAATGAGGCGAAAGCGCTGTATTACTATCACTGCAAGTTAGAAGGTCCTACGGAACGGACGCTAGTAAGAGCCCATCGGGCGGACATAAGGGGAGCAGTCGAGAGACCAGTGAGAGAGTTTTTCCAGTAATGACTGGTAGGTAGAACGTTGATTGATAATTATGATTGATGTATTATATTATATTCGTCTATTACCATGATGTAAATAAGTATATGTGAGGAATGTGGAAGTCCTTGATATTGGATATAGCAATGTGCGCCATGAGCGATAGATGAAAGTGAGTTCATGGATTTGTAGCGCGAGTGAGTAGTGTGTACTCCGATGGAAGTGTGTTACCGTAAGATGTGTGGTGAGTGAAAGGTGAACTAGTGTGTGAACGCTTCTTGGGTTGTAAGGAGAGGTGGAGTGAATAGAAATGGTAGGGTATTATACCAATGTAATGTTATTCTTGTAGGTGCCGAGGTCGGGCCAAAGAGCGCCGCCTACGGTGATAGGCCAGCATAGGGCCGGAGGCCACACATAGGCCAGAAGTGAGGCTGTCAGTGCAGGACAGTAGAGGCACATAAAGTCGTGGCAGTCAGGCCACGCACAGGGACGTAGATATGAGCGTGAATGTAATAATGTACTATTGCCATGTTGAGGGGCTAGTGAACTAATAATGTCTATTGAAATGATAATGTGTTATTGCCCTGCTGAGGTGCTAGGGGAGTGCTAAGGTGTATGACAATAGGAAGGTGATATTAAGAGACTGCGGTGCCAGTGAATTATTAATGTGCTATTAAGACCCTGAGGGGAGAGGCTGAGGCCGAAGTGCCTTTAGGAGTAACTACCGGGTTGTGGATCCGAGGGAGAGTGTATGTGAGAATAAGGCCGTTGTACGGCAGTTAATTCCAATAATATAATGTATGTAATTGCGCTATTATCTGTATAATTATGTTTAATAAATGTGTGAGTCTGATGGATTGTTCTGTTAAGTGTTAAACTTGTTTGTTCGTGATTGTTGTCCTGTCATAAACTATTACATCTCCCAGTCTGGGATTTGTGACAGAGATTACTATAAATTATAGTGATAGCCTTTTTTACCTGGTTTCCACTGAGATGGGCAGTTCTATTTCTAGCAAAATATGACGGAATTTTCGACAAGTCAGTGTTGCCCTGCGTCCAACTTCGCCGTGAGTCTTAGTATGTGGATATGAAGACCTAATAAGGTTTTCCCTTGCAATACAACAAGTAACTTGACTGTATGTTTATATCCATCTTAAACGACAGTCACCATTCTCTGTTTCATCAAACTTCTAGATCATCCAGGAGCAACACAGGAATACACATTAAAGCACACAGAAAAAGATACAGAAGAACGTTTTTGCTCACTGCAGTTTTGCCCCAACATGACATTCTAGCATTTTAAACAAGTGTCAAAGCGTGCATTTGTCATACCCCTTCCACATGTTAAAAGATCTCCAGTTTTTCAGAAAATAGAGATAGCGCAAACAATAACTAAAGTCTCGATTTGTCTATTCAATCTCGAATGATGATTTCAAGCATAAGATTGATAATTGAATTTGGTTTCAAGGGAAATAGAAATAACATGCGTATACAAATCCAAAGCAACGATAGTTAAAGTCATCGTGGGTAAATAACAAACGCTCATCTTGTCCAGATCTGCAGATGGTTGTTGGGCTCTTCTGGTAGGGTCTCTTTCTGTCCTATCGTTCTGTTATATATACTATTTGTTTTACTTTTTCCTGTCACAATTAGATCATTATCGTGTCGACGTTCTTTCTCGAAACTCAAACTCAAGCTCAAACTTGATTTGATTTTATGCTCATCGACTGTTCATCTCCAGCTTGACTTTAATCCACGAGTAAGTTAGAAAATTTCCACGATGTGCCAAGAAAATGTGGCAGATTTTAATGAAAATGGACACTTACGAAGAAACCAGGCGTGCAATTGAAATCTCGTCAAACTGTGAATATGGTACTTATCACTGACAAAGAAAAACATATTATTATAATTTTGTCCAAACTGATCAGCCTCTGACAGAAAAATGACACTATTAAATTGTTACAAGTCTGCCGACCTTAGTTCTTGTTCGTTCTATCTCCATTTTCTGAAAAACTGGAGATCTTTCAGCATGAAGAAGAGGTATAATTAATGCACACTTTGGCACTTATTTGTAAAATGCGTTGTGGCACTTATCAAGCTGTTTCACAATTCCGATTTATTCTAACTCTTTATCATAATACCAAAGCCGCAAACATTTAACATCGAATTTCTCAGTTGTGCAAAAGGTGGAGTTGGAACAAACAGGAACTGAAGTCGCGGTCTGACAAGGGTTAAAAGAGACACGCTTTATCTTCGTCTCATGATGTAATTTGTCAGAAAACTTTCACGTGAAAGCAAAACAACCAGAAAAAAAAAAAAAAAATCAAAATAAAGAAACGAGAAAAACCAGGAGGGAGAGCCAAAAACTATTTCACCGTCTATTATTTCCCCCTCAGCCTCCCCGCCTCACTTGCAGTCAATGGCGCGTGTCCCTTTAGCAACGTAAACTCACCATCTTCAATGGGAAAAACGGCGACTCGTGCTGAACACTTTCTGGTTTCAAGTCCAGAACCGTGAAAATGGGAGACGGATAAATAGAAATGTCGGTTTATAGGGTAGAATTTCGATAGGTGGAAAGGAACTAACGCATTCAATGGTGGATCTACTATGAAACTAATGAGGATTAAAGCCTCAGGGCCCCTAATCAAGGAGGGGCCCTGGAAAAGCCTCGAAGTCCTTGCAAGGGTAGCCAGACCTTTTGGACCCCGTTGGAAGTTGCCCTATCGTTGCTGCTTGCGAAGGGGCCCCATAATAGTTCAAGCCTCAGGGTCTCAAAATAATGAAGGCTCGCCACACCAACCCACCAACCAAGCTAAAGCTTTATAAACAAAAGAAACAACACAATCCCACCAACAAAGAAAAAACAACGGATTTCTGTGCACTGAGTTTGAGCTAAAGAATTGATTTTTGCAACTGTATACCGAATTGGGAATTTAATTGTTTGACCAAAAAAACAAAAAAACAAAAGGGCTTACTGCATCCTGAGTTTGAGTTAAGAAATTGATTTTTTGCTACCTTATAGCGAATTGGGATTCTTTATTTTTTTTTTTGGGGGGGGTCTTATCAAATTTCCTGCAGTTGGTAGATCCGATATTATTTCTTTACCAAGATGGCAGTCTTCCCGACACGGAGGTGCTATTTTTACAAATAGTTTCGTCAGGATCAAGATGATTCATAGGTTAAGAGCTGTGTGTTCTGTATCGCAACATCGGAAAGGTCGTATTTGTTCGTTTCACTTGACGTCACAGCATTTATTTTGTGCTACAACGAAAGTTTGAGTCTTATTTCGCCTTTCGTGGGAAGTTCCAAGACCAGAACATACTTCGTATCCCTAAAAGTTTGTTTCAATTCTTCTTTTTGGATTACAGATAATCGTTGCGAGTACGCATGCTCAAGTCCCCTGTCAAAAATAAATAAGTATTAATTTTGCTAGTGCGTATGCTCAGTGGCCGTGACCTTGGTGGGAGGGGGGGGGGGTCAGAGGGGGATGCCTTTCAGACAATATGGTAGTTTCGATTAATTTCATTAAATAAATCGTCGAAGTGTTTCCCATATTGTTGTATGTGCATTTTTGTCTTTTCTAGAAAATGAGGATAGAAACTTTGAAGAGTTGTGTAAAATCAGAGGACGCCATTATGTCACAAACACAGTCATATCTCGAAAAGTTTTGAACGGATTGGAATGACACTTTTTCATAATGAAATTAGGAGTGAGAGAACCACTTTCATGACGAAACCTCAAAATCCACAAATTGCGGCGTACAACAATATGGCAAATACCCCAGAAAATGTTGTGCTCTGCGTCGCCAATTCGTGTGTCTGGGCCCAGAATACCACTATGAGATTTAGAGTGGGAACCTGGCCAGGAATTTTCCGAATAATAATTCTTATTTTCTTGATTCCACCGATAACCAAGACTAAAATCTGCCCACATCTGTCTGTCTTTAAAAGCAACATCAGATAAAAGGGATAGACTCTCGATAACTTCATGATTTCCCAGTTACACGGAACTCCTGTTGGTATTCTAGTTTCTGACTCTTGTTTTGTGCGTGGTCTCTGGACCTCTTTGTAGACACTATAAAACTATTCAGGAACTGGATAAAAAAAAAAACGGGTGGAAATGAACGTTGAATTTTTTACGACTTTCGTGGGTAAATGTTTGGTTGTGCTTATTGCGCACAGCTCCGTCAACTGAGAGAGATTCGAGGGTACTTAAAGAGGTCATTGCATTGCTTGGCTTTATTGCAAGTGCGAGCCTTCAGAATGTTTGTGAATAAGATGTAGTCTGGGGTTTGTTTTCCTTAACAAATGTTCGGGTTTGATGAAAAGTGGACAGGCGATGAATTATATGTGGTCGTAAATTTGTTTACTGGTCTCTGGGTCTGTCTTTATAATTGTCTTATCTGTCTCCTGTGTGTCTGTCTGTTTGTAGGTATGTCTGCATGTCTGTTTGCCTGTCCGTATGTCTGTCAGTTTGTCTGTCTGTCTGTCCATCCGACTGTCTGTCGACTGACTAACTGACTGAATGAGTGGGTGACTGATTAACTGACTTAATGAATGACTGACTGACTGACTAGCTGAATGACTGACTGACTGACTGTCTGACTGACTGACTGACTAACTAACTGACTGGCTGACTGACTGACTGAATGACTGACTGACTGAATGACTGACTGTCTAACTAACTAACTAAATGACTGGCTGACTGACTGACTGAATGACTGACTGAATGAATGACTGACTGACTGAATGACTAGCTGAATGACTGACTGACTGAGTGAATGACTGACTGACTGACTGACTGTGTGAATGACTGACTGACTGACTGAGTGAATGACTGTCTGACTGACTGACTGAGTGAATGACTGACTGACTGAGTGAATGACTGACTGACTGACTGACTGACTGACTAACTAACTAACTGACTGGCTGACTGACTGACTGACTGACTGACTGACTGACTTACTTACTGACTGACTGACTGACTGACTGACTGACTGACTGACTGACTGACTGACTGTCTGACTGACTGACTGACTGACTGTCTGTCTGCCTGTCTGATTGCGAGTCTGTCTTCCCACTCCTTCAACAACTGCCTGTCTCCCCAGGAATTTTATTCCACCGATGTCAATGTCATAGTAATACATGTATATAAAGTCATGCTCGCTAATACATGAATATCCCTAGAAAACCCAGCATAAATTATTAGAAGTCATTTCAACCATGGAAATGATTCAAAATTAGTACATGGAATTTCATCCTTCTTCTTCTACGTCTTTCCCGGTCTTGACAGGGGCGTGCAGAGGTCAGATGATGCCCCATCCTGCCCGAGCCCATCTATTTGATTGGATGCCCCGTGAAATGGATGTCTAGGGCCGTCGTCCCCACTGCCCCCTTTTCTACATGCCACCGGGACTTGATCAAACATCAGGAACTATATTGTTGTATCAGCCGGTCAAATCCATTCGAACATTAATTACGGATTACGTAATGGTAATTCTAATGGCAGAAACTGGCGAAATATTATAAAAACCACAGAAAAACTGTGAGGTCGCAGCAAGGCTATTACGTAAGGTCAAAATTTGGCAAAATGAAAAAGTTGCATGTAGCAACGCCTCGCGTTCATTCTTTTCCTTGAAGAAGGCTGTTGCTGTTTTAGTTTGCGTTTCATTAGATCGTTTGGGTATTATTTCTTACGCGAGGCTTTGCTACATAAAACTTTTTCTTTTTACCAAATTTTGAGTTTGACTAAAGACAGAAAGCCGGCTTCCCTATCATCCAATCTAAATCAACAACAACTAGAACATCAATAAAAAAAAATGAACTACTACAACTTAATGTTAGGAGAGAGATAAGGAAACTAAAGCTGAGTTTCCATATATATGAAACGGAAACAGAAAGAATATTGCCGTTTGTACGAGAACGCCGTGTCCGCACACATGGAAATACGCTTTCTGTATGCTACTTGATGGATTTTTTGACATTTCCTTTGCCATTTCCGTTTAAATGAAAACCCAGCTTTACAATGTAAAGCCAAATAAGTACTGGTCATGCTGTGTAAATTCGGGATTTCTTGTTATTGTTGTTGTTCTTGATATTATTGTTGTTATTGTTGGTTTGTTATTGATGTTATTGTTGTTGTTATTATGTTGTTGTTGTTGTTGTTGTTGTTGATATGTCTGATGATGTTGCTGATGTTGTTGTTATTGTTGTATTTGTTGCTTTGTTTCAGTTGTTACTGTTGTTGTTGATGTTGTTGTTGTTATTGCCGTTGTTGTTAGCGTTGTTGTTGTTGTTGTTGTTGTCGTCGTCATTGTTGGTGCTGTTGTTGTTGTTGTTGTCGTCGTCGTCATTGTTGGTGCTGTTGTTGATGTTGTTGTTGTTGTCGTCGTCAGTGTTGGTGCTGTTGTTGATGTTGTTGTTGTTGTTGTCGTCATTGTTGGTGATGTTGTTGTTGTTGTGAGGGGGTGGTTGTGTGAAACGAGAACAAAAAATGAGGAAAAAACACACTCACACACTCATAAACAAAAGCACGCATGCAAAACACATAAACATCTCACAACAATAGCCCACAGCTCAGAGCGTCAAATGGTGGTAAATTCCCCCCAAAACCACACCCACATTCACGAACGTGACACAATGCCATAAATATGTGTGGAATGTCAAATAGTTTACAGTAATGCATTACCAGGGGACAGAATTCTCAACCACCCACTAAATTTATAGCCCTTGAAGACAAAAAAACAACAACAAACGTGCCACTCCATGGGGAACAAAGTGCATCTTTTTGGCACTTTGTAATTTTGAACATTAAACCCTAAGTACAAATCTGCATGTCTCTGCGTTAGTTGAAGGGTTTGCCTTGGGGGTCATACATAAAGTAAGTATGCTCGGATTTATTTCTTTTTGGAGGGGGGGGGGGCGAAGGGGGCGTTTGCCCCAGCCTACAAAAAGCGTGCATGGGGGGTAGGGAATTATGGTGGAGTATTCGACGAGACACAGAATACCGAGACGGACCATTCCTTCTTTCACTATATATCCACAACTTGCGCGCCTATAAACACGGTGAATACTACCCACAGAACTCTGTGGTACTAGTCTTTTTCTTTCAATTATGAAGGGGGTGTGGTGTGAATTGTTGCATTGTTGTCATGGATAATACGCGCGCAAGACGACGGACGGAATTTGGAGAATTGAGCCGTCTGGGTTTCCTATGTCTCGGAGTATACGTAAGCGTTTCAATTATGGTAATGCATGTAAAAAGTTTGCTTTCATTTACTGTTCGTTGTTGTTGTGGTTTTAAGCAATTAAGTGGTGGATAAAATAAAAAATCATATTTCTAATGAAAAGGTCAAATAGTTTGTGAAAAATATCATTTAAAAGTTATCAAACATCAAGGCCTTGTCGTGGACATTCACCACTCTAATGGCCGCACGCTCGCACGGGGAGAGGGGCGGGGGGGGGGGGGGCGACAAGCGTATGAATGCATGTATACATGACTTAAACTAGGGCTGGGGGCGTACGGACCTTACAGATGACTGTTTTCTACGGCAAAAATTTCGGACGTTTCTAGGGTTAAATGGTTAGATTTAGTTAGAGTTAAATAGTTAGGCTTAATTAGGGTTAAATGGTTAAATTTGGTTAGGGTTAAATGGTTAGGTTTAATTAGGGTTAAATGGTTAAATTTGGTTAGGGTTAAATGGTTAGGTTTAATTAGGGTTAAATGGTTAGATTTAGTTAGGGTTAAATGGTTAGGTTTAGTTAGGGTTAATGGTTAGGTTTACTTAAAGTTAAATGGTTAGGTTTAATTAGGGTTAAATGGTTAGATTTAGTTAGGGTTAAATGGTTAGATTTGGTTTGTTGGCCGCATGACCTTCTCGTGCACGAAATGGTAAAGATAAAAACATTTCGAAAATTGTCCGCAAATCGGCCACAGACAATCTGTCTGAGTAATTTGGCCAGCTGGTCACAATAACCGCTCCCTGATTTTTTTTTCTGTTGCCATGACATAATTTGATAAGCCGAAAGTGAAATGTTCGGACCTCCGATAATCATCTTGTTTCATTTTTTATCACTCCACCGTGACATACAGGCTTTCTTTCTTCTCTCGTTCATTCTTTATTTCTTTACTTCTTTCTTTCTTTCTCCTTCTTTCATTCTTTCTTTTTTCTTTCTGTCTTTCTTTCTTTCTATTTTCTTTTTTCTTTCTATTTTCTTTCTTTCTTTCTGACTTTCTTTCTTTCTATCTTTCTTTCTTTCCTTCTTTCTTTCTTTCTATCTGTCTTTCTTTCTCTTTCTTTCTTTCTATCTGTCTTTCTTTCTCTTTTTTTCTTTCTATCTGTCTTTCTTTCTCTTTCTTTCTTTCTATCTGTCTTTCTTTCTCTTGCTTTCTTTCTATCTGTCTTTCTTCCCTTCTTTCTTCGTTCTTTCTTTTTTCTGTCTTTCTTTCGTTCATCTCTTTTTTTAGTCTCTCATTCTTTCTTTCAATATTTCTCTCTCTTCGTCTCTCTCTCCCTCTCTCTCCCTGTGTCTCTTTCTTCCTTCCTGTCTCTGTTTAATTGCCTCTTTGTCTCACTTTCATTCTTTCCTTTTCAGGCTCTTCCTTTCTTCCTTTCTGTTGTTTCTTTCTTTCTTTCTTCTGTCTTTCTTGCTTTTCATTCTCTTCTTTCTTTCTGTCTTTCTTTTTCTTTCTTTCTTTCATTCTTTTCTTTCTTTCTTTCTTTCCTGTTTTTTTTTCCCCACAGAAAGATGCATTGTGCATACATGCCATGAGATTTGTTTCGGGTTCCATCTGGGGTCCATGATGTAGAAGGGGGAAATCTGATGTGACGTGAAATATCTCATTACCGCAGACATGCGCACTAGGGATCAGATCTCACGTGCCAGCAGATGCCGCGTGGTAACAGAACACTTTTACGCGATGACATGCTACAATCCTTATTGCACATCGCGAAAACCTAAGCCTGGTGTCCGTGCGTCCTCTTAAAATGACGAGATCCTAACTCCCTTCCATCAACTTTTGAGAAATTAATGATTACAGTTTCATGCGCTTATAGCTTTTAGTTTTAGAGATACGACTTATAATTATTATTTTTTTTAATAATACTTACAAATTACATACGGAATTCCCTTGATAGTTTGATGAAGATGAAGAGGTAAATCTCATGACATGTGATGTATTCATATTGCATCTTCCTGTGTCAAAAAAACAACAACTAAAAACGGGAAGGAATAAAACAAAAAAAGAAAGACAGAAAGGAAGAAAAGAAAGAAAGATACAGAAAGAGAGAAGGAGGAAGACAGACAGCGAGAGGAGAAGAGGGGGGCAGGGAGAAGCGAGAAAGAAAGACACAGAGGGGGCAGGAGTAAGAGAAAACGAAAGAGATGAGAAAAAAAGAAAGAAAAGAAGGAAGAAAGAGGGAGAGAAAGAAAGACAAAAAAAAAAAAACAAAGAAGAAAATAAGAAAGAAAAAGGAAAGAAAGAACGAAAAGAAAAAGAGAAAAGGGCCCATTTATCTAAAAAGTATTTTGACTGTTGATAGAATTTATGTACCATGTCTAGTAAAATCTTTCTAAATACAGTTTTAGTTCTGTAAATAAACAATTAAACTATTTAACTTCCTTTTATCGGTGGGAAAAAGAAAA